>MVGT01004392.1:258351-292471 GCA_002174775.1 Macleaya cordata | reverse complement strand
ACCTCCACCACCACGCCAGAGAAATAGAGAGGTTGACAAAGGAATATGGGGAGTCGAAGGATGGAAAAAGGGATTGAAAGTCAATATACTCCCTACGGTTAATGGATTTAATCGTATGTCTATATGACTTTGGTTAAGGATCACACTATCACCTAATTAAAAATTTTAATGGTGATTATAAGTGAAACAAAAAATATCTAACAAGAGTATTGACTTATTCGATTCTTAATGTGCAGAATTAAGAGCTAGAATCGAATATTTCAATCTTACAACAAGTATGAAAATATACACAAGATATTTTTTTTACAAGGAAAACCCAAACTGGGAAAAACTTCGGGACCGAGTCCAGCAAAAATCTACTAAGAGTTATAGAAAATTTATAACCTGATTTACTACTCAATTGACATGATTTATGACTCCCTCTACGCTCCAATTAGCTACGGTGTATAGTTTCTCCACAAAATTGAACTCCACGAATATGCATTTTAGTTGATGTTGATGCGTCTCCAACTTTAACTCCACAAGTTCCGCATCTTGAACCAATACTCGACTCCACGAGTATTTCACCACAAACTTGAATCTTCAAGCTCAGCCACCGAAAATCCACCGACAACAAAACTCAGGTTTTGATTTAAAATAGGAAGGATTAAACTATGTATAACAAGCTTGGAAGCTTGAGGTTTAGAGTTGAAACTCTCTAAGAACTTGTTGATGAATAGGGTTAATGGTTAATTCAACATTGATGGTTCAATCCCTATTTATAACTGAAAATATCCAGCACAAATCTAGAAATCTTTAGTTTGTTTAAGGTATAAAGCTAGACATAATAGTGGAGATGATGAGGCATTCCACGATCCCTCATTCCACTTAGAGATGTTCCCCACGCTCTAATAATTCTCCCAAAATATGCTTAAGAGAGAATGTCCAAAAAAGTGAAAAGGAATCACTTTATAACTTATAAAAATAGCTGAATCACGCATATCTGGGTGTTGGTTTCGAAACCAAAAACCATCTGATAACATTTTACAGCTTTGGTTTCGAAACCAACAAGTCAGTTTCGAAACCAAAAACCATCTGATCGTATTCTGCAGCTTTGGTTTCGAAACCAACTATAGACACCCTAATTTTGCCCACCTTCATTTATAAAATACTTTGAGATTCTCATTAATCACCCACAAAAATAACCCTAAATGGAGTCCAAAATCAAGCCAAAAATAGCCCAAAACCAAAGCTCAAAACCTTGCTCAAAACTAGCTTAAAACCTCACCCAAATTAAGCCAAAAAATGGCCCAAAGTTATCAAAAAAAAAACAAAGCCCAAAGAAATAGCTCAAAACAGGCCCAAATGGCCCATTTGAGCTATTTAACCCATATTTTCTTTTCTTTTTCTTTACTTTCCTTGCACTCCACTCTTTCTAATTCTCATAATTAATCCTTTTCACACTACAAACCACCTCCTTACTATTCTTGGTGAAAGGCTATAAATAGAGCCTTCCACCTCCACCCATAAGAGGGAGGGGAAGAAGAGAAAAAAGGGAAAGGAAAGAAGAGGAAAAAAAAGGAGGAGGGGAGAAAAAAGAAGAGAGAAAGAGAGGTCTTGAATTAAGGAGGAGGGAAGAAAAAAGAGAGAGAAGTTTTGAACTAAAAAAAAAAAAGAAAAAGAAGAGAGCTTGAGCAAAAAAAGAGTTTGAGCTAAAGAAGAAAGAGTTGCAAGCTCATTTACAAGAGAAGAAGAAATTCTTGAGAATTTGAAGAAGAAGAAGACTAGAGAAGATCAAGGAGTTAGAAGATTTCTTTTCTTTTCTTTTTAGAATATAGAGTTGTAATTCCTCTCTCAAAACTCTACTCATTTTAGTCACAACACTCTTATAAAATTTAGGAGTGGTGTGTCCTTTTGGGTTAGAGATTTTTTAGAGATCTCTTTCTAAATTTCAAGGGATTGTAAACACAAGAGGAAGCTCTTCCAATTTTTAGTCTCAACACTCTTATTAAATTAGGAGTGGTGTGACCTTCTTTTGGTTAAGAGACTTCAAGTGTCAAGTTCTCATTCAAGTTATTCCATTTGTCAAGGTATAGAAATTTTCTAAACTTGGCTAAATTTCAAGATGATCTAAATTAGATTGTCTTGAAAACCATAATACTTATGGTGATTTCAAGATGTAAATATTATCCATACATTTATATATATATTGTTCCAAAGTGAACATTCTTTCCTTATATCTATCTTCATTTACATTTCATGCAATTTACTTTTAACTAATTTCTCAATTTCTTTATTTTACATCTTTATTTAAATTCCTTGTCATTTATTTATAAGTTACTAACTCTAACTCTCTAACATTCTTTATTTACATTTCTTGTCATTTATTTATAAGTTATCAACATTAAATTTCTAATATCCTTTATTTACATTCCTTGTTACTAACACTAACATTCTAACACTCTTATGAACATTTATAATTCTTGTTTACTTAAAATCATTTACTTTCTTAAATAAAGTGCTTGGGGAATGTGTCCCTTCATCATTTTTCTAACTAGATAATATCATTTATTTACAATCCTCGATTTATATACTAGTGTAATCATTCAAAATGATAATCTCAATACTTCTCCCTTGATGTAATATCATGGAAAATCTATAGGAAGCAAATATATAAAAAAAAAAAAAGAATATTTTCAAGGGAAATATTTCCTAACAAAAATTCACTAATAAATATAGAAATATAGTCTCTTGGATTCTCAAAATGAGATATCCCAATCTTTCCTTCAAATAAGGAAAGATGTTAATCATCCCTCAAAATTGGAGATAATTCATGCTTAAAAATAAAGCATGACATACATTTACTTTTAAAAGAAAGTATTTGTTCAAATCAATTTCATCTCAAAAAGAGATACATAAATGACCTATTTTGTGAGAGAATCAATTGCTCAGATTTTCTGTGCAAAATTTCTTAATCAGTTCTTAAAACAAATATCTTTAAAATCACCCCCTAATTATGAAGTAAAGACCGATCTTTGATCGGGCGGTTGTCAGGTGCCTCACACCTTCCTGACCCGTAATAGAATTCTCTTACCCGGAATCTCAATCGCAGACCAAACTAAGGAAGACCGCCATTAGTATTTTTCAAAGAGAAATCTAAGTGTAATTTTCCAACTCCAGGGCCCTGATTCCCTAAAAATCAGGTGGCGACTCCAAATCAATCAAAATCAATACTCTCAGAGAGAGATATAATATGTATCTCCCTCAGTCAAAAAGCACATGAGAGTTTGCACCTCATAAGCGTGGTTCGACCAAAAGTGCGGGTGCTACACCAACAAATCAGTTTCGAAACAAAAAACTATCTGACATCATTTTTCAACTTTGGTTTCGAAACCAATATCTGTCAGCATTTTTTAGCTTTGGTTTCGAAACCAATTTTTGGTCACATTACAAAATGTCACAGTTTCCCTTAAAAGCGTGGTTTTCTGACAACATTCGTCCAAATACTCATTTTAAGAGGTTTTGACATCTTTTACCATCCGTACTTTATCATATGATTCAAATTGAACTAAACACCTATGCTATTGAGTTTTTTAAGTCACTTGCCATCCTAAGATGAGTTCCGGTGGTGAGTTGAGCTTCTTGGAGCCTTTTTCGCAACGAACCGAACAACGACTCACTAACTCTAACTCAAGTTACATTGACCATCTTGAGTTAACTTTGACACGAAATTCGACAAATATGACATGAGCGAACTCATGGACCTAACAGGGATCAAGAGACAAAGCCCTAGATCTGGGAAAAAAAATCGTTGGTTAGTAGTTGATGATCATTATGATGATCAAAATCGACTGTTGATGGTCGAACTTGACTGAGATTTTCGAACATATAACTTGTCAAAATTATAGATTCGACCTGTGATGGTCGAAAATTTCAGTCGAATTTAATCATTGACGGTCGAATTTTGATCGTTGTTGAAAAAAAAATTTAGATGTGTTTTTCCGATCTTGTTTAAAGGAGGTTGTGGTGGTTGTGGGTGAAGGTGGTTAATGGTTACCCCATCATCTACCTGTCTCCTTGCAAAACTTGACGGCTAGATGACCGACAGTGTTGGTCACCCACCTCAAAAATAGGTGAATTAAATCACAACCGCGTTCATAGGATCCCTTCTCATCCAAGGTCCACATCTTACAAAACAAAGAGTGGAACAATTACGTGACAACTGGCCGACAATTGCCACGTGGTACGCAAGAAAGAACTGAAATTACACATCTACCCAAACCTTTGTAGTTCAAAATCAACGATTACAGAAATTTTGTGTTGAACATCCAACGGTTGTCACCTATCCATCCCTACACTCTTTCTCTCTCTTCTTTCTCTCTCTAAAATAGAAAAAACTGAGCGATTCTCCCCTCTTTTCGCTAGTTTTTCTTCTCCACTCTCTCTCCTCCTCCTCCTCCTCCCTCCTCTTCTTCTTCTTCTTCATCTCTTCTCCGTCCTGCTCTCAAAGATCAGATCTGAATCAATGGCATCACCAAGAGAGGAATTCGTCTACATGGCGAAACTAGCCGAACAGGCTGAACGATACGAAGAAATGGTTGAGTTCATGGAAAAAGTCACAGCTTCCGTTGAAGCCGAGGAACTTACAGTTGAAGAACGAAATCTTCTTTCTGTTGCTTACAAGAACGTAATCGGTGCTCGTCGTGCTTCATGGCGTATCATTTCATCGATTGAACAGAAAGAAGAGAGCCGTGGTAACGAAGATAACGTCGCGACTATCCGTGATTACAGATCTAAGATCGAATCTGAACTTTCTTCGATCTGTGATGGTATCTTACGTTTACTTGATTCCAGGCTTATTCCTTCGGCTTCTTCTGGTGATTCTAAGGTGTTTTATTTGAAGATGAAGGGTGATTATCATCGTTACCTTGCTGAGTTCAAAACTGGTGCTGAACGTAAAGAGGCTGCTGAGAGTACCCTCAATGCTTACAAATCGGCACAGGTTAGTCTCTTTTATTGTTATTAGGGTTAGGGTTTTGAATCTTTTGCTTTTTGTGTTTTGTATAATTAGGGTTTCGTTTGATTCTTTCATTTCCTTTGATCTCATTTTTGTTGTTGCAAATCAGTTCAAGTTAGTACCTTTTTCTATTATTAAGGTTACGATTTTGTTATATTGCAGTCTTATTAGGATTAGGGTTTCAAATGTTCGCCCTTTGATGTTTTATAAATTAGGGTTTCGATTTGTTTTTTGTACTTTTGATCTCGTGAGATGTTGTAATTATGATGGATGGATGCGTGAGATTGGGGTTATGTTTATTCTATTGGTGATCTGTATACATTTGATTTTCTTTTTCTGTAATTTTTTAGTGTAATGTTTTTTTGTGTTTGAAGGATATTGCTACCGCGGAACTCGCTCCTACTCACCCGATCAGGCTTGGACTGGCCCTTAACTTCTCTGTCTTTTACTATGAGATCTTGAATTCTCCTGATCGTGCTTGTAATCTTGCCAAACAGGTGAGAAAAATCAAATCTCAAACTTGTGAACCCTAGAAAGTCTACAGTATTTATGTTATAGTTCACGATCTTCGCATTTGGATTTATGATTAATGTGATATGGTTTCTAGGGTTGTGATTATGGTTCAATTCCATACTTTTGTACTGGATTCTGGATCCCCTTATGTTGTTTGGACTTACATATTCTTTTTCTTCATTCATCTTATCCTGTATAGGCATTTGATGAAGCTATAGCTGAGCTTGACACCCTAGGCGAAGAATCATACAAGGACAGCACTTTAATTATGCAGCTCCTTCGCGACAATCTCACCCTGTGGACCTCAGACATGCAGGTATTGGATCTACTCTTGTTTCTTGACTGTTTTACCTCTCTCTGCAGATAATAATATTTGTTTTTAGTGATTTTGAGTTCGTTGTTAATTTCTTGATTGTTCTATCTCTGCATATATCCGTCGCATACTGACTTTGGATTCATTGTTAATTTCTTTTCATGTTTTAGCTCTGCAAGTAATAATATTATGCTTCTTACTGATTTTGAATTTCATGGTTGGTTTTGATTCAGGATGATGGTGCAGATGAGATCAAAGAAGCACCTAAGCGCGAAGATGAACAGTGATGAAGTTGTTCGTTTTTTTTTCAAGTTAGGGTTTCACCTCTCCTCAGTTTGTTTTATTAAAAGGGAGAAGGTGTGCTTGGTACCAAATTCCTCATCATCCTCGTCTATTTATGAATTTTAAAAGAGAGTTAAGGTACCGAGTTTTGTTAGTTTGTCATTCTTATCTTTTTTGTGTTGCTATCTAATTCTTCTGTTAAAGAGTTTGAAGTTATATGTTTTATCATAATCTTGTTGCAACTCTGTTTTACCTAAATTATCTTGAAGATGTTCTCTTTTATTTATTTATTTATTATGGAATTAGTGAATGCATTTAAACCCATCTCTTCTTCGCATGCAAAATAATGTTTGTGCTTGTATTTGATCAGAGATGGTGAATCATTTTATCCATTTTAGTTTCTCTATATTGTTTCTATTGTGTTAGTGTGAATTCTTTTCTTTAATTATTGAGATGATGGATGCTTTATTGAATTGAGTTTTCAGCATTGCTTAAATCAAATCTTCTGAGGGTTGCTTCTGGTGTCTCTGTTGGATCTCTTCTCTTTTTTCATTTTTTCTCCCTTTTTCCCCAAAGAATTAATAGTGAGAATTGAGGAACCTATATGTTCAAACTTGGCCAGCACTTTGGAAATGTCGAATATTTCTAATTTCCGCTAAAGAAATTGGAATTCCTTGTTGTGTTGAACTTTCTAAAAGGCTTGAGTTTGTATTTGTAGAAGTGAAGCCTTCAAAAGTGACTCAAATCTATCTACAAATTTTGGACTTTCTAAAAGCCCTTAGTTTCTAAAAGTGACTCTCCAAACTATCTTCTATAAATTAAGATTTAAGAGAGGAATTACGCCCATCCCATGCATACACACAAACAAGAAAAAAAATTCTCATCCTCTCTTTCTTTTAAAGTAGTATATTACTTATCTCTTTTTCTTGGTGATCTCTTTCTCTTGTATGATTAATCTCATCATATCTTATTATATATGATCGATATGTTTGCGCATGTTAAGTAGTACCCTTCATTATCTTACTCTCTTTTCATGGTGATTTCGTTTTTGTTAATGTTAGCTCCATCTTTTATGATAAAATTTGTTGTTCATGAGTTCAAGGGCAAAAAATATTCATGCATGTTTATCGGATTCATGATTTTGCTGAGAATCAACACTGAAATCTATAGGTTACATCCACGTTTAAAATTTTTGGGCTATAACCGCATTACAGTAGAACCCAACATCTCAACCATAACCCAATTAAAGGTTGAACATTTTTGACCCGTTATTCTTTAAGTCTGTTAGGGTTAAGGTTGACCTTGACTTGTTTCTTTTGTTTACATTGAAAAATGTCAAATTAGTTAAGGTTAGGATTTGAAAAATGCCCCTCACGGTAAAAGTTTGATAATCTTGACCCACCAACTAGGGTCAACCCTAACCATTCCTAGGTCTATGGCACTCCCTCTGTAACATTTCTAATTTCCTCTGTAGAAATTGGAATTTCTTGTTGTGGTTGGAGTTGGACTTTCTAAAAGCCATTTGTTTCTAAAAAGTGACTCCCCAATCTATCTACAAATCGTCGAGTTTCTGAAACCGACTCTCCAATCTATCTTCTATAAATTAAGAGTCGAGAAGAATTACACCCATCCCATCCATACCCACTTCTCTCATCTCACATCTCATCTCATCTCATCTCTTGTTCAAGTAGTAGTACCCTGAATTCATTATCTTCTCATCTTTTTCAGCATATACATGGTGATAATTTCGTTTTAGGACTTTCTCAGAGTGTTATAGTTTCAAAAGTTGTCTCTAAATTCTATAATTTTTATTGCATCTGATTTCTCTTTCCTTCTCTAGGAATCGTTTAAACTTTTAGTCTTTTCAATCTCTTGTTCTCTCTCTCTTTGTTTCTCAACTAAGTATTTTTCTGGTTTCAAAAAGTGCTTTTTCTCGTCAAGAATTAGTAACTTCATAGTTTATTCTTGCTTTGTCTAAAGTCTCCGCTTTACCCTTAGAGATCTCGTCCCCTACAAATCGAAACTAGAACTCCTTGAAGTTTATTCTCTAGAGGCAAATAGCAGAAGAGTATCGATTCTGTAGGAATATTTTTCGCGAGACTTTCGACATAGCTAGCTAGAAAGGGTGTGGAGTTATTATAACCGATCTTGACGAAAAGAAAGTGTTTATTGAGACCAATATACATATACATGCTTTTACAGAAGTGAGAAAGAGAGACAGAGAAGGAGAGATTGATGAAGGTTTAAATGATTTCTAGAGAAAGAAAGAGAACTCAATATCAATAGAAACCAAATAACTAAGAGACAGACAGACACAGACAGACTTTTGAACCTTGGAATATATATGTATATTCAGACATAAAGATGTAACTTAATTTGAGAGACAAAAGAAGCATTAGGGAAGTATTTTGTTTAAAAAATACCTAAACCAGTTCTTGATATGTTTATTTCTGAAATTTTATTCACTATAGGTTATTGCAAATAAAGAACTACGTAATGCTTGATCCCTGAGTGGGTACATAGGCAGTCGCATTGCGATTCAGCAAAAAACATATAAACAGTGTTATAGTTTAAAAAACCGTCTCTGTATATATATATTTTTTTGTTGCTTCTGATTTCTCTATCCTTGTCTATGAATCGTTCGTACTCGTCTTTTCAATCTCTCTTTCTTTCTCGTCTCTTTGAGAGTATGTTCTGGTTTGAAAAAGAGCTTTTTTCTCGTCAAGATTGGTAGCAATAACTTCATAGTTTATTCTTGTTTGGTGCAAAGTCTCATTTCATCCCCTGCGGATCAGAACTAGAACTACTTGAAGTTTTTTTATGAAGAAGCAAATAGAAGAGGTGGAACCAAAACGACATGAAAAAACGTTGAAGAGTTTTGATTCTCATTTGTGGGGGTAAGAATCTCCGATTTAAAGCGAGACTTTCGACATAGCTGGAAATGATCATGTATAGTTATCACTGTCGATCTTGACCGATGAAAGTGTTGTTGGATATATATTTAAAAATTGTTTTGTACAAATAGTTTATCAAAACAACATTGGAGTAGTGATTAAAATTTTGGGTTTCCTCTTTGAGGTCAAGGGCTCAAACCCTCTCCCACCCATTATACTAGATATATATATATATTAATCAAAGACCGGGCCGGGCCTTCTAATTTGAAACAAATTTTTTATTTAGTTTTTATTATAATTTTTATTTTCGAAAAATAAAATTATAGCTGTTATATGGCCGTTTTTTGACAGTTAGGTGTTGATCTATAAATAGACAACATTTATACTGAAACAAAATAAAAAAACTTGACAAGTCTTCCTCCCTGATAAAAACTCTAGAATTTCTGAAATTGTTCCCGAGCAAGAGTTGAAGTGTATTAGTATTCCGATTTCCCGTGCAAGGGAAATTGAGACAGAAGGTTTTCTGGGCTGTTTTATCCTAGGGACGACGTGACTTAGAAACTGCTTGCACATTTGGGCAGAGCCGTGAATCGTCTTAAAAAGAGCGACCTAGTCCGCGACTCATCCCAGCAAGTTCCTCTTGTTTTCAATAAAATCTGGTTTTGCGATTATAGGTATTTTACAATTGTATTTCCAACAAGTGTTTATTGAGACCAAAAGAAGCAACAGGGAAGCTAGATTGTTTGAAAAATGCCTAAACCAGTTCTCGTTATGTAATGCTTGATCCCTGAGTTGGTACGTAGGTAGTTGCGTTGCGATTCAACAAAAAAAATATAAACAAATTCATCTTTTATTTTTTTTAATTACAAAACTAACTCGTGAACCAGGACTTACATAATAATAATGCCTCTTTGATATTCCATTCGAATACCTCAAAGTAAGGTTGCTAATTTCTCCTTTCTTTCAGTTATGACCTAGTTTGAAATTCTCTACACGTATGGACCGCAATTTAGAGAATGAAGTTTAGTTTGGGACCAAAATTTTCATTAGTAACTAGAATAGTGTAAAGTAGTGATACTCCTGCTATGGAACCTCGCGTTTTCACTCTAAAGTCTGAACCACGCATGCCTCACATGGAGATGGCCCTTCAAAAGTTGGGAAGCACTCTGAAGTGACTGCTTGTGCCTAGCATTCGTCCCCCAGGGCCAGCACTTTGGAAACATCTAACATTTCTAATTTCCTCTATAGAAATTGGAATTTGTTGTTGTGGTTGGAGTTGGAGTTGGACTTTCTAAAACCCTTGTGTTTCTTAAAACTTAGTGACTCTCCAATCTAAATTCTATAAATTAAAGAGTTGAGAGAAGAATCACGCCCATTCCATGCATACCAATTATTTTTTTATTTATTTTTTTTCTCATCCTCTGTTTCTGAATTAGATCGAAAAAAATAAGAGAATCACATAAAGAATTATTTGATAATTGATTTATATATATATATATATATATATATATATATATGGTTAATTACAATTAATTTAAACCCCAAAAAATAAAAAATTGATACATCAGAACATCTCTGATTTCTGATCTGCTTCCCAATTATAACTCTTCACAGCATCCCTCGTATCTTCAAAACCATCAGACACTTCAAAAAAAAATTTATAACCCTCCTACCTAATTAATAATGCACTGCACTTCCGGTGCGCCCATTTATCGGTGATTTAAAAGATTGGGAGCTCGAAAGGGTTATGAAATTTTTTGAAGTGTCTTATGGTTTTGAAGATATGAGGGATGGATGCTGTCAAGAGTTATATTTGGGAAGGAGATCAGAAACCAGAAATGTTCCAATGTATTATTATTTTTTTTTTGGGACTAAATTACTTGTAATTAATCAATTATGAAATCATTCTTTTATGTGATTCTCTTATTTATTTTTTTTAGGTCTAATTTATTTGTAATTAACCATTACGTTCCTGGAATAGCTGTTTTATGTCTCTATTTTGAGAACAAAGTTTTGTGGTTTGAGGAAGAAGATGAAATTAATTTGGGATCAATTGTGAATCGTTGGATCACTTTGATATATCTGTCATATCTTGATTGATATACCTTAATTGTTCCATTGGTAAATAATATAAAGAGAACACTTCCTTGCTTATCACGTGAGGGGTATTTTCGTCCAAAGTCTCCGCTTTACATTAGAGATCTCGTCCCCTACAAATTGGAACTAGAACTCCTTGAAGTTTCTTCTGTAGATTTAGGGTTTAATTAATCAAGTCTATTAGTAGTGGTATACTGTACCCAACAGTATAGTACCCTAATAATGATTTTGTTTTATTATTACATTAAATTTTATATTCTAAGATTCAACTAAAAACCTATAAATTAGATTTAGGAATGTTTATTCACTCTACAGGGACTGAATTATGATTATCATGCACATGCCATCGTGATTATAACGTGATTATGATTTAAGTTACAAATTTTTTTCACTCAAGAACGAAGAACTACGTAATGCTTGATCCCTGATTTGGTACGTAGGCAGTCGCTTTGGCGATTCAGCAAAAAAATATAAACAAATTCTATCTTTTACTTTTTTTTTAATTACAACAAGAACCCGAGAATCAGGACTTCAAGAGTGTTATAGTTTGAAAAACCATCTCTGTATATTTCTCTCCCTTCTCCATGAATCGTTCAATCTCTCGTTCTCTCTTTTTCTTTCTCGTCCTCTGCGAATCAGAACTAGAACTCCTTGAAGAAAAAACATTGAAGAGTTTTGATTCTAAATTCGCGGCGGGGTAGGAATCTCCGATTTAAAGCGAAGCTTTCGACATAGCTATAAAGGGTTGTGGAGTTATAATGGCCAATCTTGACAGAAGAAAGTGTTTATCGAGTCCCAAACATGCACATAGAAGTGAGAAAGAGAGACAGAGAGAGAAATTGATGAAGGTTTAAATGATTCTTAGAGAGAGAGAGAGAGAGAGAAGAATCTCCTTCAACATTTTGAAGCTGTGAACATATAGTAATATTTACCACCTCAGAAAAACTTAAACAATAAAATTTCATAATCTACAATGAAAGTGAAAGAGATGTCGAAAAATTCATGACTATTTGATTCCTATAAACATGAAAAATCTTCCATGACCCATTAAAATGAAGAATTTCGAGGATAGATTAAGACATCGAAATGCTGCCAAGGACATCTGATATCTCAATCGAACTCAATAAGGGACATATGAAGAATCCATCCTGTAGATAATAATAAGCAGCCACTAAAGATCCATCATGGTTTCCTAAAGTATCTCTCAACCAAGAACTGTGAGAAGATGCATTGTCTTCATCTTAAAACTAAGAAACAATCTACCAATAGTTAACAAACACCCTAAAAAGATTGGATTAAGTTTTGAAAGGAAGTGCAGTAATTCTACTTCCTTGAGAGATGATGGATTTATTATCCTCAGATTCTTATTGTGTTCAAGAGAACCATAAATTTTTTAGGACAGGCATAGTGACTTGCTATAGATATTGAATATGAGAAGCTGATGTGTGTGTACTTATAGTGTCTAACATAACCAAATTACTTGTGTTGCTTCTGCAGATACTTTTTTCTTTTAAGGATACTACTGATGTTTGCAGATCTTATGCTTCAATGGCCTAGGTGAAGTTAATTCTAGAGAATGAATGTGAAAATATGCAACATTATTTAATGGAATTATTACAACTGCGGACGGCATCTCTAATTAGACCACTTATCAAATTCCATAGCTGTTAGATTTTCATGATTCTTCTTGAATCACTATGCACATGACTATCAAGACAGTTCAAGGTTCAACAATCTAAATGGTTAAACTAGTAATGCCCCATATCACCAATAACAAGACAAGGATTCGCTAATCTTATCTAATCTTTCTATTTCCTTTGCTTTAAATTTTCCAAACCATCAAAACCTCAAATTAGAATGATGGTGATTTTCCGATCAAAACAGGGTTTTCCTTACAAGTTGAGAAATCAAAATACAACAACTTAAGATAATCACAGACGCAGAATGTCAACCATTGACCATAGACTGACGTGAACCACACGACATGCTCTTAACACAAAATCAAGGTTGAGAAGCAGTAGAACCATCTGAGATAGATAAAGTCGAGGCAAAGTAATTGTAACATATTACAAAGGTTTAAAATACTCAGCCCTGAGCAATTCCACAAAGGTTCAGATCAATCACAATTCATACCTAAAAGTTATCAGTTTCTAATCTTCTTAAATATCTATATTCCAAATCTTAACTTCACATGTTTGCTCTTATTGCTATACTTTAAACTTAGAAGACAAGAACGAAATTGGTCGGGAAAACCTACATTTGTTTGCACTTTTTGCAACCCAAACCATATAGCCTCAACCAAGTTATGGTACAAAACAGAAAGTGCATGGGCTCCCTTCTCAATTAGGTCATTGCTCACCACAGAGTTGTGGTTACTTGAACCTAGTCTAGATTTGCCAAATTAACTGAGAGTACTTCACCAAATTCTCAAATCTCAACACATCGAAGATGTAATACATGGTCACTTTTTGTCAGTAAAAAACCCTCAATTAATCCCAATTAACTCCTTCCTGGAGCTTCAACTACAATGGTCAAGATAAATGTGGATAAGTGATGCCTAGACAAAAAACCTTATAGCACTGAAGAAGATGATTATTTCAAGATCCATTAACTGATCATCATCGCTATCCAAGCAATTACTGATACTAGGGTAGTCTACAGAATCATATATTGTCATTTCATTCTATCTAGAGTGCATTCTTACTTCATGGGTATATTTCCAAATCATTTCTAACTAACTGGATCAACTTCTTCTTTGCCCTTCATTATCCACAAACTATGAGCTAGAATAGCTTCAGGCAAAAGCAAGTTTTTATCAAACAATTCCATGCTTCCCCGTATGGCCGTATCTAATAAGACCAATGGCATATCCAAGATGCGGAAATTAACCTTCAAAGCAACACCAGGAATAAATAACTAGTCCCTAGAGTCTTCATTTTCCATCAAATCACAACATCTAAAATTTGTATATATGGGTTATAACACCCTCACAAAATTAACTAAGAATAATAAAAAGATCAGTATATCACCTAGTCATCCCAAAGGTACTCTGATTTCATATAACAGTAAGACCAAGTAAATAATTCTAAATTTGTTCATTGCATTCTCTGCCTTGGGTATCAGCACTACAAATTTTGGTACCAATTCAATTCTCAATACTACTATATATATGAACATGAAAACTTTTGGACCTTAACTAGGTCTTCTTTGATCTCCCTTGAATAGTGATAGAATAAGCATATATCCGTTCCAAATCATCAAATAATGATATGAAGTTTTTAACAGAATCGGCTTAGATTTCTGCTCAACCCAAATCCTTTATCCTCTAGCTAGACCTGGTTGAATACAAGCCAATTCTAACCTGACAATAACAACTGAGAACAATTGATCTCTTAAATAAAGATAAAGATCAAGCATACTTATTCTAAACCATGGTTGACATCCACATCTGCAATGATTTTGGCAGCAAAACTTAAACTCCACAGCAAGATTAGATCTCCCGGTTTAGTTCAACAATTGTGCAAAACTTTGGTATCCAAGCACAAAATAAAGCAAATACTTTACTAAAACAGAAGAACTAATACAAGCGGACAATCTGAAAGTGGTGAAAACAAGATTTAATCTCTAGTCCATCTAAACAAATCCAAATATAGCATTCATCTCAATGATAAAAAAAAGATCAACCCATAACCCATTATGCAGGAATCTAGATATATTGACTTTCTATCTATGAAGTATGTTGAAAAACAAAATTTGTATCAGCAACAAATGAAGAAAAAAAAAATATAAATGGAGAATTAGATGACAACTATCCAACTAGTATTCAAGAAGTAACTTCTCTATCTCCACCAAATCAAACAACAAAAGGAACCACAAATTTAGGGTTTTTATGTCTTTAAAACATCCATTTACAGAAAATCAAGTTTGACTATTGTTAGATCACTTTCCCTTTCCAACAACCCACCTATTTGAATACAAAGTCCCCCATGTACAGTAACAACAACACAAAAAAAAAATACAAGAATTCAACCAAAAAAGCCCTAAATTAAACTTCACAGCAAAGAAGGCATACCTTAAGCCTTCTTTACCCAATTTTCTGAAATTCAAAGTCCTCTCCACCTTGGACTCAGCATTGGCAACCTCGGAGATGGCGGGAACTGTGGAAACCCTAATTGACCGCTCGTCGGAGAAAAGAGCAAATTTGGTGAAAGTAAAGGGTATGGAGACCTCGGAGATTGAATTCGACCAAACCCTAAAGGCGAATTAGGCATGGGAAACTGCAAATTAGCCATGGAAGAATTCGGCGAAGGAAGAAGAAACTGCTGTTGTTGTTGCTGCTGCTGCTGCTGGAGAAGAAATGAATTTGGAGGATTATTCCACTTCGGTGACAGTATCGGTGGAACAGAAGAGAACCCAGCAAACCGCTTTGATTCAGAATCGAGGGTTGGAGTTGAACTCTGAAGGTACCTCATGTAAGCAGAGATTGGAGATTCAGCTGCAGCATGGACGGCTGGAAATGGAGGCAAAGGTGATAAAGGCGTCATCTGCCGTCCGATGCTGTTGATATTGTTGTTGATCATGAAGTTGTTGTTAGGGTTTATGGTGGTATTGGTAATGGAGGAAGGATGAGGAGGAGGAATAAAGGAGGGGTTGTTCAGTGGAGGAGGCGGTCTGTTGCTAACATGAGCTAGGGGTGGAGGTCGAATTCGTTGAAGACGAGAACTTGGGGGTTTAGGAGGTTGAATAGGTGGAGGAGTAGAGAAACGATCGTGATGAGCAGGAGAACCAGTGAGTTTCTGAACTACATCTCTGAAATCACTCTTGTTGATATTGTAAACCGGTGGCTGTTGTTGCTGCTGCTGCTGATTTTGCTGATTTTGAAGCTCTTGATTTTGAATCTGTGAGGGGTTTTGTTGTTGTTGTTGTTGCTGATGATGAAGATTTTGATTTTGATTCTGATTTTGATTTTGATTTTGATGTTGGTTTTGATGATGATGTTGATGATGATGATCAAGAGGAAGAGGGGGAGTTCTTCTGATGGTGGGTTTTGAGATTTTGTGAGAGATTTTGTTGAGATGTTTGAGGAAATGATCACTTGGGTTCTGTCTACTATTGTTGTTGTTGTGGTTGTGGTGGTGGTTGTTGTTGGTGGTGGTGGTGGAGGTGCTGCTGCTACTGCTCATAGAATCTCCAGTTGAATGACAGCTTTTCTCCATTATTCTTCTTCTTCTATCTTTCTCTCTCTAAAATTCTCTCTGCCTTCTACAGACTACAGATCTCTCTCTCTCTCTCTCTCTCTCTCTCTCTCTAGATCCTCTTATCTTTATATATATTTGTAATAAGTAATCTTCTCTCACTGCTCTGCCGCTTTAAAGCTGAACCAAAACGGATGAAAGAGTACAAAAGAAATGAGGATTGATTCTAATAACACTTATATTTTTATTATTTTTGAAGAGGGTTATTCCCACCCAATTTATAGCCACCATTGTACCCATCATTTCGAGTTCATATAGAGATGATTCAAAGGCTAATTAACATTGAAGATGTACTCTTTATCATCCAGCTGTATCCCAAAATTAGTCCGTCTTCCAACCCTATCAAAAATTTGCTAGAAATCAATAATACAAAAATGCGTGGAATTTGCTAATTTTTTAGAACTGATTTGGAGGTGTATGAAATTTTTAAAATGGGATGATTTTTTTTATAATATTCTACTTGGTGAAGCAATCATTCTCTTAAAAAATCAACCCTTAAATCATCATCTTTGTATGGTATGAAATGGGGTGATCTTGGATGCAATATCTCTCTCCATGTGTTTAGAGGATTTGTATTAAAAAGTGAGGGAAAAAAGGGTTTTAAGACTTGTTTTAATGGCTAATTTAACGTGTTCGACCATGGGTGCTGGGTTCAACCGGCCTGGTCGACCAATTCACATAGAAAAAGAAGGTTTTTAATAAAATATTAGGTCAGTGTTAATCGGAACTGGATTTTGGACTGGGTCATCGGTTGAATCGGCGAGTCCGGTTCAATTTTTAAAACACTAGTTTTGAAAGTATTGTGAGGATCAATGTTATGTTTTTTTTAAAGTGATTGCAATTACAGTGAGCAAAGTACTACATATATTTACAATTCTATTTACCTCTAATTTGTTAAGTACATTTCAAATTACCATAAAAATATACTACCAAAAACTAAAAAAATTTTGGCATTTGTATTATTTGGATCATCCAAATATTAGTAGCAGGATAATATTAAAAGTAGGGCCTTAAAAAATAATCATCTATTTTTATTGAATTTCTTGGTCAAATGTTATTTGACTAAACTAAATGAAGAATCAAAAAAAAAATTAAACATATATTATTAATAATTAAAAAAAGGGTGATTTTTAAAAAACAAAACAAAAAAAACAAAAAGAGTGAATCTCTTTCTCACTTTCTTTTTTCTATCTCTAAAAAGAGATAACAAGAGAGACAAGAGCACATGACCCGTAAAAGAAGGCACGCAACTCGTCAAAGTGATTGATGGATTTTTAGACCTTGTTTGAAGGTTTATAAAATTTTACGAGACTTCCGCATGGATAAATTAGTGCGTTATTATTAATTAGGGTTTTTTTTTCATGCAAGTTGAAGACCAGACCGTACGTCAAAGACACACGTAAAAGAAGAAAAAAGTCTGAACAAAGATGATTTCAGTGAAGAGTTTAAATTGTTCTTTTTACTACGCATGGTAAAAAAGGCTCCTCTGTGCAAATTTGGTGGGGTTGGGTTTGATTAATTGAGTCAGATTAGGGTTCAACCCAATTTCAAAAGGCCATAGTTACTAAACTACATTTTAGAAATCTATTCGGGTTCAGGGTCTCTGCTTTTTTTAAATAAATAAATTCAGTTTATTCTTACACTCTCTTTACACCATTTATAGATTTGTTGCATCATTGTCTTTAACAAAAACCAATTCAATAGTTTAACCAACGGTTTAATTGAAATCATTTTTAGGCTAATTGAACCAAAAATCTTAGATTTCCGATTGCACCCTGGTCGGACCGCTAGTCTAGTCCGATTTTAATAACACTGCTTTAATTTTTAATTCCATTAAGAGATGATTGGAATAAGTATTAAGTTTTATGAATCATTTATTTTATATTAATTGTCAAACTCATCGTTAACAATGTTAAAAGCTCGATATCGACCCATGTGATTTTTTATGTAGATAATTTACATGATGAAAATACCATCTTACAAAAATCATCTATGCAAAGCCTACAAGATGGTTTAAACTTAACACAATGTAAAAATAAGTTGACTACTTGGTTCAACCGTTCATTAAATAATAAAATAATGATTTTTTATTTTTTTTATTTTTTTAATTAGAAAGAAAGGATTTTATTAGACAAGAAAAAATAAGAGAATGTACAAAAGGAGAAGAGAATTTACATGAGGAAAGAAAACAAAATATAAGGAGAAGCACGTCTCGCAAGCATCACCTTATCAATCATATATATCCTAACTAGGTTGGCACATATGACCATAAACTATCCTGTACGCACGAGCCTATGCCAAAAAAATAGCATCCTTGTTGAAAATATACTCTCCTCAATTATGTAGTTAACGTAAACAAATACTGAGGAAGCCCAAAATAGGATTGACCCGCGCCTTCACTTCGATACTAATGTTAAAAGAATGATTTTCCAAAATAGGATTGGCCTGCGCCCAAATTTGTCCTTAGATCATCTCCACATACATTTTAAAAATACAAAATTAGCAAATGGACATACAAAATGTGGACACAGGATTTGAATTCGAAAAGGATGGTAGGTCATGATTTCAACCATCCACAAGAACCACCAAGGGGGATGGAAGCACGCTATAAACTCTGCAAGTAAGTGCAAATGGTCTTGAATTCAATCCCTCTCGGACAATGAAACAATACTGTAAATAAGAGAAATCTCATCTACTTGCAGACTCCAAAGGTCCTACAAATGATGAAAAGTAGGTAGTTTTTGTTTGAGATTTGGAAGAGACAATGATGCCCAACAAAATACCCATTGGAAGCCCTCATCGATCCTTGTTCGTAATATATATTGCTAAATGTACTAGATTTGAGGAAGTCTTCATGTTAGGTACCTCCTGTCCGAAAATGCCTTTGAGACCGGCCCCTCTATTTAAACAGATTGAGATGGTACCTTCAATCCACCATTTATTGTAATTTGTGTGGTCTTCACAATACACAATGAGTGGTAGATTGAGGGTTCCACCTCAATCTGTTTAAATAGATAGATTGAGGGCCCGTATCCAATAGCACTTCTGCCTACTGTCGTGCCGTCTTTGTGTTCGATTCATGGGTCCTAAAAAAATAGACATAGTTAGTTGTGCACTAATTTAAAGACGACACGTCAACATAATGTAATCATATTTCTAAAAATGTATAATCCGATCCATTCTAATGGTTGGTTCGCCTTTAAACCCATAATGGTATTTTTTTCTACATAGAAACAAAACACAATACCATGGTCAGGAAATTTTGATCTCAAATTTTTTTTTGTAACCAATAGTTTTAGGATGATGCTATACTTACAGCAGAATCCTACAGAAAAACTTGCAGAATAGAAATCTGATAGTAGTGTGATTCACACACCCTCGTGATTTGTATCAAACCTAAAATTATTCTTTTCTGTAGATTATGTTATAGGTTTTTCGATAACTATATCACTACCGATAGTTTTATGGAAAGAATGTACAATAATTGAACTAAAAGCTCATGAGCATGCTAAAAGATCGAGCAAGTGAACCAAATCTTGGATATAAAATGACGATTTCATAACTGACATTCAAATTGAACGAGTTAAGGTCAAGTTCTCAGGCTTGACCCGGCCGCGTTTGGTGTGATTCAGCGTATATACGTCTCAAGGGCCGGACATTTAATTATTTAATTTCTGGTTGATGTTTGTGGAGATTACTTATATTAAAAGTTTTTTTTATTAAAGCATTGTTGTCGTGGAATGTGACAGAAATTAAAATTTGTAATATTCTATTAAGCGCGTATAAAATGCTTTGAATTTTAATTCATGTTAGCATCGAGTTATTAATCTTCTAATAGTAGATTAATTTTTTTCAAAAAAAAAAAAGCCGAACAATCTATTGGGACAACTCTCACCAATTTCATTATAGTGAACTCGCAGACGTGATAAGCCTTTTTAATTTACTGCTACCAACCAATCCTTAACACAATTGGTTAGTACTCTTTTTTTCAGAGGTGGCTATAATATAAAACCTCATGATTGTGGTAGTTGATGTTTGATTTTGGTGTTTAAAATTAGCGATTTATCTTTGTCTATAGTGGAGGATTTTCTACATCATTCATAGCTCCTTCTATCTCTACTCGAGGTGGGGTATCTAAATGTAAACCAGTATTTTGGAAGTTTTAAATGTAAACCCTTTGAAGGAGAATCCCAAAGTAAAATAACTCAATAGCTTAAACATCGGATTGGGCTCGGGCTAACCTCTAATCCGACCTAACCTGCCCAAGTTACACCCTTAGTTGTGAGAATGGTGTTGCTCATATTCTCAGTAGAGGGTAAGTAAGCTATTTCAAGTAAGTGTTGCTACTCTTGGTCTGGTATAGGGCTCTCTTATAGTGAGAGCTCTGTTGTAACATATAAAGCTTATTTTTCGCTACCAATAAGTCTTCTATCATTTAAAAAAAACTAAAATAAATTGAACTAGTGAATCATTTGTTTATATTTTGTGTTTCTACTTTATTAGTTTGTGCACAGAATTTCAATCATGCACCTCATTTTTTTTTACAACGCATTTATTCTTTCCCTTAGTAACACCTCTACTTGTGGAGTCTATACGGAGATGATTTATACATTGATATTTTTTAGTGGACGATTTCTTACTTGCAAAACATCATAGCAAAAAATAACATTGCTCGTTTAGATCCAATTTAAAAGAAAAAAATAAACTTTAATCCTATCAAAGTTAGTAAGATTTTTAATGATAACGAGCCATCCCTTAGAACGGTCCTATTTTTTAAGGAAGATAATCTACGTAATATAGTAGTTTCATCCCATATTAGTTGAGAAGGAATCAAATGTTCATTTCGAAATACCTTCACTAAACTCCAATCATGTGAAATCCACATGAAGATAATCCAATGACTGATTTTTGGTAATAATATTCTCCAATTAGTGCTAAATTTCAAGATTTTGATGGGATAATTTAAGGGGGCTAGAAGTTCTAGTGCACACTAATTTTTTGATATGATAATCTACACAGTGAGAAAATCATCATCACCGAAAATCGGCTCTTAGATCATCCTTGTCTACGTATGGTATTACAAATTAGGTATTTCGTATAGGGTAGATTTAGCGAAGATAGAGAAGTCAAATCAACCGGTCAATTTATTCAACGGTCAAGATCACATGATAGACCTTTCATTTGTTCCAAAAAAGTTCTAGTCCTATTGGTTCCTCGGTTGCTGGACCCCTCCTCAAAGATGATGCAACGCAGCTAACTAGCTACTGTTTTTGGTCTTTTTTTTCTCTCTCTTCTCTTTCTCTCTCTAGATAGCGAGAGACGAAAGCAGAGGACACCAAAGTAAGCGAGCAATGGCGGAAGTCCAAAGCGGAAAAACCCTAACCCTAGCTCAGGTACGAATCTCCATCATGCTCTGTCTCTAAATTTCATGTTTCGCTCTCTCAGTTAGATCTAAAGTAGAAAATGAGCTATTTCAACCTCCATTTCATTTTACTCAATCTAGTTGATTTTTACCTGCAAAAGGGGGGTTTTCTGAAATTCTTAGCTGTTCATAATCTGAGGTAGATCGATCTATTTATTACTCGAAAAAAAAAATCATCCGATTTGATGAAGATTAGATTTTCTTCTTCAATCTGCTTAATTAGATCTACAAGTATTCAAGCTCTATTTCGATTTGTTATAAAATACAATTGAAATTGTTCATCTTCAAGCAGCTCGGTTGATTATATATATCTGAGATCTCCCCAAAATATAAACCATCTATTAGTGATACCCTACTGGTTTGACAAATAAATCCCACTTCTGAAAAATGGATTATCCCAGTTATTTGATTTGGTCTTTGGACAGGATTTAAATAGTCTCTTTTTAATGCAAAGTTCTTGAACTGATCAAATAGGTAGAGAAAGTCGAAAAAGTTTTGCTTCTTGGTTTATTACCGAGCTATATCTTGATTCTATAATTATCTGAATCCTGGTATATATATTTAAAGTTACCACAAAAGCTCTGTTTGATTGTGACCAAATTCCCGGTGTGGGCGCAATTGTTCTTCATTAGCTTTGCTTGCTAATTGCGTGTAAAAGCTTTTATATCTCTTTACTGCTTAATTGTATCTTAGCAAATCACCTACTTTCAGCTAGATGTAGTTTTCCACAGTGAAGTTGGAGAAAGGATCAAGGATCCGCCTTACTATATTTTTATTAAGGATTTTGGCTTTGGGTATTTATGATTTGACACCGATACTTGTATCTGTTTCTTCTTGGAGTTTCTGGTTTATCCATTTGACAACATTTTGATTGTTTCTTGTCTATGATCTTGCTATAATACACCAACCATGCGTTGTCTTCCTGCAGTATTTGCTTGGCCCCAATAATCATAAATTTTTATATTGGGTGATGTACCGTGAAAGGGGCCGAAAACAACCCCCATCTTCCTTGGAAATTCTGGATATTCAAAAAGAAGACTTGTTGATTCAGTTACATATGGTGTCAAATAATGAGAAGCTTTTTTATTAGCTGCTTTGTTTTCGAACCTGTCAAGGATTTTGAAGGATATAATAAGCATCTTTTCTGCATATTGTCATGAAATTGAAGTACTTGGATCTCTTGACCCTCCACCATTTTAGTACTTATCTACAATATCTCTTGCACAACTTTTGTTCTTTTATTTATTTATTTTGTGATCTCCAACTGGTTATGGAAACAGATATCCTCCTGATTTTCCAATAATAACTATATTGTTTTCCTTGCAGCAATACGCACTGGAGAAAGAAGAGTCGACAAATCATAGTAAGATCCCTGTGGAAGCAGCTGTGGATGCAAACCCAACTGATGTTGCTGCTGAGGATAACACTGATCTGAGCCCAGCAGACGCTGCTGCCCCAGAAGTTAGTGAGAGCCCAACAAGTGCAGCTCCCGAGGAAGTTGTCACTGAGAACCCAACAAAAGCAGCTCCCGAGGAAGTTGCCACTGAGAGCCTGGTGAGTCCTACTACTGAGGATGTTGCCACTGAGAACACCAATGAAACTGTTGCCGCTGAAGAAAGCAGTGAAGCTCCTGAGGAGGAAAAGGGTGATGAAGAGACACCAGAAATAAAGGTATATTAGTTAACAGATCAAATACTATCTGCAGCTCTAGGGTGCCCTTGTTCTATTTACTTGTATGCCATTCAATGATTCTATTTGCTTATAATTAACATTTATTGAATTTTTGTGAATTCCAGCTCGAGACAGCACCAGCAGATTTCCGTTTCCCAACTACTAATCAATCAAGACACTGCTTTACCCGCTACGTCGAGTATCATAGGTGAGTCAAGCTAGCTCCATAACCCTTGGACTTATGTTTTTATTCATATTATAATTTTAAGATCCAAACCGCTGCTTGCTACATCCCTTTCTCAAAATCTGACTGGTTAAGGATTTTCTATTTAGGTGCATAGCGGCAAAAGGAGAAGGTGCTCCAGAGTGTGATAAGTTTGCAAAATATTACCGCTCACTGTGCCCTGGTGAATGGGTATGTGTTACTAAGATTTTCTTTGTCAGCTACTCTCTGATTTTTTTTTTTTTCACTTGATGAAAACTGATTATTAGAAAGGTCGCTTCCTTTTTATAATTGATAATCTTTAATCCATATCTATACTATTATAAAGGGAAGCGACCTACCTAATATGAAGCCGGGCAAATTTATTTCTATTCTTCCCTCGAAATATTACTATAACACCTTTGAATGAAGTAATAGAAAATAGTATTTTCATTTAAAACACATCTAAATATATTGTGCAACCACCTCTGACCTCACCCATTTCTCTGTAATGGTTCCTTTTTTTCATATTAGAAAACTTAATGTCTAAGTCACGAATACTGATTTCAAGTCCTAAACATTCAAACATAGTCACGAGGAAGAATTGTGAGTTACAAATGACAATATCAGATACTTGTCATTCAAATATACTCGAAATGAATGTAAGTACATCATACATGTACATTATGAACGTGTTTCCGGCTAGTGAGCAATAATTGTTTTTTTTTTTTTTCCTGATAAACATGTTCTACATATCTTCCTGTACTTGCACAGGATAGTACATAATATTATGTAGACAGAAGTGCAGAATGCACTTGCTGCCCCCTAGTTTGCTTTAATTGCAAGAGTTTCACCCTATCGGCTGTACAAATATAGGTTTATGGACATACTTTGCAGTCTTAGACTTGTTCATACCCTAGTCTGTACTTTCACAAGCTATTACAAAATATAGCTTTAATACTTGCATGTTCCTATACTGGGCTAGTGGAACTTTGCAAACTTCTAAAGCTCCTAGTTTCTCATAGAGAGCAACTGAAGAACTTCTTAAACATATCATAAGAAATTCAGGGAACAAATGAAATAGTAAAGACTATAGAAGCTTTCCAAGTATCCTGTTACTATGGGTGTCTGTAATTGACATTTCCTAATTAAATCCTTCCCAAGCAACTAAATAAAGATCCTTAGGCTAAAATCAGGATAATGATTTTCTTGGATCTCTTTTCTTGGAGCAAAGATATGATACAGCTCAGCATCAGTGCACTTGCTGTTGCGCACCTGACACCTGTTTAAGGCAAAATGTCACTTTACCAAACTCATCTTCATGTTGTATTTTAATTACTGTAGCTGTAGTTAGTTTTGTAAAAGCAAAATAGTTCTGCTATCATGTTTAATAAACGCTCTAGATAACTGCCTTAGATTTCTCAATGTTTATGTTGAACATCTGTTAGGACTCTTCCAATGCTCACATCAATGTGCAGACACCTCCCTGTCATCTCCCTTATTAGCACTCAAAACCTTGGTCTTGTAACTTCAACCCCATTCTCGGACTACAATAACTAATGGCAAGCTATAATACTTCAAACTCCTCAAAAAACTGATGCAACTTGTTTCATACATCACTCAATCACACTGCCTGTCTTTCCGCATCAGTCAAGTATTTCAACTTCTTTCGCTCGGTTTTTCTGGAGCAAGGCTCAATATCTACTCCCAACTCAATGACCACTTGAACCTTCTAATTCTTCGAAGTACTTTTGTTCGACACCATAAGAGGCACCATGTGTTTTGTCAGACGAATAGTAGAGAAATTGTATTCCGATGGTACCAAAATTCAACCTCCCCATTCGTAAGACAATCATCTCCTCTGAAGTGTGTGACAAATGAAAACATAGTAATGGTCAATGGATCCTCCTAGAATCCATTTGTCTCCTATTTTGGGGAGGATTATGGCGTAGCAAGGCCGATGTACCTTACTGTTTTATCAGTCACGTCAGAAAATTGTCGTATTTAGTTGCATAAAAAGAGCATTTGAAGTTACATATTTGAATATTAAAGTGAGAGCAATGCTGCAAAAGTACAGACATTCTAAGAAGATACGAATATAAAACATATTGTAATAGATTGCAAATTATTCAATTTTCTCTGGTTCTCTTGTAGTTTTGCTCGACTGCATTAATATTTTTTCGTAGCTGATTTTGTTGTTTGGATGTGGATGCAGGTAGATAGATGGAATGAGCAAAGAGAGAATGGAACCTTTCCCGGCCCTTTGTAGAGGGGGCATTTTACAAAGTGGAACGTTGCTGGGCACCTGCCGTAGTGGAATGCATTTCTTGGAAAATGAAGACAGGGAGAGAGCTATCGTCAATTTGAGTTATTAATAAAAATTTTGGATTTGTTTATTGCTGCACTAATTTTTGCAGCCCAAATATAGGGAAATTGTTTCACATAAAAAGTAGAGCTCATACTACTAGTCATATACTCTATTTAATTAAGCTGTTCAACCTGTCTTAATTGTGTTTTTGTGAGTAGCAGATATCAGAGCCATTGAATAAGAAGAAAAAACAGTTGTAGGCATTTTGTTCTGTTAGAAAAAGCAAAACACGAGGGTAGCTACTACCTTCTCTTTGAGATCTATATGTCTACCTTCCTGCCAGTCAATATCATGTTTTATTTCAACTTTAGGATGATGATTCTTTTTCTACATAAAACATCAACTGAATTAATTTCTTCTTCTAATGATTTTTAGTTTCATATTTGGTTGATCTTGGAACTTGAATGAATGACTCGCATATAAATCTTAGTAGGAATTAAGCCTACAAAAGCATTGACAGTGGTTGTAGCGCCGATAGGTTAAATTTGGCTAAAGCTTATTTAACTTAAAAGCCATTCGTAGAGGTGATCAAATCATTTATAATAGGAACATCATATTTAGATGAGAAACCTGGGATAATTTAAAAAGTTACATCAACCAATTCTATAATTTTTTTTTTTGAAACAAAACAAAAATGAGGTTCAAGTGTGGCTCCAAATCTTGCTTGATACCAGCCCATGTACGTGCAATTCTGCATATTTTCAAGTAAATTTGCCAGATTTAGCCAAGTTTCTCTGCCAATAAAGCAAAATGCATTTATATTCACACCCAAAAAAGAGGTGATGTGCATTTTTGGTGAACCACAATGGATTCCCACTATGCACTTTCAGTACTTTAACCTAGTTGTCTCCCCTATTGAAGTATTAACAACAACAACAACAACAACAACAACAACAACAACAACAAAAAGTGTAGAAGGTGCTCCTGTCTAAATATTCAACTCAATATTCAAAGTTGAGGTTGGCCTTTGAATTCGATTAAATAACGGATTAGTTATTTATACCCTATCAAACAAATAAATGAACTAATTTTAATGGATTAGTGGATTGCTGCCTGCCATGGTGAAAACGTTTATGATACGTACAACTCTCCGAGACCTTGGTTAAACCAAGGGTGTAGCAAGAGCAAGAATAAGAACAAGAACGAGAGAGTTGGAGCACCGAAGCAGCAAATTAAAAAATAGCCTCACCTCTATACAGCTATACCACGGGTGTGATTTTTTAGGGTTTTATTCTATGTTGCAGCATCTCACATGCAGAGGCAAAGGGCGATGGCTTCCAAAGCTAGGTAAGAATTGATACCAAGTTACTACCAACCCTGTTTGGTTACCAAAAGACCACAAAAAAAAAAAAGGCAAAAGAAGCACAGATGGCTTCGAGACAAGGTTAGTATGTTGATACCAATCCTAGTCCTACTTGCCTTTCTTGTGCAAGTACAAACGACCAAGTACTAATATTTTTGCCAAAACTGTTAGGTTTCTGTGCCAACCCTAACAAGACCCTCCTTAGGAATTTGACAGTCTATAAGAACCATATGTACCAGATGATTTACCTTCTTGAACAAATAATGCAAGAGATAACCAAAAAAAAAAAATAGAACTTCACATTAAATAGTTAGCAGCAGTCTGCGCAGTCAGATTAACATATCATGGTGGTTCATCAAGAAAAGAAAAAAAAAATGAAAACTAAACTACCATCCCCAAACAGAACATCAGTCAGATTAACAGATTTACTTACTAGTTGTTCATCGAAAAAAAGTAAAAGAAGAAAACAACCATTCCCAACTACTGCACAAACCAACCATATGCCACAACCACCACCCATAGTAGGAGATGAAAGAGTACCATTTTCTTCTGAGTGTTACTACTGCAACCCAACTATCATTACACCTTCCAACAGTCTATCCATCCATCCCCATCAACCATAAACAACCCACTTAAGCTCTCTCCCCACGGATCCTCCTGGCTAGCTGAATGTCCTTGGGCATGATGGTGACACGCTTAGCATGGATGGCGCAAAGGTTAGTGTCTTCAAACAGTCCCACCAGGTATGCCTCAGCTGCTTCCTGCAATGCCAAGACGGCATGGCTCTGAAAACGCAAATCCGTCTGTAACAGGCAGAAAGTAATAACAACAAAGTCCCCATTAATTAGAGAGAAAAATCAAACCAAAAAAACAAAAAAACAGAGAAAAACAAGAATTGCAAAACCCCAAAAGAATCGAGTCTTATACCTTGAAGTCTTGCGCAATTTCCCGAACAAGCCTCTGGAATGGGAGCTTCCTGATCAGGAGCTCTGTGCTCTTCTGATATTTACGGATTTCACTGCATCAATTCATATCCTTGTTAGCAATTCAGCGTACAGGAAATATATGGTACATGTAAAGTTCAAGTAATAGTTGTCAAGTATCATCCCAATTTGTGTTAAAAGTTCAAGTAAATTCGGCAGTGATCACAATTATAATATAAACTATAACAAATAAATCAATTTATTTTATTTATTTTATTTTTTTTAATTATGTTCGCATAATAATACAGAATAATTTGATTGCAATACGCAACTAATACAACACATCCCTATAATTCTCAAATTATAGTGCAGTTTGATAAATACTGGTTCAAAGGGTTGGAAATAATCTTGTCAAAATTGTATAAAAAATTTACGTGGGAAGCAACAATGCAATTATTACAGGACAATGGGGTCAACATGAAACACATTTCACCATTCAATTCCAGAAATACATACAAAACTAACACATAATTTTGCAGAAACCAAAACCATTCAAAGTTTGAACTTGAACAAGAACATACCGGAGAGCAACAGTACCAGGGCGGTATCTGTGAGGCTTCTTAACTCCTCCAGTGGTTGGGGCGGACTTACGTGCAGCCTAAAATTACATCAGAGAAAAATTAGATTTCAACTACAGCAGTTTTTAAGCAAGTCATGAATGAAAATACACACTGAAAGTATTAATTTAACCGACCTTTGTAGCAAGCTGCTTCCTTGGTGCCTTTCCTCCAGTAGACTTGCGAGCAGTCTGCTTCGTACGAGCCATC
The DNA here is from genome assembly GCA_002174775.1 of Macleaya cordata. NCBI lineage: Eukaryota > Viridiplantae > Streptophyta > Magnoliopsida > Ranunculales > Papaveraceae > Macleaya > Macleaya cordata. Next base: position 263,405 of record MVGT01004392.1, on the reverse strand, counting down.
TGCAGTGGCGCACACGATTAAAAAAATTCTTCATGAATTACTCCTACCAACTTTATCAAGAAGAAATCTACGCTAATTATCTACCCAGAATACCCAATTTGAACCAGATGATTGAACAGTGAAGAAACACGTAATTATGAACAAGAAAGAAGAATTTGCCCTAATTTACATATATGAATTGTGTAGTATGACAAACACACCCAATTTCCAACAACACTAACCAAGAATTTGCCCTACTTTACCCATATCAATTCTAATTACTTGACAAACACTGCCAATTTCATAAAAGCCTAACCAAGAAAATAACAATTAATCAGGAAGAAGGAACAAAAGAATCAATAAACTGAAAAGATCTCAAAACTAAACCAAATTCACTATTGAGTCATCTGTAATCGCATGCAGGATGGGGAAAAAAAAACCCAAAACAATCTTACGGACTTCATCCAGAAGAAATTTAATCTAATAATCAATTTGACACAGATGATTGAACAGTGAAGAAACGCATAATTATGAACTACAAACAAGAATTTGCACTAGTTCATCTATAGCAATTCTAAATATATGACGAACACACCCAATTTCGCAAATCACAAAACCCTAACCAACACAACCCCAGGAACCAAATCAGACAACCTTCGAAGAAAACGAAAAACTATTTAGAAGAACAAACAAAAGAAATCAACAACCCTTACAAGATTTCAAAAACAACCATTTCTTCATAAAAGAAGTAAACATTCAAGATCAAATCCTAAACAACAAAACCCTAACCCTATCTTTCATCACATCAAAAAACGAAAACTCGAAGAAGATAAGCAAAAAAGACATGAACACAAATCAATTAGAAAAAAAAACCCTAACTAAACAACAATTACAGGAAAATTAGGGTTTAATTGCTTACCTCTTAATTTTGCGCGAAAAGTCTTCGAAATTCTTCTCTCCAAAAACGAACGAAACAGATAAGAAAAAAATTCTGTTCCATCTCGGAAATCTGTATTTATAGACAGTTGGTTGGTCAAAGTCTTCCGTATTTGACGGTCTGTAACGTCATCCAACGGCTAAATTTGACTACTGATGTGTTTCCTTTAAGAGAAATGAACGGTTGAGATCTTAGTGGTGCGGATCGGTAATGCTTGTTTAATGGATTCCTATTGGTTGAAAGGCCTTAAAGCAATCTACTTATTAAACATTGGAGGCTAAACATTGTAAACTGAAAGAATGCAAGGCATGCTTTTAAGCAATCCACCTGGAAACAGGACACTCGTGTCTGGCCCTGCATTGCATGTGTTTTTTTACATCCGGTTTGTTTTAAAGAAATGCGAGCATTAGGGTAGAATTACATGTAGATGATCTAAGGATTAATTTTAGTTGACATGATAAGTAGATCATCCTTAGCAAAAATCAACCCATAGATCATCTCTATAAGCCGAAAAAACAAGTATAAACAAGGTGTTTGAATAAAGTTGACGTAGATAGAACATGTAAAAAAGAAAGGTGGGAATATCATTCCCTTGGGCACGTAACCTTATTGAACAAAGTCGGCTCAAAAGTGATTTTGTGGGACTTACATAGACATGATCCATTAATTGATTTCTAGACTGAAATCACATCCATAGTTTTCAAAAAGAATTTTTTTAGGACAGTCCCTCGTACAATTAGCGATTAGGGATCCGTCTCCATTTTCTTAAAAAGCTGAATTTAGTCCCATTTTAGATGGAGCTGTCAAACCAACTTTTAAAAAGCGCGCATGTGTTTCACACGTGATTTTTAGGACAAAACTACCCTCTGTGTAAACAGAAAATACATTAGATTGATCTTAAACGAAAAAATAAGAACAGATTAGTAATAATCACGTCAGTCAAGGAAGTTGAACAAACATAAAGACCATCTGATACTTAGTTATAGGTTCAAATTCAGATTCTAAGCTCATTTTGAGCTTTAATTTGAACAAATTTAGACAACGAAAAAACAAAGTTTTTCTTGGAGTGTACCTTGTGACAAATTTAGACAAAGAACAAATTTAACAACATGAAGCTTCTGATCTTCAAATTTCTGCCATGAAAAACAAGATTCATAGTTACAATCAGACCACCTATTATTCACTACCAAACCATCTTTCTTCAATGAACCATCTCTCTCCTTTGTCAATTCAAGAAGACCCAGATCCCTGATTTTTTTTTTCGCTGACAGTCTCTGAAAGTTAAATTTCTCCATCATTCTCATCACCATTAACAGACCTTCCATGCGTACCCCTGTTTTCACGGGGAAGGTGTTTTCTTCCGTAATTCCATCAATAAATCTATAAAACGAACAGAGAACAATGTCTAGTAAATCCAAGAAAGTAAAGACAATCAAACTAACAACTGAGATTAGGTTATGAATAGCTTTTTCCGGCCAATTACTGGTTGGAAAGCTAGGAGCTAAAACTAAAGATGAATGGTTTCTGAAGAAGTTTGATTTATTACAAATTTTCATAAAAACTCAATAGAAAACTTATGAGTAAAATCCAAACCCTAATTCTAGAACCCAAAAAATTAACTTGATTAACATTCAATTTTATCAATCACGGAAACTTAATCAAAACTAAAATGAAACCCCAAAAACCTAGAGAGAAAGTGAGAGAGAAAACCTACCAATGTCAGTAATCGCAGAAAGGGCGTAAAGAGTGCTTAATACTCTCTTTAATGGTGTACAGAGGAAAATGACGCCATTATTGTCATTGACGAGCAGAGTTCACCAAATAGGCATACCTTGAACATCATAATCTTTAATTTCTCCACATTCTTGAGAAAAAAATCGAATATTATCACGAAAAGGACCAGAGAAATTATAAAACCCATAACGCTTTGGATTTCGTTTGCTCTTGTTATTGATTTTGTTAGCCCTCTCTAGAACTCTCTCTCTCTCAACATTCTTCTTTTAGAGAGGAATTCTTCTGTTTAATCTCTCTCTCAAAGTAATTGAAATCTATATGTACTTTACAGACCTATTTTCCCTCTCGTTGCAGTTTCATAGTTAATTAATCGGAGAAGAAAGTTATAATTTTTTGATTGAAAAATTGGGATTCAATGGCGTTAGCGGCAGTGTTATTTTGGGCTCGGCGATGGTGCAGGTAAAGCATTAATCACCAACTCAACCAACTTTTCTTTTCTTTTTACTCTTTGGGCCAATTAGCAATACACCATTAGCCACTAATTGATATTAGTGATACACCCCCAGATTAATTAAAATTAGTGAAACGCCCTCAACTTGACGGTTTCTGTTATTTGGGTCGTTCTTTTACCAAAATGCCCTCATGGGGTGTCAACGTGAAATACACATGCTTCATCCTTCTAATTAAATCCAACGATTAGGATATAAAATCCTAATCTAACGGCCATGACAAAAAGCCCTTTTTTCTTGATCTTCTTCATCAACCTCTTATTTCTACATCACCGGATTCCGGCGATCCATGGCCAACCACCACCACTCCTCAACCAATCTCTCTCAACTACCACCATCATTTAGGTCATGTCTGACCACCACCTGGGAATTGTAATAGTCCAAGAAAGGATGCATCTTGTCGTTTAGACATCCCAAACCCTAGCTAGCAGATAATCTCCGCTCGACTAAATAGGTCGTTAAACATAGCATGTAATGTAAAAGTTGAAGTGGCGTTATAGAAACCACGGCGGTGGATACGAGCTATTGTTCGCAGAGATAAACCTCATCGAACATACAGAGCAAGTAAAGTAAGATGTCCCAAAAAGTCCCTAAACTAAAAGGCAATCCTCTCTTGTGAGTTGCAATTGGACAATACTACTAATTAACCAAGTTCCAGACTCAAAACATCAGATTTTGGTGAGAAATAGCCCAAAGCCCCACATCTTAATCTATTTAAAAATTTTACAAGTGATTGAATGGCTTCATCACCATTAATTCTGCAAGTCATAAACAAATATACAGCCATTAATGGACAGTTCTCTTTAATTAAATAATTAATCTTCCATCTCAAAAGGTGGCTACCTGCATCTTGAAGGCTTGAACCAATCTACAACTTCAATCACCAGAGAATTAGCGGATTGATGAAAATAATGTTCTTTTCTAATTCGATTCACCTAGTCTAAAAACCCAACTGTCCTCTTATTTAAATCTTATTGGCAACCAAAACTCTAGTTGTAGTTAGATTCACCAGGCATAAGTTCAATCTACTCTCTGCAGATGAAAAAAATCTTCAATTTGAAGGAACATCACTTTAGGTTTCTCCAAAATTGTTACTGAAATTTAGAGCATTCGTGAATTTATTAGATTTGATGTGAAGGATAAGATGATGATGATGATGATGATGATGATGATGATGATAATGGTGGTGGTGGTAGATGAGAGAGAAATTGATTGAGAGGTTGTTGTCGGCCATGGCTCGCCGGAATCCGGCAACGTGGAAATAAGAGGTTGATAAAGAAGATAGAGAAAAAAAGGGCTTTATGTTATGACCGTTAGATTAGGACTTTATGTCCTGACCGTTGGATTCAATTTGAAGGATGAAGCACGTGTATTACGTTCACACCACGTAAGGGCATTTTCGTCAAAAAAAACCCATTCACATATTGAGCACATGAATACTTAACGGTCCAAATAACATAAACCGTTAAGTTGAGGGCGTTTTACTAATTTCAATTAATCTAGGGGTGTATCACTAATATTAATTAGTGGCTGGAGGTGTATTGCTAATTGGCCCAAAGAGTGTTAATGGCGGCTAAAAAGAGAGAGGGAGGCAGAGATTGAACAAGAGTAGTGGGTTTTCTTCAAAAGATTAAGAGTCAATTAGCAATACACCTCCAACCACTAATTGAAGGGGCATGTTATAGACCATATGGATATGGATAAGGGCTGTGAGTCAAACTGAGGTCAAACCAGTTTGACTACAACTAAAGTTTTAAAAATTATAAAAAAGTCCTTAATTAATTTAGTATTTTATTTTAAAAACCTTAGGATATGGGCTGTTGGAAAAAATGGTTTTTATCCCACTTTCAAAGAGAAAACCATCACCGATCAAACCCCTTCTTCTTCCCCATACA
>MVGT01004392.1:243396-255659 GCA_002174775.1 Macleaya cordata | reverse complement strand
CTTTTTCCTATTAGAATATTTATCATCTTGTTCCTGTATATTGGGTAGAACATTTATCATTTTGTTCAATTATGCTTAATAGAACATTTGTCATATTGTTCGCTTGTTCTGGGTAGAACATTTGTCATCGTGTTCCTCTATACCAAAAAGAACATTTATCTTATTGTTCCCTCGTACCAGTAAGAACAAACATCGACAGAGAAAAAAAGAAAAAGCATTTTTGAACATAAAAATCGAAGAATAAACTTGTTAATAGGTTGTCTTACCTCAGATTTTTCTTGTTTAATTGGGTTGGAAGATCAAATAATCTCTTCCCAAGTGTTTTGAGAAGAATCCTCCATTAATGGAGCTTTCTTCCCAAATTCATCACCATCCACAATGTTAATAACACCAAAATGATGCTACTGGAGAATGCTTCCGGTGCCCATAAAACTATGTTCGAAGGTTGATGAAGGAACAAAAATTGTATGAGGAAGAAGATGGGGTTTGGTTAGTACCCTTTGGAAAAGTGGTTAGTAAAAAAAAAAACTTCCAGGGACCTCAAAATAAATATATAAAATTAGTGAAACAGCCCATATCACTAATATCAATTAGTGACTGAGGGTGTATTGCTAATTGGCCCACACTCTTTCAAGGTCTAATAAGGCTTTTATATCTTGGCCATTGAATTTGGGATTTTGATTTTATATTCTGATCGTTCAGATCAATCTAATGTTTTTTCAATGTAGTTCACATGAGGGTATTATTGTCCTAAAAATCATGTGTGAAACACATGTGCGCCTTGAAACGGTGGCTTGACAGTTTTCATCCATTTAAGGACCTAAATCAGCTTTTTGAGAAAACAAGGACTGATGCCTAATTGCTAATTGTACGAGGGACTGTCCTAAAAAAAACCTTTTGAAAAATGTATGTACCGTACGGTACGTATCGTGTATAATATCGTATAGTATCGTATCGACACTTAGCCGTTACGATTTTGCTGCAAAAAACGTAGCCAACCTGTAACACACGTAACACGATACGATACGTTACGATACACAGTGTATCGTGGTGTATCGTGTCTGTTAGGTTAGGATGGAAAGGTCGGCAATTTAAAAAGCTATTTTCTTTTTTGTTATTTTTTATTTCCTTTGTGGATCCATCATATAAAAACCTTTTTAAAGTTTTTTTAACCTTTTGGGACTATTTTAAGTTGAGTAAAGAGTCTGAAACGTTTTTTTTTAGAGAGAAGGGTTTTGTTCTCCATTGCCCTATGGTTTGGCCTATTTGCAAAGAATTGGTTGATATAATGTTTTTATACCTTACATATGATTATATACTTGTATGAGAGGACAAGTCATTATGGAAAATATAATAGTCTGTTTGGATAAGGGATTTTATAGAGGGATTTTGTGGGGACCAGAGATTTTGAGAAAAAATATAACATGATTTTTCCACCAAATCTCTGGTCCCCACAAAATTCTACCCTCAAATCCCTTGTCCAAACAGACTATAAAAGTACTCAGCGTGTCGTGTAATTTACGATATGCGATACGTGATGATACGTATATCATGATTTTGGACTTCCGATACGCGATAAGATACGCATTTTAAAAACTATGATCACATCATTCTAACACATTTAATCCCATGAAAAATTGGGTGGTTTATGGCCATTCATTTTTATCGTAACTTTACACCAACTTAATTTTGATAGGATTTTGTTAATGTGTGCCCTGAGGACACATGTTTTGTTTAGCTATCTAGGGTTGTTCAAATAAGTTAATTTTTTATAAGTATATTATTTTCACTATTTAGATCTTATCTAAAAAATTCAGCTCAATTAGAAACCTCTAACAACATGAACACTTAATTTAAAATTTAATAGCGTGAATGAACGACTGAAATTTAAAGTGATTTTTTGGAGGGTTAGAGATCTTCGATTGAGTTGATTTTTAGTGGACATCATCTAAGTACTGATAATATTATACTCATAAAAAATCAACAGATTTAAAGACTTATAACATGCAAAAACGTTCTTCTAATTTTAACCGTATCTTGTGCCCTTAGGACATACGTTAACAAGGCCCATTTTGATAGGGTAAGAAGTTCTAAAATGGTGTGATTTTTATATAAGGATGATCTACATGATGAAAATATCCTTGTACCATTGGGTCATCTCCATGTGAATTCTAAAAACATTTGTAATGACATTATATGCATAAGAGTGTAAAAATACCCTAACTCATCTGGGTAATTTTGTATCAACCCCATATATTTAATCTATTATTTATTATAATATATAAGAAGAGCATTTCTCTGCTACATGTCTCTCTCCGAAAATCTTTATGAAGACTTGTGACATTAATTACAAACTTATTTTTGTTACGTACACTTTTGATTTTTTTTTAATACATAACGTCGTGTTTTAAGAGTTTGAAATGTTTAAAAGCATTACTGATTATGAATGGGTATGGAGAGCTTATGAAACATTAGAAAATCTTTACATACAGTTGTTAAATTAATTAAAGTATATTATAAATTTCAAAAAAATATTATTAATTTCTTATTATGTTTAATTTGTACATTTTGATGGTGTATAACAACCGTTATTAGATGAGTCTCGTAACATTTCGTAACTATTACAAAAAAATTCGGCACACTTCAAATTCTAACAGTTTTATAACGTTACAAAAGTATTTAATAAGTTATCTAAATTTTACAAATTTGCTTTTTTATCTTAAAGTGTCGCCACCCAAGTCGATCATATCTCTGACTTTTAGGGATGAAAAATAAGTGTAATACATTACTTACTACCACCAGTGTTACCAACCTAAAGCCTATGAACATGCATCCTCTCAGCACTAGTATACTAATATTTTTATCTCTCAAGTGACATGCAAGCATTCCAAAACGAGCACGAGCCAAGCCCACTAATGACTTGAGTAAGAAGTACACACTTATATTAAGCACGATGATGATTCCCAATAAGAAAGGTGTTGCAAGCATCAGCATTATCATCGAGGTTGGTACAACGTTTGCGTTATCGACCCTTAAGTTGACATCATCAAGGAATAACTTAATGGCGTAAGAATCTGTAATTGCTACGACGAGGAAGTCATAAGAGACGAGTGCATCACGTAAGATGAAACTAACAGTGCTCAGCTTGGGATCACAAGTGCCATTATTCAATAGACTGCGTTGACCTGGTGTGGTCAATGCGATGCTTTCTTCGAACACCCCAAATACTAGAAATTGGCAAACCTTTTCTACCATTTTCTACAAAGTTAATTAATTAAATTTGAATTTTTATTTTATTTTTTGTGATCCATCTCTCCCGTCCTCAGATGATCGTAAAAGTTGTACTTCAATGTCGTAATTTTTTATGTCCATACCATGGCTAGAGACAGAACTTAAATGTTGAAGGAACAAGCAACTTTCTTTTATGTTTTTCTTTTAGAAATATAGGGTTTTAATTTTTTTTTTTTTTTTGAAAAACTCTCTAATTTGATACGCGAACACACAAGGCGACTAAATATTGGCTCAATGTGCAATCTACATTAAATAATATATATGTTTTTTTTTTTAAAAAATCATATGATATGCAAGCACACGAACACACGAGAAGGCTACATGTCAGCTCAATGTGCAGCCGCATTAAATAATATAGATTTGAACTACTTTTTATGGATTCAAAATTTTAGAATTAGATAATTTCTAAAATTGAGGAGAATATCTACATAAAAAATCAGGCCTTAAATAATCTAAATGTCGATATCCGCCCCTTTACTTGAAGGCAATGTTTTAAAAACTGGACCGATAATTGAACCGGAGAAGGCATTGGGTTGGGTTAAATTGGTTCAACCAATGGGTTAACTAGTGGTTCATTCGGTTGAAGATTTGGCTTAAATGATAAAATGTTAAGGTATTAACTTCAAAACAAATTAGAGTTGTGTAGCTGAATGGTATCTTATTTATATAGTTACTTGTTGGTTACGAGTTCAAACCTCTCCATTATAATTTTGCTTCATTAATTGGTATACCAGCATCAAGATTTGTATTATTAAAACATTAATTAGTCAAACTGCTCTAAAAATCCACTGATTCGTGTGGTTTAGGAGTTAAACCGACAAGGTTGCCCGGTTCATTAGAAAAAGTCGATTTTCTAGAAAAATACTAGGTTGTGTTAACCCAACCCAGAAAAGCTGTTGGGTTACTGGTTCAATCGGCCGGTCTGGTCCAGTTTTTAAAACACTGCTTGGAGGGGTCACTTTAATATATATACAAATTTAAAAGTTGATTTAATTTTCATATATAATATGAGTTGGACGTCTTTCTCTATTTCAGCCCAAAAATGGGTTTCTTAGCGAAATGGTGGTGAACGAAGAGTAATTATAAAAGAGGAAAAAGAAACATTTTTTTTTCTATTACCATCTTACAATCCATTTTAAAAGTGACATTTCTTCAATCGAAAGGCTTCAACAGAGATATAATTCATTTAAGTAAGAAATATAATCTAGTTTTTAATTTTTTTTATAACTTATCTATTATTTGATTTGTTTTCCTTTGATATAAGATGAACAAAAGATCATTTGTGTTTTATTTTTGATTACGGGTTTGGTTGCACACGGTTGATGCAAAGGATAAGCAGTCAAAAGAGTCCCAGTACAAGGATGGCGGGGGTAGTGGTTGATTGCTTTCATAATCATACTGGCAATTATTTTAGTCACCATCCTAGTATTATATTTCTACTGCTTCATTTGTTTTAGCGGACGTTACAAACAACGTTGAATCGGCCCTACACTTCCAGTTTGAACGAGTAGATACATATACACCTAGAAACATATATACATTCAAATAATTTGTTCTAATTAACGTAGTCCAAAAAAAAAATTTGTTATAATTAATGTTCAAAGTTCATATGTATTTGAATAGTTTCCAATATATGCCGTATTGATAACCACATACATATAATATACCTAGCTAGCTATGAAGGAAATTACATATTAGTTTAATGTCAACTCAATTTGAAATTAAACATTGCTGGGTAGTTGAGTCTCGGCTTGGTTTCCGGAGCATAATATTTCTTTCACTAAATGGATTGTTAACTGGGATTTTTTTTTTTTTTTTTTGAGTTATTTAGCATTAGGGTCCCAGATAAAGTCTAATATTAGGCTCAGGGTCCTGAATATATTTTACTTAGAGTCTGGGTCCTGAGATAACGGTTAACTCTCTTTGACCATCTAAAAAGTTAAGTTGACGTCAGAAGGCTTAATAAAATAACATTTCTGCCCTTATTAATGTTATAAAAGACATCCAAAACCAAACTGTTATTTTCTCCGTCAACTTCCATTGCACATGTGTACCATGCATGTGTATGCATTTAATTAATCTAAATAATTAAATAACTGTGATTAATCCAATTAGAAAAACTAAAAATCACCTTCTTCTCTATCATATTTAGGGTCTGTTATTGTTGGGTTTTTTGTGTGGCTTTCGTGGGTTTCATGTGGCTCTAATACAAATACAACTCACCCCTTTGAATCACCAACTCTTTCAAACCCAACTCCTTAATCTCTCCCTCTATCTTTATCTTTAATTATAAATGGAGATTAGGGGGCGATTTGAGTCAATCATCTTCTTCTTCTTTTTTCCAGAAAGGTTTTGATAAATTAGCATTTGGGTCATACTGCTACTTTAAAGTTAGCATTTGGGTCTCATTCATGGTGGAAATCAAAACCAGATTGGTTTCTATCCGTGAAGGCTTAGCCTAAAGTTCTAGTTGAAGTTGGAGCTTGTACCCATATGCTTTATTTTGGATGAAGCTTGTAATAGATACATGTGATGTTAGATGTAGATGAAGAGAGATGGAGAAGATGACTGTTGTGAGCTTTGGAGAAGTTGAGAGCTGCTTAGAAATGAAGGTGATCTTTTTTTTTTCTTTTTCTTGTAGAGGTTAAGTCCCAGCCATTGGATCTTAGAGAAGTCCCAGCCATTGGATTCAATTAAGTGAAATTACATGACTTCTTAACTATACCACCGAGATAAGTGATGGATGGAAATGTAACTCCATTACTTTTATTTTAGATTTATTAATTTAATTAATTACTTGACAGAACTTGGATGGTCAACAGAGTCAACCGTCATCTCAGGACCCATACTCTAAGCTGGACATATCCAGGACTCTAAGCCTAATATCGGACTTTATCTAGGACCCTAATACTAAATAACCCTTTCTTCTTCTTTTTTTTCTAAATTGTGATGTTTTTGCATATGATTATTTTTTTCATAGGTGCCAACCACAATAGGTTCTTCTAGAATATCCAGATCAAGACCAATGCATATAAATATTCTCTAACATTCATGGCGATGAATAAGCACCCAAGAAAATAGAAAAAACTATATGAATGATGATATCCCTTCATCCTCACTAACACTTGGGGATATCCTAGGATTTTTTTTTCTTGGTCAAATTAAGTTTGACCATAATTTGAAGATTTTTATTCTTGGGGGGCATCCTCACCATTAATAATAAAATATGTAGAGCTCATTTATTTTCACCCTACAAATTAAAATACACCCCATTATGTTTATCTTCCCCACCATCACTACCACCAACACTACGCCATCACCATTACAACTTCCACCACTATGTCAAAGAGAGAGAACATAGAGAAAGCCAGCAAAATAGATAGAGAGATCAAACTAAAAAAAATTCAGATTTGTACGTTTTTAGGGATAGAGAAGGAAAGGAAGTGGGAGAAAGAAAGAGATAGAGATCGAGAAAGAGAAGAGAGATGGCGAAAGAGATCGAGAAAGGTAAGAAGATGGAGATCTGATTTTTCAGATCTAAAAAGAGAGGAGAAAGAGATCATTTTTGGATCTCCCTTTTTCTCTCTCTATCTCTCTTTCATCTAGTGGACAGTGGTGGCCAGATTTTGGACAGTGGAGGTGGCCATGGCAGTGAAAGAAGAGGTTTTTTTTTTAATTCTTTAAATATTTAATAAAACTATTATTTTATCATAAAAGAAATAGGATGTCACCTAGTTTATTGATAGGATGGCCCAAAGTGTATTTTGGCAAAATATGGACATCCCCCAGTCTAGGATATCCTCAAGTGTAAGTGAGGATAGGGGATATCATCACTCAAATTATAAAAGGTACTTAGAAATTTGGAGAAACTCAAAATTTGGATCCTTAGGTATAACATAGGCATGTTAATTGGGTTGGGTTGGCCCGAAGCCCAATCGTTCGACCTGATAATTTTTGAGCTGAGCCTTATTTGAGAATGAGTCGGACAAAGCTTGAACAAAGAATTAGGAATACTTGGGACATAACAAAATGAACATGCAAGGGACCAAGTCTTAATATCCATTACCAAAGCCTAAATATCCCTTAAAATTTTTATTACTATATTAGTAATTATATATTAAATAAATATAAAATAATAAAAATATTAAAACTAAATAATTTTAATTAAAAAATTCCCATTCTTTACAAGGGTTATGAAGACTAGTACCAATACAATAAGTGACGTTTCCTTTATCGAAAAATGTAAAAAAAGTGCTTATTTTTCAGTTGACCCACGTTTTTAATCCTTCCCAAAATAATTTTATAATTTTAATCCTTCTTTTTTAAAACTTTATGATTTTAATCCTTAAAAAATTAGAGGTTTGTGATTTTAGTCCCTAAAATTAAAAAAATGTATAAACTTTTTTTAAAAATACCTAACTTACCCTTCTCACGTTTTTAATTTTTTTTCTTTCTTTTTTAAAAGCTATTTTCAAGCGTAACCTAACTAAGGAGCGGAATTTCTCTATACCCTTCTCAATTGAGAAAACTTCCCCCAAATCCTTCGTCTGGTTCGATTAACCCTTTGTTTTTCAATCTCCATGAACCTTAGTTTTCAGCCTGTCCTCTCTAAACTTGTAATTTTGATTAAGGTGAAAGAGAATTAAGAAAGAGAAAGAAAGTATAAAGAAAAATAATATCAAACTTGACATACATTACAAATCTCTGAACTTACAATTTTGAGAAAGTGCAAGTCTGAACTTGCGATCGCAATTAAGGTTAGAGAAATTATGAAAGAGAGAGAAAATAGATATCAAACTTGCAATAAATTGAAGATCTTGCAATTTCTCAGAATTGCATGTAAGAACTTGCAATTTCTCAGAATTGCAAGTTTGAACTTGCAATTTCTCAGTACTGCAAGTTTGAACTTGCAATTTCAAACATTCTAGATCTGAACTTGCGATCCCAATTAAAGTGATTGAAAATTAAGAAATAGAGAAGGTAAAGAGAAAAATATATATCAAACTTGTAATAAATTGCAAATCTAAACTTGTAATTTTGAGAAATTGCAAGTCCGAACTTGCAATTTCAGAAAATTTCAGATCTTAACTTGCCCTCCTGTTCTTCAACATCTTCAAAATGTTTCTTCCACCGAATCCAATCCTAATCTTCAACCTCTTCTTCATCCACCTTCTCCACAAGGCAGAGAGTTACCAAAAGAAGATGTAACTGAAAACTTAGGGTTCCTGAAGGCATAAATTTCAGATCTGAACTTGTTCTCCTGTTCTTCAACATCTTCAAAATGTTTCTTCAACCGAATCCACTCCTAATCTTCAACCTCTTCTTCATTCACCTTCTCCACAAGGCAGAGCGTTACGAGAAGAAGATGTAACTGTAAATGTAGGGTTCGTGAAGGAGAAATTTGGTGGATCTGGATCCATGTATATGGAAGGTGAAGGGAATGGAGGTGTTGAATCTGAAACTATTTTAGAGAGAGAAAGTTAGAGAAAGAAGGAATTGCAGGAGGAAATGGCTGCGGTGACTATGAGGGAGGCGAGAATGGGGGACGAAGGAGAGTGAAATTTAAAAGGATCCAAAAAATGATTTTAGATAAAGAATAATAAAGGGTCTGTTGTTTTTATTCCTCTAAGGTTAGTTTTGTCTTTTTCAAATTAGGGACTAAATTTATAAATATTTTTATTCCTTGGATTAAAAACACAAAACTTGTGAAATTAGGGACTAAAATCACAAAACCCCTTCCTTTATTTGAAAAAATTGATAAAAGTTTTTCACGAATAAGTAACACTAGTTCATAACATATTTCATAGGAAACAAATCGATGCAAAGTGCTTTATTTAAAGTAGCAAAATATATCTAAATATTTAGAGGATCCTTAAAGATATGCATTTAAATGCAAAAGGGTACTTAATTCTACTAATATAAATTGATTTGTTTTGGTCCTTTTGGAGTTGTTTAATCAACAAATTTAGAGCGTATATATAAAATGGGATAATGTTAAACTTACGTAAAATCTTACATAATTTTTTACCAAAAATTAATTCGACTGTAGAACAGTTTTTTACATACTCTCGTGATTCACAATCATCCCACCGTAGATTCTGCCTTCGGTAACAAATTCAGTAGATTTTTTAGTAAGGATAATGCTATACTTACAGTAGAATCCTACAGAAAAATTTACATAATTGAAATCTGACGGTAGTGTGTATTCACACATCCTCGTGATTTGTGTTAAATCTAAAATTATTTTTTTCTGTAGATTATTCTGTAGGTTTTTCAGTAACCCTAGCACTACCGTTTTGGTAAACCTAGCATCACCTTATAAAATGTGGATTACCTTTTTATTTTGTTTAGGGAGATAACGAATTTAGAAGAGAAATATATTTTTCGGAGAATGGCTAAAACATCCAAAATTTAAAAATTCCTACCAAAAAACTCCATGAACTTTTCAAGATAGCCAAAATTCTCAAAATCAAATGTATAAACATTTTTGCCCTTATTAGATAAGGGAGATACTAATTTTGACCAGCTCCTAAATTTGGTAATAAGATATTATGAAGCATTAAATTAAATCTTTCCTTAAATTTTTTTTCTTTTCTCCCTAATTAAGTCTTTTCAATCAAAACTAATTTGGATACTAAAAAATCTATTAAAATAATTTTTTTTGTTTAAAAAAAAATTGTTGAGATCTTTCAATTTATATGTATTAAAACATTTTTTGCTAATCAAAATATTTTTTGCATAATTAAATTTAGATTTGTCATTTACAAAGCTAGTTATGTAATGCCAATATTAGTTTTGCAAAATCAAAATTTGTTTTGCCAAAATAAAATAATTTAGAAAAAAAACTTATTTTGCAAAGCCATAAATTAATTTTCCATCATCGAGATAAAACATATTTTAAACTAAAAAGGAAACAAAAAAAATGGTTAATTTAATAAATTAGTTTGTTGAAGATAAAATATTCAAAATATTATGAAGATAAAATAAATTTTAAACTAAAAAATTAAAACCGGTCAATTAGCATAAATTAAGGGAGAGAATCTTTTTAAGATATTATTTTTTAATTAAATAAGGATAAAAAGAGAATTTTAAAAAAAATTACTGGCTAGTGGAGTAAACATAAATATCATCGTTTAAAAAATAGAAAGGGAGATCGTTCAATACATCCATTATGACTTTAATTCAATCCGTTTAGTCCACTAAATTTTATATGAGTCTATTTAGTCCAAAAATAAAATTTAGACAGATCTGCCCTTTAACTAATTAGTTATGGAAATCAAAATTTGATCGAATAAGAATCTCTGTTTCTCTCTCTACATTAATAAGCTTTGCTGCTTTCGATCTTTGTTTCGTTTGCTTCGATTGATCGATCACTCACCTGTCAACAAAAGATCTTGATGATGATGAGAGAGAAAGAGAGACATATAGTTTCTACCATCACCATCGAGAGAGAGATCGGGATAGAGAAGAGAAAAAATATAGGAAATAGAGAGAAAAGAACAAGAGAGAATGAAGAAAGATCTGATTAAGAAAAAAAAGAGAAAGGGAAAAGAAAAAAAAGAAGGAAAAGAAGGAAAACAGAGGATAGAGAGAGAAGAGAGGGACGTGAGAGAGAGAGAAAAGAAAGGAAACAGAAAGAAAAGGAAAAAGAACAGAATGAGATAGAAGAGAGAAGAAGAAAAAATTCAACATGGATCTATGCAAAAACATTTTTGCATGGATCTATGCAAAATCATGTTTCACATATGATTTAGTATAGATCTATGCAAAAATATTTCACATAATGATTTAGCATATGCAAAAATATTTTTGTAGATCTATGCAAAAACGTTTTTGTATGAACTTATATGCAAAAACGTTTTTGCATGAATAAATTTTATGATTTTTTTTTTCAAAAACCATTCTTAACTCGTCTAGTTTCAAAGGTCTCAAAAAGTGCTTTCCAAATATATGAATTTTGTCAAAATCCGAATTTTAGTTGAAAAGATATAGTATTTTAAAGTTTAAAACGAAAAAGATAACTACATTTCTCTCTCATACAGCTGTACAAGTTTGAAAAAGACAAAAAGGTGATTGAGAAATATAATAAGGGTAAAACAGGAACATTAAAAAGGAAGGAATGGACTAAATAGATTTAGAAAAGTTTAAAAAGGACTAAACGGATTCAAAAAGCTTTAAAAAAGGTATTTCAGTCTTATTAAAAATCTTGCGTACTAAATGGATTAAAAAAGTTATATATTGGATATTTTGGCCATTATCCCAAATGAAATGAAAAATGGTAAAATATATAAAAAAATGTGGGTTTTGGCTATTATAAAATATTTATGGTATTTTTGGTATTTAGCAAACAAAAACAGGGTTTTTGAGCAAAATTATGTATATTTTTTTCCCAAAAAATTAATGGAAATCAAAAAAGATTTTGTGTAAACACGTTTTCTTAAAAACAAAAAGTTAACTTTTATTTGTTTAACCTTAATTGTAGATACGTTTTTTCTTTCTTTTTTCTTTATTAGGTTAATCAAAAGATACTTACCAAACTAGCCTTATTACATACTAGCAAATTAGGGGACATATTTCTAAATAGGAAACAAATCAATGCAAATTAATTAAGTGCTTAATTTAATTAAAGAACTAAAATATATCTAAATATTTAGAGGCCGGATCCTTAAAGATTAAAGATCTCTTTCTGTTGTAAAATCTTCTACACTGATAATGAAGCTCCATCATATCCAGCATGATCTTCTTCGATCTTCAACATTACTATCATGACTGAGACAACAAAGAATATTGAAGTTGTTGTTGAAACCAGGAGGTAATTAAAAAGACAAATGTTAAAAACGTTCTAAGTACTAACAGGGACCAAATTAGGATCATATGCCCCATCGAATACAAATGGTATAGCCACCAAAAAACCGTTGCAAATACATACCCTAATGTTCTTATTCTCTTCTCCTCTTGTTGCTTATCTTTTT
>MVGT01004392.1:230443-243316 GCA_002174775.1 Macleaya cordata | reverse complement strand
TTTTGGGTGGGGGGTTTCCTTCTTATTTCTTTTTATTCACACGTATTGAATGGACTATAAAAGGCTTTACGCGGTCTAGATAAGGTCACGGAAAATTCATGAAACATAATAACAGCCATATTATGTGTGTCATGCGAAGAAAATGTAGTTTTCCGGTGAGATTTGTTACCATTTACGTTTAAATTAAGCGTTTATATGAGTTGTAATGTGTAAACTACAAATTACAAACGAAAATAAGAATGAGGGTGTTCTTTTTTCATCGTTTTTTCGAGCATGAGAAAAAGAAAAGAAAAGAGAGATAAAAAAGAACACTTCATTCTACTTTTCCCTTCTTCATTTGGTGCCTAATTGCTTATTTCTCTTCGCCTTTATTTCTCCTCTTCCCATTCTTCTTTATCTAAGCTGATGCGCTCAGTTAAAAATTTTATTTTTTCTATTGATTGATTTTTAGAGTTAATTTTTCTAACAACTTAATTTGCAAATAAAACATAAACATAAAAAAGAAAAAAAAAATACCACAAAATATATACCATTTTAAAATTGAACATGTGCATATATTTTAAATTTAAGCAAGATTGAACATACCAAGAGTACTAGCTAGAAAATGCATACAATACAATCATGGATCTCATGATCCAACGGGTAGAATTAATCCGTCACCATAAATACAAAATCCTCGATCAACATGAGCCGTCGACTACTGTCAAGATCATATGTAAAGACTGCCTATATCATTAGTATCTGGAATGACTAGTTTCAAGTCCATGCCTTCCATCTCTATTTTCAATATGTATAACTGTAAACGTCTCCATGTCTTCAAGAACTTATTAAAAGGTAACTCAAGCATCAATTTAAAGAAGGCCCTAATCACTATTATCATCTTAATAAACCACTCCCAAACCAGAAACAAAATTTTCAGTAAATTTTGTGGTACTACTGCTCTTCCAAAGGAAGAAGAAGAACATCTAGAAATCATCTTTTGCCTACTCTTGATCATCCTCTGCAAATCCATGATTGTAAACCCTAATTACTCTTCTCTTAATTTTGTTGCTCATAAAAAACTACACCCCAAATTTAACAATTAATGGCTTAAGTATGTGTGTGTTATGTAAAATATATATATATATGTGCATTGTTGACCACTCAAAAAAAAAAAAAAAATAGCATTGTTGTGGCCTTAGAATGCATGTCCTTCATCATGCTCTTTGTTTTCCTATGGATTTATTCAACACATGAATTGAATGACACAAAAGATTGCCCCTATTTTAGTAAAGTTAAGTGTAAAACAATAATACCTTAAAAAAAAGAAACATTTTCGTCTTGCAACCAAACAGGGCCTCATGCGTAAGCTTAGTAACAAGAACTTTAGTATAGAGGTAACGCTCTCGTTCCCGAACTTCACGTTCTCACTCCAAAGACATTCGAAATTAAGAATATTTTTTAATCGATCACTTCAGTACTCCCGCTCCCGCTCTCGTTCTTATTTTCGCTTCATGCTCTGGTTACTTAAAGTGTAAGTAATAATAAGTTACACAAAAACGATAAGGGAAATCAATTAATTAATTTTGGTAACTCTTTTACATGGTATTTTATTCATTAATTTTCTTCTGCTAAAATTTAAATAAACTGAAAGATTATAAAAATAAACAAAAAATTAACGTTGTAGATAAGAGAAGCACCAACGTATACAATGTATAAAAGTAGCATATGGGCCTTTGTCCTAGTGATTGAGCACCCCTCCCATAATTCTAGTTGTGTTCTATATTCTTGGGTGTAGTTTGCCATTAAGTTTCTTTGACCTATATAATATGTTGGAGCTTTTCGGCTGTGGTCATGACTTTCGTATGCTCATGACGGTCCTGCGCTTCTTGTTAACCAATAATCACACTGATTCATCAGTGAACCGAGAGATATGTTTTTTATTTTTCTAATTGGAGGTCCAGGGTTCAAATCCCATGAAAAAATTCTTCTTTATTTTGATTTTTTTATATATAAATAGATTCTTCTTCAATTATAATAGGGAGAATGAGTAGGATGCCCTTGCATAGGAAAAAATTGAAGTAGAGGACATATTTTTTTTATGTATGGATAGTCCTCGACACACGTTAGTGTGATGTAAAAAGACAAAAAACCCATTTGCTGAATAACGACGGTGCATGTTAGCAAACCCTAATTAATGAATTTTAACATAAAAATAGCTATAACTTTCAAAATATAAATCGGATTTGAACAAAATTTATACCATTGGAAAGCTTTTTTCAAGATCTTTAAAACAAGATCACACATGAATACCAAATTCAAAAAAAAATCTAGAAAAAAAACCCATTTACCAAGCTATAAACTTAAATAATTCTATGCAAACTTTAATTTGCATACATCAGTTAATTTTGAACTTGCATACCATGCACTATAATACTTTCCTGAACATAAAAAAGTACAAATACTCAAAAGTATGTAAAATATCCAATGCAAATTTAAGAGGTAATTTGCGTTTAGACCCTAACTTTTGACCGGTTTTAATGTTTGGACCTTAATGTTGTCCAATTTCGAGTTTATACCCTAACATCTACTTTTTCATCCATATTCCGTCAAACCTTTATTTTTATTCTAATTTTACCCTCCGTCCTTTAACATGTCAATACTGATAAGCTGACACTAACAATGTCACATCTACTTAATTATTTTCTTACCCCATATGTTATCTAATTAATTGAGAAGACGTTTGTCCTTTCTCATCTAACTGTTAGGATTAAAAGAAAAGACCTAACAGATTGAATCAACTTTAACCCAAACATCTAACCGTTCAAGTTAAATGGAACCCACTAAAATATCACTTTTTATTAAATGAAACCTACTACTTAAGTGCGACCAAACTAAATACACCTCAACATCATCATCGTCACCACCGCTATATATAACCACCACCGCCACAACCATCTCCACCACCACTATTCTTGTCAAACTTTTTTTATCCATGTCGTCGGAGAAGTAATTTTCGATGAGTAAACGAATGATTCCGACGAGCATCTTTGCTATAACCGATGGTGTAGATCTCAATTAAGATGGAAGATGTGTCGTATGAGAGGAAATCGGTGGCGACTCAGAAGAAGAATTTGTCGTTTTGTGCTGGTTTTGTTGGATTTGGGGGTGTTTTAAGTGAACTAGTGGTTTTTTGTAAAACCAATTGAAAGGTCCTCTTGGGCCTGAAAGGTCCCTTTGGGTTTATCAATGTTCATGGCAAGACAATGAACTCAAATGTAAGTCCTTGATTGAGTTAGAGTTAGGTTGTATTCTTCGTGCAAACTCACACTTCATCAAAGATCGAAGAGAAAGCACGCCATCTGACTCAACTCACCACCGGAACTCACCACACATTGGTAAGTTATCATGTTCATCATTCATAGGTGAATGCATTAGGACTTAGCCACATAAGCTAAGATGAAATTAGAACCAATTTAGACATCTTTTAAAGACTATTCTAGCTTATGGGCAGGGTGGTATCGATACCCTCTAAAGGTGGTATCGATTCTGACCTAGCCTGTAAGTCAGGTTAGGCTGGTATCGATACTCACCTTGGTTACTATCGATACTACACTGCCCGTATCGATACCAACCTTAGACAGTATCGATACCAAGACCAGTTCGCAAAACTTCCAGTGAGTATCGATACCCTCTGGAGGTGTATCGATACCCTTCTTCTGGGTTTGTGTGTTGCGCGAATTTTGGACCTAGGACATCATGCCCTTTTGGTCTTTTGACCCAAATGACCCTAGGTTTTGTTCCTTCTCTTTATATAGAAGAGAGGCAAACCATTTTAGGTTATGGAACTAGAGAGAAGAAGAGAGTTAGAGCTTAGAAGGGAGAAACCATTGTAGTCATCTTCTCCAACTAGCTAAGGCTTCAAGATCTTGAGAGAGATTGAGCTATCTTCTTCTTGAGAGTTGATTTGTTCTACTCCTATAGGGCTTTTTCATTTTAGCTAGATATTGCATATCATTCTAGCATAAGAGTCATAAAGTGTTGAAGAAACACCCAAATCTTCAAACACCATTACAGACACCGGTGGAGTTTCGGTGAGTTCGTCGGTGGAGTTCCAGCAAGGTGCAGGCTCATGGATTTGAGCATACAAGTGCGAAGCTTGGTGGATTCTGGATTGGAGGCGTACAAGAAGCTTGAGGATTCGAGCTAACAAGTGCGGGGCTTGGTGGATTCCGAGTTGGAAACACACACACACCATTGAAGAGGCGATTCGTGGATTCGGGTCGTGGAGAAAGACCGGTCGAGTTTGCATGAGGGAGTCATGTTGTCGATGTGAACGGTTGTAAGATTTCTCAGAACTCTTAGTGGTAATTTCTGGACTAGGTCCCGGGGTTTTTTCCGTTAGGTTTTTCCCCGTCAACAAAAATCATTTGTGTTGATTGCATATTTGTGTGCAAATGATTTTTGTCCAAGATTGAAATATTTGATTCTCCATTAATTTCGCATTTGAGAATCGAATAAGTCAATACTTGTTTGTTTCAACGTGTACTTATTATGCTAGCATAATGTATTAACTTTTAAATCGGTAGATATTGATCCCCCTTCCATATACACTTAGATTAGTGTTAATTGGTTAAGACCTTCACCTAGGAATATGTGATATTTCACCAATAGTGATTTTAGGGCATTTGATGGGTTTGTGTTTGTAGTTGGAAGATGAAATTTGGAGGGTTTATAGGTTCTCTAAGATAGTTAAAGAAATGTGTTTTTGGATGGTAATTGGGGGTATTATAAAGTGGTTTTGATGGATATAAAGGCGGTTTTGAGTGTGGTTTTGATGGTCCCAGAGAGGACTAGAGGAGGTGATCTGATTTGGGGAGCTGGATGTGTTGGATCTCAATGCCAAAAATCGCTCGCCTTTTTGGCTGAAAAAGCGAGGAAGATGATTAGATCAGACCCACCCTCTTCTAAGAAAAAATCATTGCAGCCATCTCCATTGCTGCCATCTCCACTGCCGCCATCTTCACCATCACCCAAATTTTGACGAAACAAAGTCAAAATTTGAGAAAAAAGATCTTGAAGGAGAGAGATCTGAAGAGAGAATAGAGGGAAAGAGGGAGATCTGGCGAGAAATAATGAAGAAAGAGAGGAGATATGGAGATCTGTTGAGGTGCTTGTGCTCGTATGGAGGGTGGTGTCCCTCTCTTTCCAGATCTCGATCTGGGTGGTGGTGACGGCAGTGGCAGAGGTGAAAATCTCCATCTCCCTCTCTCTTTCTAGATCTCAATCTGAGTGGTGGTGACGACAATGGTGTCAATGGTAGCGACGGTGAAGACCTCCATTTCCCTCTCTTTCTCTCTTTTCAGATGTCCCTCTCTCATACTCTCTCTCTCTCCAGATCTCATTCTCTTTCTCTTCTTTCTCTCTCTATAAGATCAAAACCTGTAATTTCTATAAAATTTGTACTGATTGTCCATTGATCTGATATGGACCGAAATTAATTTAGGATCATCAATTTTTCCCCCTTCACCCACCGCCACTGCCTCTAAACAGTAGATCTGAAATTTTTTCGGACAACGATCGAAATTCGACCATTGATGTGTTGAATTAAGAAGTCTTCCTGGTTTGAAAGAGATCTGGACTTCGGTGTTCACAGTGCTAGTTGTGTTAATGGGGTGTAAAAGAGGAAGAAGAACTGTAGTGGCCAAAATTCGCTGACAGGCCCAATGGCCCAGTGGCCCAGTAGCCCAAGGTCTCAGCCTCTGTGACCCAATATTCAAAAGCAGATAAGAGTTGACTAGTTCAAACGAGGAGTTCAGTCCACGTAGGACTCATCAACCGTCATCATATCTTCCTCAGGGTTGACAAGTTCAAAGGAAGAGCTAGTCCTGGTAGATCCCAAAATATCTTCCTGATATTTGGGTAGACTACCCCGAGATTCCAGGATGACTGATCTCGATCCTCCTTCTATAAAAGGAGAAGGGGGGACAGATTGGAGGGACACTTTTTGGGGTACGCTCATTCACTTTCAAAAAGGTCTTCTGCAACTCTGAATCCTCCATCGCCAAAGGTAATCTTCCCTGCAGGTAATACGATTGCAACATAGAGATCTAACGGTTGTTATTTAATCTTCCATCGTACCCGGCCACGATCTACAATGATAGGTTATACAAATCTACTCATCTTTTATATTTCGTTTAACCTTCTTGTTAACACGAAACTGACTTGACCGTCGGAGACCCTTAGGCCGGCACCACCCCGGCGCCAAGGAATCTTCACGATCGATCTGTGTTTCTTCTTCCTGTGCAGGTTGTCGGTGCCCTAATTCAAAATCTATTGTGGAACTTTGGGTCTACAAGAACAAAAAAAAAATTAAAATGTTTAATAAATTTAAAATAAAGTCTAAAAAGAAATTAATTTGTCAGTTATGTGAAAGGGAGTCATTCGTTGTCAGTGATGACTGGTTGATGATGTCAATACAAAGGGTAAAGTTAGAAAGATAAAAAGAGGTTAACGAAATATAGATGGAAAAGTAGATATTAGGATCTAAACTCGGAATTGGACAACATTAGGGTCCAAACATTAAAATCGGTCAAAAGTTAGGGTCTAAACGCAAACCCCTTATTTTAACTATGCAAATTATAGTTTACATATTGTTTAAAATGTAATTTTTTGGCTTTTTTCTTATGCAATCTGGTTGCATAGAGACTTAGAAAAGTGCATATGCTTAAAAGTATTTAAAATAGACGATGCAAATTATAATTTGCATCGATAATTTGCATTGTTTTTTACTATGCACATTATAGTTAACAATATTTAAAATGTATTTTTTTAGCTTTTTTCTTATACAATCTAGTTGCATTGAGACTTAGAAAAGTGCAGATGCTCAAAAGTATTTAAAATAGCCGATGCAAATTATAATTTGCATTCATCAGTTAACTTTGAACTTGCATACCATGAACACTTTACTGAACATAAAAAAAAAGTAAAAATGCTTAAAGGTATGTAAAAATATCCTATGCAAATTATAATTTGCATTATTTTTAACTATGCAAATTATAGCTTGCATTGTTTAAAATGTAATTTTTTAGCTTTTTTCTTATTCAATCTGGTTGCATAGAGACTTAGAGAAGTGTAGATGCTCAAAAGTATTTAAAATAGCTGATGCAATTTATAGTTTGCATTGTTTAAAATGTAATTTTTTTAGCTTTTTTCTGATGCAATCTGGTTGCATAGAGACTTAGAGAAGTGCAGATGCTCAAAAATATTTAAAATAGCTGGCATCATTTTTTAGGCGTTTTTGTTATGCAAGCAGTTATAGGTTTTCATAGTTTAATTACGAAGATTTTTTTTTTGAATTTAGTATTGTTGTCTAGTCTCATTTTAAAGATCTTGAAAAATACTTTCCAAAAATATAAATTTGGCCAATATCTAAATTGTAGATCAAAAGTAATAGCATTTTTAATTTTAAAAAAACTTATTTTCTCTTTCTGCCACGACATGGGTTCCCACAAGCAAAAACAATTAGAAGTCTACGTGTTTAGCAAAGGGAATGGTAGTTTAGGTACCAAAATTTTGCAGTTTTAAAATAAAAGAAGGAACTAACTCCTGTGCTTACAAATTGTTAAAAAGTAGGTATTAGACTTATACAAAATAAAAAGTGCTTGTCTTTTATATGAAACCATTATAATATTAAGTCAAATACCCTCTTACCTTCATATGACCAGTTCTAGCCTAATTATTTACCTCAAATTCTATAAGCTTTTCGTACCCTTATCATCATGTATTTTTGCCTTATAAAATATGTAACTTAGACAATAGTTCCCCTTCTTAAAAAAAAAAAGGGTTAATTAGTATTAGGGTCCCAGAAATAGTTGGAAATTAGGCTCAGGGTCCTAGATATGTCCAGCTTTGAGTCTGGGTCCTGAGATGACGGTTGACTCAGTTGACCATCCAAAAAGTACTCAATATTTATTTGAATTAATAAATGAAAAAGTTAATTCACGGAGTTAGTGTGCCGCCTATCACGTGACATTCAAGCATGGGTGACAAGTCATGTGAGTTTACTAAGACTTAATCCAACGGCTAATATAAATCAACGATCCAACGGTTGTGACTTAATTAGCCATTGGGAGTGCCGTTGGACTAAATCCTTATAAAACCCGTTCCTCCTCATCTTCTTCGATCACCTCCATCTTCAGTCACCTCCCTCTCCAAACACGTCCATTTCTCTACTCTTCCAACGCTACCTCTTCAAACCCCGAATCTGAAATAGCCAGTGGATCTAGCTCCCATCTTAACTGGAGTTTTAAGGTAAGCACAAACTGAACAAAAATAATGATCAACTAGCAGTAGTATAAACATTTTTCATGAATGGGACCCAAATACTAATTATCAACTAACAGTAGGACCTAAATACATTTTTTGTTGTATTATTGCAGTAATGTCAACTCTGTGAGCAGCCATCACATACAACTATATTATACCCTTTCATGTATTCCAATTGTATGCTTCTTGATTGTATTGGCATAAGAATACATAAGATGCTACTAGATGAAATACCTAACAAAAAACTCTAGAAAAAACAAGATCAGACCATATCAAAACCCAACACATAATCCGACAACAATGCCGGTAGATGAAGTTACTGTTGCTAAATCCAACGTGTAGACGAAGGTTGAACACAAAATCTCGAAAATCCTAGGGTTTTTTGGAAAGAGACCCACAAAAACCTAGAAATGTTACAAGCCCTTTTTTGTTCCAAGCCCTTTTAGATTCGAATGCTTTTCTACCGGAACCCTATCGATTTTCTGGCGGAACCCACCGAAAATGGTCGCCTGATGTAGAAGCCTATACTAGGGTTTTTACAGGAACCCTAACACTAAGAGAAGCAGTAAAAAAAATGCAATAAATGGCTTAGGGTCGGGCCAATCTGTTAGTTTTGTTGGTGGTAGAATAATCTCAGCCGTTCATATAGAAGAATGATCTAAGGCGTACACGTGGTTCGCACGTGGGAGTAATTCTAACGGACCAAACCTTCCGTTGGGTTGCTTCGTCTTTAAAAGCTTTCTTAAGGGTATAATGGACTTTTTTTATATACCAATTGACGTCCGTAATACTTTTTGGATGGTCAACTGAGTCAACCGTCATCTCAGGACCCAGACTCAAAGCTGGACATATCCAGGACCCTGAACCTAATTTCCAACTATTTCTGGGACCCTAATACTAATTAACCCAAAAAAAAAAATCGTGTTAACCATTAAAAAAAAAAAAGTTCAACAAATTGAAATAGACTGATCAGCCAATCAAAACTACCAGTTGATTTACAAGTTAAGATTGATTCGTATCAATGGAAGACCGATTCCCCTTAAAAAAAAGAAACAATAAAAGGAAGACCGATTCAAGATAGATATCCGGCCCAATCTAAATGCGAGTCAGTTAATACGTGCTCAACTCAACCGAGTTTTACATGAATCAGTCCGAGTCAACGTCACCTAAAAGTCTGAAACGTAAATTTCTCTTCCCTTCCTTCACGTTAATTAAAGCTTCTACCACCTTCAGACAATCAGACCTTCTTCTTTCTTTTCTTTTCTTCCCCCAAATCTTCTGTGAGAATTCTAGAGAGAGAAAGTAGAGAGAAAGAGAGAATTCTAGAGAGAGAAAGTAGAGAGAGAAGAGAGAGAGATGTGGGTGTTCTATCTGATCTCTCTTCCTCTCACCCTTGGCATGGTCATTTTCACGCTGAGATACTTTGCAGGACCAGGTGTCCCTCGTTATGTCCTCTTCACTGTTGGTTACACCTGGTTCTGCTCCATCTCCATCATCATCCTCGTACCTGCCGACATTTGGACGGTATCAATTCCTCTCTCTTAAATTTTTTTGATTTTTAATCTCTTCTTATTTGTTGTTGTTGTTGTTTTTTTTTTCTCGTTTTAATTCTATAAATGATCTCAGTTTAGAATTTATGTTTGAAATTTCTTTCTTAACAATGCGAAATGAGATTTGCATGAAGATAGAGATCCCTTAGGTTATGAATTAATTTGAAATCTAATAATAATCAATTTCATCAATTGGTTATTCTGAATCAGTGTTTCGTAGTCAGGGGAAACTGAATTAGCTAATGTGATTTTTTTGAAGTACTTTTGTTAATCAAGAAATTAGCTGCTTCTTCAATTTTGACTGAATTCTTAACTGTATACATGATTTTTGGTTTGTTCTTGTTAATCAATAAGTTAGATTAATTCTGTTGCAGATAAAATTGATCAAGATGATTCTGTTTCCAAAAATAGAACTGTTCAACTTGTTCCTTTTTCTCTATAACTTGTATCCGCAGATGAGCTCATGTATGCAAAAACTTTTGATGAGCATCATATCCGTCGTATTTCAACTGTGTAATCTTAATGCAAGAAGAACATAATGGGAATGCAGTAAATTGTTTGTTTTATTATAGTGCAAACTGGAAAGTAATTTTTACATTTGTAGGTGGTGTAGACCTATAGGTATTAGGTTTGGATTATCCCCCAATGGAACATCTGAATTTAGCTAATTATTGGAACATCAAATTTAATGGTTTTGCTTATTTTTCCATGCAGACTATAATTGGACAGGAGAAGGGAGGCATTGCTTTCTTTTGGAGCTGGTCATATTGGAGTACGTTTGCACTTACTTGGTATGCTACAAATGAACTGTTTTTTTGCTTCTCTTTTTTCTTCCATTTCTCGGTAACTATTCAAGTAACTCTTTGGAATTTATTTGAAGTGGTCTATCACTCTTATCTTATTCATGGTTATCCAGTTCCTTTGGCTATTAGGATAGGAAATATATGTATATATAATAAAAAACTATTTATTCTATATCATACTATCAACCATTACTATCCTTACCATCATCATTATAGCTTTGTTCCGACCTTTTTGGTTTGGCTGAGCAAATGCAGTTACTCCTTTTTTTTTCTTGTTTTCCTTTGATACGTAAAAGGAAATATACTGGCAGCTAAATTTTTCCTCTTACCTCCTTTCTGCAGTAGAATGAGTTACGGAACTCCTTCCTTGCTGCATATATATTTGCTACAGGATAGTCTCTTCAGATTCACACTTTTGATACTAGGTACTAGAACTTCATAGGAGCACATACTGATGTCGGCAATCATGTCTGAAGGGTATGCATCAATAGGATTGTCTCATAGAATATATATACGCGGAGATACACATTTATGGGTCTGTGGGTGCGAATGGAGATGAATCAAGAGGTGATACCAACAGTGGATTACAAGTTCGAACATTTTTCTTTAACAGGAAAAATTTATTCAAAGCCTCCCGAAGGCAAAAAAATACAAGAAGAAACTCGATAGAGACAAGGGAAAAGGAAGAGAAACAAAAAAAAGAAAAATACAGGATAACCACGACCTAAAATTCGTCATTACACAACAGGAGCAGTCCAAGAAAATAAAAGATCCTCAATTTCACTCCCCAAAAGAGGTGTTTAGAAGAAATCCAATGAAATACTGCCGCCGTAACATTGAGCATTGACTTGAAGCTTCATTCTTTCCCTTAAAAAATTCGCCAGTTCCTTTCGTTCTAGATCTCCCAGAAAGCTGCAAAAACAAGAATTTTCCATAAGGTTTTATCTTTTGGCGAAGGAAGGGAGAAATACCAACAAACAACCATATCATGGTCTGAGTCTGGAAACACCCAAGAGACCCCTGTAGTTGCAAGAAATATCCCGAATCGGAGCCAGAAAGGAATCCGTTGGAAGCTGGGAGCTTTGGTTTGAACTATCTTTAATTGAATTATTTTAGTTAACTGGAGCTGGAGCCTGAGCTGGAGGACATCTAGGGTAGCGGGTTTCTGCATCTAAGTTCTAAATTATCCACTTCACCATTTAATTTGAGTTAACGTGGGGTCAGGAGTGTCAGAATGGTTTATATTTGTGAGGATGATTTCCCTCCTCCCTATTTATCATATGCTTACACTGAATAACTTGTTTTCATATATGAACATGTTCATACGTAGGTTTATAACAACAGATTATTATATGTTCACCATGCTTATTGTGCTGGTTATTATTTTTTATATGAATTGATAGTGTAAATGCAAAGTATAGATATCTTTTTATTTCCTGATTCTTCCCTATTTCTTTAATTACATAAAGCTGGAACATGGTGGTTTCAGATGTTTTTCTAGTGGGTTTGTAAATCAAAAATGCATGAGTCCTCCGATCCTCATTACTTTTTATTGTGTTATTTCCCCACATAGGGCAGTGGCGCCCATTATTCAGGGTTATGAAGATGCTGGGGACTTCACCATGAAAGAAAGGTTGAAGACTAGTCTACATGCAAACCTTGTCTTCTATCTAATCTTGGGATTTATTGGCCTTTTCGGACTTATTTTGCTCATTACTATGCGCAAAGATTGGTTTGTTTCTTTCCCTACCAGTAAACACTTAATTTTCTCGAGGAACCGTCTTTTTCTTATTTAAGTTGTTTTCCTGTAATTTAGAACTTTAGACTATGGGGTATCAATATTTGTCTACATTTTGGAAAGTTTTGGTTGTCTAGAATTGGTCGATCACCTTCATTATACTGCAACTTGCCAATTTCTCTATAGCGCTGTGGGTAACTTCCCTTAGATGTTGGAATGCATTTAGTCATGAGGTCATTGTACACTTTGTTTGGAAGTTGGGGTTGCTAAGGGTTATCTGCAAAAGGTAACTTCTTATGGAGGTTCCTCCCCTTTATTATTGCACGGGACATCATTATGAACTAGACGAGGGCATTTTTTTAGCAAGGAATTGAGCATTATCAACTTGGATATGAAGATTAAGGCAACTATTTCTGTTGGTCCTCCACTATTCTAGAACCTTGAAGCTTTTGGTGCAATTTTTTGTTTTCAGGTG
>MVGT01004392.1:218456-230395 GCA_002174775.1 Macleaya cordata | reverse complement strand
TGTAGTCCGTAGGTTGCACACTTTTCTACAACTTCTTTATTGATAAAGAAGAGAAAGGTGTGAAATGTGACCAATCAAGTTTTGGAGCTAGTTTTGAGTGGCTGAATTAGGTACAACTTTTGGAGTATTATGTCTATTTTGTATACCATTCAAACTAAAAAGCAAGTTGTCACATGATAACGATGGACGTAGCTTGCTTTATGGAGCTGAATTTTGGGATGTCAAAAAACTTCATGTTACAAGAATGAGCATAGCAAAGATGGTGATGTTGAGATAGATAAGTGGTAGGAATAGGAGAGAATAAAAAATGTGAAATCCAATGGAGCCTAGGGATAACCCTAATGGCAGATAAAAGTAAAACAAAGTTGATTGAAATGGTTTGGGTATATAGGGGAGATTAATTTGTCACCAGTAAGCAAGAGTTCTTTGGAAGGATCTAAAACAGCTAGAGCAAGGACCAAAATGATGTGGATAAGGTAATTAGAGAAGATCTAAATAAACAAGCATTGACTGAAGATATAGCTCTAAGTGGAGTTGAAAGGCGAAATAGAATTCATGTTCTTGAGTCAGTATAGGGATAAGGATAGATAGTGAAGAAAAGAATATGGTGTAAAAAAATTTATTTTTGCTGTGTCGTTGTTACTTATTATTTTTCCCAATTTAACATCCTATGGTTTTGATCAAATAGAGCTTCTTGTGATGTCACTAGCCCGACGCTTTTTTAGAACAGTTCTCAAAACTTTGACCTCTCCACCCTTCATCTCACATCAATATGGATGGCTTGGGAATAGCTGAATAGGTATCCTTGAAGATAGATTAGACAACTTTGATAAAATGTCCTCGCTAGTATCAATAAATAAAAAAATAAAGAACACTCTAGTATTTTAGAGACCACCTATTGGATTGTGATGTGCTCCAGTACTTAGACTTGGACGGAAGAGGGAAGGTGCTTCATTGGCTTAAAGCATGAGGCATCAGCCTCATGAGTGCACATTCTGAAATGAACACTAAGCATAAAAATAGTATAAATTAGAGAAGTGTAGAAAAAAACCTATAAAAATATTTGCAATAATAATTAATACATAAATAAACGAAAAAAAAAATATTGATCCACTTCACTTGGGGAAAGAGGTTGCTTTGTAACATTGTTGATGTTAGTTTAAAAGCTTGTGCCCTGTCGCACGGTGAGTATCAAGGCTCAAGTCTCAAACACCATTCAGAAATTTGATTTCCGCACATATTGTCAACCTTTGACTGGATAAAATTCTTACGGTGATTTAGTACCTTGATTTAATTAACTGATCTGCATAGGAGTTCATCTAGCTGTCTCTCATTTGTCTTGTATGTATGGTGGGATTTCTCTTAGCTCTGAAAATGTAAAGTTTCCATTCCAACCATCGTAACTGTGTGATTTTCGTTCTTGCTAGCACGATTTTGTTTTTACTTGTCTTCTTTCATTAATTTCTTTCTCATTTCTTCAATCTTGCCTTCTGTATCAACAGGAGTGGCAATGTCATTGGTTTAGCTATGGCTTGCTCGAATACTTTTGGACTTGTTACAGGTGCATTTCTTCTTGGCTTTGGTTTGAGTGAAATTCCGAGGAGCACGTGGAGAAATGCAGATTGGACCACTCGCCAAAAAGTACTCTCTCATAAGGTTGCAAAGATGGCTGTGAAACTTGATGATGCTCATCAAGAATTTTCGAATGCTATTGTCGTAAGTATACTAACCTATAAAAATCTAAAAGTTTCATAGAGGTATCCAGAGTAAGCTTCTTCTCTTCGAAGAAAATATGCATTTTACTCATAATGAAGAGGAAATTGTTGTGTTAAATAAACTTAGGCCTTCCTTGAGCCTTCCTAGAACATATGTTAACGTGTATTTCAGAATGGCTGACCTCTCTGCATTGGATGCTTAATTGTAAATTTGGACTCTGTTTTGTATTAGGATTACATCCTTGATATGTCTGGCTAACATAGATTACGACTCCTTTTTCTTAATTGAAGAAAGGAGCCTTTCTTCAAAAGTTCTTGGTGGATTTTGGATGTGAAAACCATCTCTGATCCTTACATGACTTGAGCTTGATCTTGGTGTCAATGAGTAACTGATTACCCAACTGGGCCGATCCCCGTTAGTAGGATCTCTGTCCAATTTCTTGTTACTGATTATAATTGGATCTGATTGGTTTTACCAATCAAAACAGTGTTATTCAGGTTGCCCAATGGCTAAACAGGTTACGGTATCTTAATTATTTTGATAGAAAATTTGAAATTTGAGCATTCAGTACATTTGTACATGTATTTTGTCTTGATTTTCTGTCCATGAAAAGTTTTTTAGTAGATGTGGAGCAGGTTAGGGGTTTTTTAGAATGACAAAGAAGTTGCTTATCAAAAGAAAAAAAGAAAAAATAATGGTAGATTATGGGTTTAAAAGAGAGGGTTTAAACAAAGAAAAAAAGAAGTCTCTTTACCATTTGGATCTAGATTATGGGTTTAAAAGAGAGGGCTGTAAATCGAATAGAAAAACAATTTTGTGTTTTTGTTCTTTCTTTCTCTGAAAACTTGTTCGCTGGATATTGTTAGTTTTGTATCTGATTGTCTATGCTCTCTGGTTCTAGATTACAGAGATATCCTTCTAGTATAGTGGTATTTACTATTTTATATTATCTTACATCAGAAAAAATTCTCATGCACTAACAGTATGACTACTAGGGACAGAAGCTGAAATGTTGAACTGCAATTTCATTCTTGTGAATGTGACATTTAAGATGCAGTATTGCATCTTCAGCACCTTTATGCTTGGCATAGAAATTGATCAGATCATCAATGCAGGGCTGGCTCTAGGATTTTCTTAAGGCAAATGAGTGAAAGTATGCAACTTGAAGAAAATTAGTTACATCTTTCTAAATGTTATTGATCTAGTCATCTAGATATTTATCCAGATGATAATTTAGAAGCTTCTTACCGCTTTTTATACACCTTGCTTTTTTTTTTTTTTGATAATGTTATACGCATTGCTTTTGCTGGTTCATGATTAAACATTATTAGCAAAACTATCTGAATTTGTGCTGTTTATTGATTTTAACCTGTTCGACATATGGAACACAATTATCTTGTCTGTTTACTTGCTTTGGTAAATATGCTTAATGTCCTAGTGGGGTTGCATCTGCATGGAGCATAGTAGAGTATGATCTAACTGGTTGTTAAGCTGTATCTTATACATCAAATAATGATTCATATTTATTGTTGGTGTTTCTCATTAGGTCGCTCAAGCAACATCAAATCAGATGTCCAAGCGTGATCCTTTAAGGCCCTACATGAATGTTATTGATAAAATGTTGTACGAGATGGTACTTCTTTACTTCTTTGCGCACACAAATGAAACATGAAGCTTCTATTTCTTTTAGACAAAATTTAAAAACTTTAATATTTCTCCTCCAGTTTAGAGAAGACCCATCCTTCAAACCACAAGGGGGGAGATTGGGGGAAAATGATATGGATTATGATACTGATGAGAAATCAATGGCCACACTTAGACGTCAACTCAGAGTAGCTCGAGAAGAGTATTACCGGTACAAAAGGTATGACCAACTGATTTAATTTACACAAGGTACTGACCAACTGATTAGTAGGGTTTGTAAAATGTGTAGATATATGGAGATATCTTAATCGCATCTATTTCATTATTTCTTAGGATAAGTTATGCTCTCATACTTATATGGATGTTTCTCCTTGCTATATAAATTACATCATAATTTTGCCATTATTTTATAACTAGGTTCGGCTGAGTGACGCTTTGTAAGGTTTAAATATTAATTTTTTTACTAGTTTTGGATGAGTTCACCTTTTTGGAAGTTTGATAATATCCTTGCTCTACTGGTTCCATTGCTTACAAAATAAAATTAAAAAATAATAATAAACAAAACAAAAAAGATATGGTTCCATTGGCCTCTTTCATGGACATGCAGTAGTTAGGTTAATAATAATTATTGGTGATAATGACCTTTATCACGATGGCCTTGGTCATCATGCTTGGGGCATCTATAATGATTTGTATCTCTACTTCACATCCTTTTTGTCCTCTCTTGTTTCCCAATTTATTGTATTCAGCACACTCGACATGCTTGGTTTCACTCGCTATCATGGGTTGATATCTCATATCGGTCAAATGTTGGGTTCAGTTGAACCAAGATGTTTTGGCATACACATTCTGAAAATCACGACATGTTCATAAACAATACCTTTGTCTTTTGAATTTTTAATAATGTGTGCATGCCTTTCTAGAATCCCATGCTTCTCACTCAGGATTATACTTGGATATACCAGACTGAAAAAGTTGGTTTGGCATATGCTTCTATCATAAGCATAGAATGTTTTAACAATTAGGGTGTCTTTGATAGCTTAAAGAAGAGGGTTGGAAATCCATTTTCTCAGGAAAATTCTGAATTTTTTGTTTGGTTTGGCTACTCACGGGAAGAGACCTTTTCCTTGACACAATGTTTCCTTAGAGTATGGGTTTTCGTTTCTTTTTTACATTCAATTCTATCTTAAGTTGTGGATGGAGGCATAAATTTATGTACTTCATGTAGTTAATTCAATTTACTGTAATCTTATTTCATTTTATTAACTCAATTAATTGCAGTTTCAAAATGTTTATTAGCTGAGTTTAACTAATTAGTTTAGGTTTCTCCCATTTTTAAGGACAGTGTACCAAAAGATAACAATGTGCTGTTGCTTATGCTTATTATCACAATTACTCCCAATTTTTTCTCATTAGCTTCTCATGTTTTTGCA
The DNA here is from genome assembly GCA_002174775.1 of Macleaya cordata. Lineage (NCBI taxonomy): Eukaryota > Viridiplantae > Streptophyta > Magnoliopsida > Ranunculales > Papaveraceae > Macleaya > Macleaya cordata. The sequence goes on along the minus strand of MVGT01004392.1, from coordinate 225,602 downwards.
GTGAGTATATGACATATGTCATGGAGGCTCTTGAGCTGGAAGATACTATGAAAAACTACGAGCATCGTGTTGGAACTGGATGGTTTGCTTTTAACCTATTTACTGTTCTTTCTTCCTTCAGCCTTCATTAGGCCACCTTTAAAGTATAAACAGTTCAGCTCCAACAGATCTAAAATCTTTGTTAGGCCACCTTTGTAAAGTTGCCTTTTTAATGCATCAGTTCCTTTACATTAAATAGGATGCCAATCTTGCTATATGAATGATCTCGAGTTATTATAAACTGCATTGTCGACTCTCAACTACCAAACTTTGACAAAATCCAGTGGAAGGCTGTGGGTGCATACGTTATCGATTACTCACTCGTGGACATCCACGTAGCACAACCGGATGGGTATTATATGGGTGTCGTAGTTTAGCAGCTTTAACGGTTCTTCAGATTGTTTATTTCTCTTTTATATACTATTTGTTCCTAATCTACTGTTGTTATCTTCATCCACAGATTATATTTTTTCCTTGAAGCTCCTCTCTTTTTCAATTTTTATTTGGTCTTGTCATGTTTAATACTTTCTCGTGATATTTCTACCCATTATCCATGGAACAATCATAATTTACTTCTGCTTATTTCCTGATTTATCCTCATTTTCTTCCCTTGGTAAATGACAGTAATTTGGTCCTTTTTGACAATAATTTATTAATATATGATGCATGGATACTCATCTTTTTATAGCATTTATAGAATAGACTCAATAGAGCACCATAACTTGTCCTTCCTATTGTTATAGCTTAGTCATCATCAACTTTAGAAGAATCTGGACCATATGCTATGTATATATTTTCATATTTATATACATAATGGACCAGTTCAGAAATTAAATTGTACTCCAACTTTCTTTTACTAGTATTCAACTACAATAATATATTCGCCTAAAATTATTTTATTGTAAGTTTGAGATATTTAAACTTCACCCAGTGCATTCATATTTCATTGGATATAAAGTTTTTAAGATTTTATTGTTGCAGGAAATATAATTCAAGCTTCAGACCTGGACGAACTGGCACACTAGGATCCCTTTTGGATACAACAGGTACAAGTTTGGACTTTTGTTGTTTTACATCAGGTCTGCGCTGAGACAACACAGGGTCTAAATTATTTTGATGTTTAAGGTCGTGTTTGGTTCATGATGCTAAAACAAGTTTTCAGAAACTAGGTTACAATCCAAAAATCTTGGTTGTATTCTCAATATTTTTAATACCCGAAAACATGTTTTCATTAAATCCGAAAAAGTGTTTTCCAGGTGGTGTAGTTTCATAGTATTGAATTTCTATTCTTCTTCTTGTTGAAATCTTGCTCGAGTTTTTGTGTTGGTGGAATTAGGCTGACATGCATTAATGGGATTCGTTTGTAGACTCGGGAGTGCCTGTTATATATCATTTCTGCAGTGGCTTTCAACACTAATCCTGGAATAGTGGGTGGATTTTGCAGAGTTAGTCTGGCGATGTATAATAAGAAAGCAACTTGAGAAACTCTTGGCTATCATATTTGGTTGCATGTCAGTCGCAATACTTTTAGCGGAGGCTACTCTACTGCCAAGTGGAGTTGATTTATCTCTTTTCTCACTTCTCATAAAGGCTGTGGGAAAGGAAGAGATGCTTGTGCAGGTAAAGCCTAAAATCCTTTTAGAATTGAGTCTCTTACGCTGAGTACAAACAATTCTTTCCTCTTGCGGTGGTGAATACCTTCCGTATTATCAGGATTACTGAGTTTGGTTACAAAAAATTCAATTAAGGTGATTTATAATATAAGGACAGTTGTGCGTTTGAGACTTTGAGTTATGACGTTCTTAACATTTTGGAGGAATGGCCTATTTCAGTGCATTATAGATCATTCCTCCAAAATGTTATTGTATGATTCTTACAGACTATTTTACCACCGCACTAAGAGTGCCTAATAATGAAATTTAATCAAGTAATTATGTTATTGTACGACTCTTACAGACTATGATACCTGTAGTCTCTTAAGTCTTAACTGTGTTGTTGTCCATCTCAGATATTGAAATGTCGTGTCCATTGCATATTGAGGCCATACCACATGTATCTGGGTTACTTATAGACTGGCTGGTTAGCTGTATTTATTAGTTTCTTATTTTGCAGGTAGCCGCTTTTATCCCTCTGATGTATATGTGCATGTGCACATATTACTCCTTGTTCAAGATTGGAATGCTAATGTTTTACTCGTTCACACCAAGACAAACAAGCTCGGTGAGCTTGCTTATGATATGCTCGTAAGTTTTTCCATTGGTTCTTTGGATACAGCATCAACTTCAAATCTTCTATTAAGATAGGGAGGTAATTAAGTTTCGTTCTGATATCTATGCTAGGATGGTTGCACGATATGCTCCTCCAATTTCGTACAACTTTCTGAATCTCATTCGTCTTGATGGAAATGCCAAAACTATCTTTGAGAAGGTAAGCATCGTCTTAGGTCATGTGCTTTTAAATTATTTTAGCCATTTAGGTCTGCTCTCTTGTGCATATTTCATCCTAACAGAAACTGTATGGAAAATCAAATAAATGATAGTATATTACTATAGAAACATCAGCTTTTTCGGGGTTGTTGACAAGTAAGCACATATCATAAAATACTCACTTATGTTGCATTTGGCGACGCTAAGCCTGGTGCTTATAGCTTCTGTACTATAGGATGGTTTTCTCATTTTGGAAAAATTATTCGAAGGCTTGAAGGGTCAATGCCATTTTAAAAGATTTAAGAAGAGAGATGGCTTCCGGTGGAAACGCTAATAGCCTCTTATGAGCTAGAAGCCACTTTATCCTGAGCTTACCCAAACATAGCCTCATGGATGTTTCCTTACCTCGTCGTCATCATCATACCAATGTTTCAAGTGTTGAGGATAGACTTATAGAAGGAAGTAGTGAGACTTTGGAATTTTCGGGTGTGTCTATGTTATTTTGATTTTATTTGTTCTCTTTCCTTATTACCTTATTCCTTACTGTCTACGAATACGGAACTTATTTGAATTTGTACTACAAGTATTCCTTCATACAACTTTCTGTTTTAGGCGTCTCTGGGTTTGCTAAGAAAATTAGGGATGTGTGGATGTGTATGCTAGTTTTGTGTTCTTCATCTTGGGAACATAAAATGCAACTCTTTTTTATGTTGTGGCTGTATTTCGTAGTCTACAGATTATTGTCATCTTTTATAGAATCTCAGTGAAGGTGTATCACTTTTTATTTCCATAAGCACGGCTTACCCAAGACGAGAATTCTACTCTAGTTGTATTATATAACATATAACTATTCCCATAAGAAAAATTCTACTCACCCAGTAAATCTGGATATCGATTAACGAATTAATCTAAAAGCATTGACATTTTGCTATTGGAGATCATCTTTCTTTTTTCTTTTTTTGCCTAAAAAATCATTTACATTCTTTTACTTGGGGTTTGATCTTGTTCCCATTTCATGTGCAGAGAATGGGGAATATTGATGATGCTGTCCCTTTCTTTGGGAAAGGGTTTAATAAAATCTACCCACTTATTATGGTTATATATACCATATTGGTTGCTAGCAATTTCTTTGACCGGGTAGTTGATTTTTTTGGAAGCTGGATCAGGTTCAGGTTCCAAAGTGAAGCTGATGATACAGATGGATTCGATCCATCAGGACTCATTATCCTACAGAAGGGTGAGTAAATTATGTTTTTATTTTTCTTATTAGCAGGCATTACATATTTAACGACCTTTTTGTGGTGCTCTGGTACCCAACCAAACACTCATCGGGTTATAATGCTTTAATCCGAAGCCATTTTGTCTTATTTTCTTGGGGGGTAACCAGTTTAGTTTGTTGACAACACTTGAATGTCTTAAACTGAAAAGCCGTTTTCTTTTCCTCCAGAAAGATCTTGGCTTGAACAAGGGAGTAAGGTCGGTGAACATGTTATCCCTTTGGCGAGGAATTTCAACAATATGAGTATGGATGTTGAAACTGGCAATGATACGGTAGTATGCAACCTACCTTTGGTTTTATTATGATTTATGTTCTTATTTTCTATTTTATGAATTCATGACTTGGGCATTTTCTACTCCTAAACTTGAAATTGTTGTTCAGGACAAGGTTGTTGAAATGAAAGCATCAAGCAATTATACTAAGGACAGTGGAATGGGAAGTCAATCAAAGTCTTCAAAGTATGGTACGAGCAGAGAGGCAATGGAAAACAAGTACGCTGCCATAAGGCAACAGCAAAGTAAACAGGCATCAAACACAAAGTCAGAGAAGAACATAACTTCTGCTAAAGTCTCTTTGCTTGAAACAGGCAATTCCCAGAATCAGAACAGCGCCAGTAACACGACATCTTCTGGATTATCATCAAAATGGGCATCAATGAAAAACGGCTTCCAAACTTTCAAGGCTAACATTGAGGCCAAGAACTTGCTCCCTTTGCGTCAGGTTCAGGAGACAAAACTTATTTCTCGTGTCTCCTCGTCTGAATCCCTGGATGAAATATTCCAGAGATTGAAAAAACCTACAGGAAGCCATGATAGTTACGGCGACGAAGATGATGATAACATGGAAATCAGAAATTTGGGTCCCTCCAGATAATCTCCATTATTAGATTCGAGGAGCCTAGAGATTGGGCATTTCGATCTCACTTTTTTGTTTCAATCAGAATCAAAACTAGAAATCCACAGGTGAGAAAGGGATAGATCAGTTCTTAGCAAATTCTTTGGATTTGGATCTCCTTCACTGGTGGAGGTGGTTTTTCTGTACAGAAACTATATACGTTCATCAGTTCACTACAACCTGTCGCCGGTATTTATGGAAATACGGCGGGGAAATACAACAAATCATGATGGAAAAGTAAAAATGACGTCGGGGAAGTTTTGTAACATTTACATGTATACCATGAAATAGCAGTACTGTATTCATGCCCTTTACTAGAGTCCAACATTGGCGTGGAATGAATATAAAGTACCACCCTTTACTGAAATTTGAACGTTGGCGCCGAGCTTTCTTCTCCAGAATGAACTCCTGTCTGATCTATAATTTCTTCATTTCATTTTTCACTCTGAACAACATGTCCCTGAATTTTGTCAGATTTCATTCATCCATGTTTACCCTGGTGTAGCAGCTAAGGACTCGAGAATTTTAAGACTTTTGCATTGAATGCGACGAACCTTGAGCTGCCGCATCAAGGGGAAAAAACATGGGATGGGCAGCTTTATTTTTTGGAATAATACTTCATCTCTTTTCTAAACAAAATAAAATTAATCATTTCACATGTTTGACAACCACCTTACTTTTACCAATACGGAATAAATTTCAGAGGTACTTTCTCAATATGAATTTCTCATATTAATTAGTCATCCTACCTAACCCTATAACAACACATCCGCCATAAATTAATCTAATTAAATTTAAAGGAGATTATAACGTTCAACAAATCCCAATAGTAATAAAATTTTCAAAATTTTCAGCTGCCACAACAATTTATACATTTTTTTTAGAAATAAAAATAAAAATAAAAATAAAATAAAATAACACTTCTTTTAATTTCTCTCATAATTCTTTCTTTTTTTTTTTCCTGAATTACATAAACTATTAGGATGAATAAGAAAAAGATCTTAAAACCGTAGAGTAGTAGTCCGAGCTTCTGTCATGGTCTTGGAATGCATCATCATGCTTCTTTTAGCAGCAGAGGTGGGTTTGTTTAGTAATTTCAACCAAAACCCACTTTTCTTCTTCATCTTCCGATCATCAACAAGTACTGCCGGAGACTCATCGTCGTTGCCTTTTCGAACGACAAACTCCATCGAACGGCTCCTCTTAAGCTCATGATCATCATGATGATGATTATTATTATTATTACTAACAATTCTCAATAAGGAGCAGGATAATTTCTGACCTGCAGCTTTATTTGTTATTACTGATGATGATGTTGATGATGTTGAAGCAATATTATGATTGTCGTGTTGATGCTGATTCTGATTCTGATGATGAATTCTTGGAGAAGAATAAGAAGTAGAAGCAGATGAAGACCAATAAGGAGATGAAGAGGAAGTTGAAGGAATATTATTATTATTTGAATGAACAACGTGAGTGAGCTTCTCTCTTAAACAACATGAACATACTCCTGGTGATTGCCTGTGTCTTGGGTGCTTCTTACACCATACCCCTGATTCAGTATCATTCCAACCCATTAATTCCAGATAGTCTCTAATCTCTCTCTCTCTCTCTCTCTCTCTCTCTCTCTCTCACTTTCTCTCTCTAGATCTCTCTGTCTGTTTCTCTCTCTAGACTCTTGATCTCTGTATCTCAATCTCATAATCTTTTATACTTAAAAATAAATGAGAGAGAGGAGAGAAAGGAGTGGGTTTCCTTGAAAGACTAGATAACTTTTGTTTTTGTCTTCTGAAATTAAATGGGGGTCAAAATCCTGGATTGACCAAATGGACGGTGATGATTCATGGAAGGTGAATTTTGGGACCCACCCAATTTTGACCAAAATAGGGTTTGCGTGCAAAATTAGGTGTGTGTGGACTGGGAATAGAAGAGACATGCTGAAACTGATGATGCAGTGTTGAGTTGTTGTTGGTTTAATCCAATAAATATTTGGAATTGTTGGGGTGAGATGCACGTGTACAAATCATTATTTTACTTTTGAAAAAGTCTTTTCTTTTTTTTTTCTTTTTTTTTTTTGCATGAACGACTCAAACTCGTGCGGGCTTTAAATTAAGAGTGTTGGTCTTTGGGCCCACGCTCTTACAAAACAAACAGTAATGCTACGTTGACTGTATTATTTGACTGCAATAGTTACTGCACGTGAGGTGTCAGTGACGTGGAACCTCAATTTTGTGCAAACCATCTATTGATGTGGCAGTCTAAATTTTGAGATCTTCGTTTAGGAGAGAGAGGAGAGTGAGAGAAGAGAAAGGCTAGAGAGGGAGATGGCCTGGAATGACCCATCTACTCATCGTGTGGATTGTGGAGGTGGTGTGAAGGGGAGGTCAGGGAGGTCAGGCTAGGGAGTTGGGGGAGAGAGTGAGATAGAGAGGCTGTGAGAGAGTGAAGGGGAGGTCAGGCTAGGGGGTTGGGGGAGGGAGAGAGAGTGAGATCGAGAGAGAGAGAGAG
>MVGT01004392.1:179078-210846 GCA_002174775.1 Macleaya cordata | reverse complement strand
CCTTCACAGGATCACATGAGGATGCATGAATTAAAACAATAACTTGAAGATCAGATACATACCGTTTAAACACTTGCATGTAATCCCAGATCTTCCTCCCACGTTCAGGATCAGTCGTCGAAAATCCGAAAAGATATAGCAACTGTATTTTGGCCATAACTCTCTACCTGTTGATCCGATTCACCTACATGATGTATGCTTTTTGTAGGAAATCGAATTTTCTACAACTTTGCGTGAAATAGCGAATCTCTAATTCTGCCCCAAAGTGCCTCAAAATACGATTTTAAATTCTGACACGAATATATTACGAATTTTGGGTTTCTAAAACCATAAAGGTCATAACTTGAATTCTAAATTGGGAGAGAGTTTTAGATACACAAGTTAGGGTGGGCTATCTTATGAACCCTATCTCTATTTATAGAGAAAGACTCTCTTCCCATATCTTTAGCTCCAAGTTAGGTCCATATGGGCCCCACTTACTTAAGCTTTTGATTTATTACTTTGAGGTCCATATATCTCATATAATTCTCAAATAATAAATCTAATTGCAGTTAAGTCCACTAAATAACTGCAACTGAATACTCTCAAGTAAATGAATATTATTCAGAAGCCCTTCACTCGTTATACCAGCAAATAGTCCCTCCACTTAACTGATATTCGTAATATACACCAAGGTAACATTAACTATTAATGTCAGCACCTTTCGAGTAATTACATCTTAGTCCTTGCCTGCCATATCATACCATTATAATTATTCTAATAATCCAATAAACATTTTATAGGATCACTGCGCAGTCTAGAATAATTAATACTTTTGATTAGGCTCTTAAGGGAATATCATTTCGGTGTGGATTCCTTATTGACACAAAGTAATCCCACTAAGTGATTTCGATCACCCAACCTACCCAGAATATTGGATCACGTTTGCGTTGTCTGACCTCACTGTTTGGTAGATCAAAGTGAGTAGAAACCAACTTGTAAGGTATACTATGCTCTCAGGATTTAGGACATTTGCAATTAGCAAGTTTTACAGAATCTTTTTATGTGCTGACAATAACATAAAAAGTATTATGTCTGACCTGTTCAGTGTATTCTTAATACACCAACACACTGACTTAGAGTCGCCACTCCTGTGATGGAGATACATCACCCTATAATATAGAAGTCTAGTGTATTATAGTCTTATCAGACGAATTGTTCATATTCATCACTGACTATGAACTATACAAGAATATGAGGAATCAGTAAATTACATCTCTCCATGTATGAACACTTCATACAAATAATTTACTTACAACATCATCTTGTGAACAACACTTAATCCATCATATGAATAAAGTAATAATACAGTATCATGCTTATTAATAAATATAATTTATCAATGTTATCAATTTTAATTGTTTTAGGGCATAAACCCCAACATCATGAAGATGCACAAAATAGCACTCGAAATTCAGCCATTGGGTCATATGATCATACCACATGTTGGCTATAAGCCATGTGTAATGTAAACAAGAAGTAAGTATAAATAAATAAAAAGTGAGGTATCCCGTTAAGACTGAAACCGGCATAATACACGATACTCGCGATATCATCCCATCTTAGCTTGGTTGGGTTGGGTTGGGTTGAGAATTCTTTTACTTAACTAGGTGAGTTTAAAACAGTTTTTGTCATCTCATCCTGGGAGTCATCCAAGAAATACATATAGCATTATCCGTTGTCCTTGGTCAGAGCACCAACCCAACCTAACGGTCCTAACCCTCCTGGTCCAATGTGCATATGAGGCCTAGTCATTATGGTTCTGGGCTTGGGTTATACAAGCCCAACAACTAGTTTTGGGCCAAAAATATTTCCATAGTCACTTCTTGGATGAGGCCCAGTAAAAGTTCGGTGTTGAAAAATCTCGAGTCGTAATTTCAACATATTTGAAATTCGAAATGAATTCCAAAACTGTTTTCGAATTTAAATAACTTTGTGATGAGATACAATTTCACTGAAAAAAAAAAAATTAAAAACAACATTAATTTGTCTTGACAAAAAAATATATATATTAATTTGTTTTTAATTTTTAGACAGTTTTTAGGATGCATCGGAAGAAGTCGGCTTATAGTCTATTTGGATGGGGGATTTTAAGTAGGGATTTTGTGTGGACAAGGGATTTAGTGGAAAACTAGTTAGAAATTATATTATAAATCTAACTAGTTTTCCACCAAATCCCTGGTCCCCATAAAATCCCTACTTAAAATCCCCCATCCAAACAAACAATTAATGAACTACGTTACAATAATAGAGATTTACCTATTTTCAAACGTGGAAAAAAAAAAACCAAACAAGTTGGCCGGCAAAAAATAAAATAAAATAAAATAAAAAACATGTTGGCCAGTGGAAATATTGGTTTCTTTCTAATATAGACTCTAGAGGGCCCACCTCCATGACTCTAAAGCTTCTTTGCCGTACGACTAATTGCCAAACCACGTAACTTAACAAGTGTCATAAGGTGGGGGCCCACTATCTGCTCTGTCAGTTGTTGGGTCGTTTGAGTTTATCTTCTAACAGTGGGCCTGGCCTAGATAGGTAGGGCCCACTCAGAGATTCCAGTTGTCCTTGTCTCCTGGCCCACCACAAATTGCAATCCCATACTGTAACTGATAAAAGTGATAAGTTCTTCTCTTTAACTATGAGTCTATGACAGGTTCAACCTGGCCCTTTGTTTAGCAATCGGGTCGTGCCAGCAGTTGCTACAGCAAAAGACATTTATTGGGAAACCAAATAATCTTACAACAAACATAATCCTTGAGGGAATAGAGGGATGGCCTTTACTATAGGTTTACATTATTCTTAGCAATCGGCCCTTACGAATTTTATGTCTTTTAATAACTTTGCATTAGACGTAGTTAAACTTCTTATTTGGACCGGCCAAATACAAGAAGCATAAGTGGTATAGTCGGTCCCACTGTCACATCAGTTGAAATCTACCTGATAATACTTTTAGGAGGAAAAGGTGGTAGGTCCCACACTGGTACATATGCATTTGGCATATATTTTATAAAACCGCCTGTCCAAAAATTATTATTAAATAAATAAAACAGGTTAAAGTTGAAGTAAACTTCACTAGTTTCTGCAAGTGTCAATGTCATTAAAGACGCAGAAAACACTGTTACTTACGAGCGTAGAAAAAAACATCATAAAAAATGTAAGAGGCCTGCCACCAACGGTGTAAAAAGGAAAAAAAATTATTAACTTGCAAGTAGGGTTAACGACTAATGATAGAGACTATTTGAACGTGTTTGAATTGTGCAACAACCTTCAACAATTACATAAATACAATATTTATAGGAAACAACAAGTACAAATTTCAAATTCAAGATCTCCCAAGTATACGAAGGTACCCACCATCAGACCAGCCGATTGTTAAAAAAATTCTAATTTTGTTAGAGATATAAAATACAAATTATTTAATCATTTCATTTTTTTAAAGTTCACAGTAATTATTTAATCATTTTCAACTATATGCATCAGGCTAGATAATTCGTAAAACATGTCCCGCACAAGGTTTAGACGCACCTTTTTTTTTTATCGTACCCTAGTGCATATAGGGTGTTGCTTTTTAAATAATTTTAAAAATTAATTTATTTTATGTAGAGAACGGATCGGCATACAACCTTATTTGTACATTTATATGTACAGTGGCATGTAAGGCCCACATGAGATTGATCTAAGGGCTAATATTTTTTAAAAATGTTTTCTTCACCTTGTAGACCATCCTCACTAAAAATCACCCCATTCTAAAAGTGCTAGCCCCATTAAAAGTCGATTCTTTTTATCATCGTTCATTGATCACCGTTAATTTTTAATCAACTTCAGATCAATCTTTTATGGAGCTATAAATTTTAGAATGATATATTTTTGGTAAGGATGTTCTACTCATCTTGTAGATCATGCTCACAAAAAATCAGTCATTGGTTCCTCACCATATGAGCTCCACAACGAATGTAACAATAACGATGTACACGGATTCAGGCTCATGTATGTAACAATAAATTGTTACAAATTTTTCTATAAATGAGGCAAACGACTAAAGAGATTATATATTGGCTAATGGTATGGCTCTAATGTTGATATACATCTCTACTATTATAATACGGCTCTTTATTAGTTAAACGATTTTATTTGGTAAGTTTGTTAGGGGAAAGTATATTAAAAATACCTTAGTTTGAAAAAATTTCACCCAAGAAACTATTTTCAAATAAAATATAAAAACAACACACATTCCTTATTTTATCCTAAAATACCTTTATTTTTTAGATGAAGTGATCTCAAATGTGGGTCTAGAACTGGGTCTAGATTGAAGTATAAAAGGTCTAGATTCAAGAATAAAGGGTCGAGACAGTAAAAAGCTTTGAGGGAATTTTAGGGAGATTTTAGGTAAAAATTGAGGGAGAGTGTTATTTTTTTATTTAATTTAAAAATAGTGACTTATGTGGAATTTACCCAAAATAAAATGTTTTTAATGTACTTTTTGCCTCGGAGAATTGGATCTTTTCACTCTGGTTTTTTACTTGTTCACCCACACTAAGTTGCACCCGCATCCCGCTTTCTATTTGTTAAACCTAATTTATTTTACACTCCATTTACATGCCTTTGTGGAGTAGCCCTTGCATCATCTTAGTACACCTTTAGTACATGCTACTGTCACTTGGTTGTTGTATGATCAGCAACATCACGGATTGAATCATGGGTGCCCTTGAGTCATTACCCAAGAAAGTCAAAATTTTATTTTTGCAAGAACAGGAAGGTATTTATTCATGGAAATCAATTCCTTGGCAGGGTCGCAAGACATTTGTTAGAATGGCTGGAAATTTGGTTTTCATATTATTGGTATTGGATTAGAATTTTACAAAGAGGATTCATCTTTAAATAGATGTTAGTTCAATTAAAAAAATATCAATTCCCTGAGTAGAAAAATCAACATTTGCTAAAAATAAATTTATTTCAAGGATATAGAAAATATAATATCACTTTAAGGCACAAAGTTCAAGAAATTTTGTCTCTTCTACACAACATTTTGTACAAAACCCTCCCCAAATTTATAAAATATTACAAGAAAAAAAAAGTAAAAACAAAATTAAAAAAACCCCTAAACTATAAAAAGTTGTCTATTATTAAAGAGAGAGCTGATCAAGTTACCTTACATTATTATTCATAGATTACTTATGGGATCTAGTTAGAGATGTTAAGGATTGATTTTAAGTTATAAAATCTTCCCATCATTTTAATCATCCTGACTAAAAATTAACACATTGTAGAATTTGTAATCTAATCTTCCGGTGATTAGAAATCACTAAAAAATTAATTATGTTTGAGTTAGTCATTTTACCGTTGATTTCACTCTATGAACGTACGATGAAATTATAAATTTTAAAATAAACTAATTTTTTATGAGATGGTCAACATTATGAAGATAGTATCTAAATTTAAAATCATCTCTATGAGATCTCCCCAACCTAATGTACAATGTAACCCGATCTCCTCTCATTATTAAAATAGTTTTAAGTTTTGAATGTGAGATGAATTGTTATTGAAAAAACAATTTGGAGAATAACCCTAGGATCAGGTGCATGGTAGTGCTAAATTGTCATAATACTTGTTTTATTATTAGTTTATTGAAAGAGCTAGTTTAATACGTACAACAGTAGAGGGGATTAAAAAAACCTAGAATCCCAATTTCAAGGTTGATTTAGTAGATTTTCCAAGACCTGCCTGATATTTAATTTAGGAACATTTTGTTCCAGGTGTTATAAATTATATTAAATCATGTAAAATATATAATATTTGTTTGAATTATATTGGATTTAATTATGCCTCCAAAATTAGAATCTAAACCAAATGACATATTGAATACTGACATGTTGGGTATGTGGTGGTAGTGAAAAGCTCAGTAGTCTTCTCCAGTGAAATTTTAGATGGGAAGCTATTGGTATGGAGATGAGTAATTGGAACCAATAAGGAATTGCCATTTGGATATTAGAAATAAACACACAAAATTTTTAATAAAAAACCCTAAAAAGAATCAAGTGGCAGTATAACAAATTTACCTAATTCGGTAAAATTAAGAATAAATTTCTCTTAAAGTTCACCGTCATGCATGTGTATGTCCAATCCATGCATATCAAACCAACGCGTTAATTAAGGCACGACATGTCATTAAGTCACCTTCTTGATTTCTGGCCTTAGTAACTGTAACTTTGGTATAGGGGCAGCACTTCTATTGAGACCGATTCTTACATCTGTGTGAATAGACAAATTAAGGTGGCGTCCATTATCCACTATCCTTTGTGTTTCTATGGGCCCCCACACATACACAACGGATGGTAGATGTGAGGTGCCACATCAATCTGTCTAGGCAAACAGATTGTGAGGCCAGTTTCAAAATTATTTTTCGGTATAGAGGTGACACTTTCACTTTAGAACCTTTCGCGCGCTCTCGCTTCAAGCCACACTCCGACGCTTCAGATATTTTGGAACTGCGAATATTTTTTAATCGGTCGCTCCGACGTTTTCACTCCCGCTTTCGTTCCTCCTCTAGCACTCGTTTTTGCTCTCACTCCGCACTCTGATTACTTAATATTCGTCATTTCATTTAGTACATCCATCTTCCACATGTTGAATTTTTCACCCACTTATTTCAATATTGGAAAAGTTAAGAAATTTTACATTTCGTAAATATATATTCTAATATTTTTCCGTATATAAGTCAAAAAGTTACTTTTTATCGTATTCTCTAATTTTCTTGTTCTAAAATAGCACAGTGATCCGAACGAATTTGCCCAATTTCCACGTGTCGTCCATCAAGCGCATCATCAACGCTATCTCGTGTATAGCATGTTTAGGTCAAATGAACCAATCCATACGCAACTTGATAACATTCACTAGGGTAGGTCTCATCTAAATATAACATTAAAAAATCTAAATTATACATAAATTAATCACAAAAAGCACATTTTTTTATTGAAAAGTTATAAAAAGAAAGGATTAGATTAATTAAAATACTATATAAGGTTAGGGATTAAAAAAACATTTAATTGCACTAATTAACCCAACTAAACATTAATTAAGTTATATGTTGTTTTCATGTCCCCAATTAAAATAAACAAATCGATGATTCATTTGATTCTTCAAGCTTCTAGATGCATAGAATACTAAATTTTTTGGTGGTTAACACGTAGTACATTCGGCAGCCCATGGTATATTCGGATGACTAAAATATGTGAATTCATGTACTCATGAGCTACATACTAATATTAATAATATTAATACAATTATAATTAATAATAATATTGTTATTATAATTATTAATATTATTATTATTAAGACGAAATATTTCAGCTCACCTTTTCATTAATTCAGTAATACTAGTAAGTTAATTCCATAGATTCCACAGAGGATTATTTAGAAGATTGCCTATCATGCTTCACACAAATTATTTTATAATATTGTGTTGTTAGTTCTATGGAATTAATAAGTCATTTTGTATTGTCGGGTGTATATAAGGAACTAATAAAACAAATTAAATTAGTAAAAAAAGTGGGTTGAAATATCTTTTTCTATTAGTATAACTTATTTTATGCAAATAAAATTGTATTTGGGCTATTTTAAAATTCGTAAAAGGTCACGTGCCACTCAATTTATTATTTAACTTAATTTTTTGAGGATGATCTCGTCATCATCTAGAATTGTAAATCATCTTCATATAAAATCACATATTTTAAAAATTTTAACCTTATATTTAGATTCTAAATTTTTAGGACGATATTTATCTTAAATTTTTAACATTTTTATAAGGTTAAAAAGTTTTAAAACGATATAATTTTTTTCGAAAGTAATCTAAAATATGAAAATATCATCTGTAGAAAAAAAAAAAAAAAAAAAAAAAAAAGCGTTGTGCATTATCTTCAAAAATACCTCATTATCGAGTGTAAGTAAAATGTAAGAATAAATTATGGGTAACAAATGATAACTTGGGTGGAAATATCCAACCACTAAAGAAACGTTGATTACTTGCTCCTTCCTAGGTAATGCTATAGGCACCCCAGATTTGCACACAAAATCATACCCAAGGTCTAATTTGAGTCCAATTTAGTCTGACGTGAGTCTGATTTTAGTCTAATTTGAATAAAATAATCAGAGGTATTAGTAAAGGTGTAAATCCAAGGTGCTTTTAGCATTTTCGGTCCTTCCTATACGTGGATTTTGGGGGTCAGATAATCCTTCAACTTTTACATGCATGTACGATTGAATTTATTGTTACACTCTATTTACATCTATAATTTTATAGGTAACAAACAAAATTTTCTTCACAAAAAATTCGGCTTTCACATTATGTGCATTGTAATAATAAGTTGGGTGGAAATGTTCCCTTTCCCTTGTGGTTGTTTAGCAATGGGAAAACAACTTTTTGGTGTATAAACGTGCTCCTAGCCCTTGTTATGTTTGATGTAACACAAGCAAAGGTTTCAAACCCTAACATAGGTGGGACCCACCAGAAAAGTGCCCCTACTATCAAAGGCCAAAAAGAGTGAGTGAGACTCTGATCTCTTTTCTTTTGTCTTGAACGGCGATGTCGTGTTCAAATTTTTGGCTGTCCCTATCAAACGATGTATAACCTGCCACACGCCACTCTGGCATAATATAAGCCGTTGATTCGTTGAATGGTGAAAGGAGGTCAAAGTTCGAATCTCACGAGTATCACGCGGTTGTATTTGTATAATATAAATGATTCAAAAATGGAAAGAATTTCTTTTTGATCTTCTGTTTTGTCTCCAATCAAAATCCTAAAACATAGATGGACCGGCGGGCACGAAAATTAACTTGATTGGTGATTTCTACTGTCTTTTAAATGGCTGGCAATCACCTATCGGATATCCAATGGTTGAAATGTGCCTAGTAGAACTGATTAGGGCATTATCAACGAGTTTTCATGCTCTAATGGGAACTCTTAACTCCTAAAAATAGATCTTAATCCACCGTTTTAGGGATCCTTAATGGACACGCTAATCCCATTAGCCGCACGCTCAATATTTAATTCCTAAATATTAAGAAAGTTATTTCTTTCTCCCACTTTTTCTATTTTTTCTCCATAAATAAAGAACACAACATATCTCAACTAATTTTTTTTTCTCTCTTTTTTTTTCTCTTTTTTTTTTGTTTCTTCACTTATTTTTAGAGGGCGTTTGGCAACCAGAAGTAGAAGTGCTTCTGCTTCTAAAAAAAGCAGAAGTGCTTCTTAGAAGTAAAAAATCATGAGAAGCTTGTATGGCAAACTACTGACTTATAAGTCAATAACTAAGTAAGTCAATATGGCAATGTAACGTGATCAGAAGCCAAAATAAAAAAGATTGAACTATTATTTTTGTTGTTGTTGGATGATAATAATAATAATAATAATAATAATAATAATAATAATAATAATAATAATAATAATAATAATAATAACAATAAAATAGAAATAATAATTACAATAATAATAAAATAATATTAATAATAATAATAACAATAATAACAACAACAACAACAACAACAACAATAATAATAATAATAATAATAATAATAATAATAATAATAATAAAGGTTTTATATAATTTATACTAACATCGTTATATATATATATATATCATCCGTCACTATTATTATTATCCTCCATCGTCGCCATCATCATCATCATCACCATTATCATCATCATCATCATCCATTGCCACCATCATCATCACCCATCATCATCATCATCATCGTCATAATCATCATCATGTTCATCACCGATAAAGAGAAGGTGAAGACTTTAGTTGCTATGAAGAAAAAATGATGAGAAAGAATGAGGAGAAAAAATAAATAGAATAAAAATTTATACTCTCAGAAGCAAGAAGCTAAAATTTTTTGCTTCAAATAGAAGCAACTTTTTTGCTTCTAGAAGTCACTTTGTAAAAGTATTACAATACAAGCTTTTTTTACTTTTTTACTTATATAAGTCAAAAAGTAACTTCTTAAGTGGTTGCCAAACACCCTCTTAGGGATTCCCCACTAGAGCAAAACACCTTTTTATCATGGATTTTTCATTTTTAGGGATCCATTTTTAGATTTGCCACTAGAAATGCCCTTATGATATTTTTTGCATGCACGTTTGTTTGCATTGGTTGTATTAGACATAGAGGGATTTTTGTCCCCCTTTTGATCGGATTTTTTTTATTATTGATTAAGGATTATGATTCGTCGAATTGGACCATTTAGCCAAGCTGGATAAATGTTGAGCTTATGTGTGTTGTTGGTTCTAAGGGTGAACGTAGAAGTAAAGGGCTTTCTACTCATCAATCTATAGAGGATTTGAAGTCACGCTTCTGTCTATCAATTGAGGTATCATTTTACCAAAAAAGCATACCACATAGAGATGATCTGAGGTTGCATATACAAGTCCCACGGGCAGGTGTAATCTAAATGTAAGAATTAAGTGAGTAAAAGTAACAAAAAAAAAATGGGGTGGAAGTAGAGTAATTAGAGTATTTACTCATTGGGGATGGGTGCTCTTCAAAAGTTTCAGTAATTAAAACCTAGAAATGTAAAGTAGCTTCCTTAATTAGAAATAGGCCCCTTAAACCAGGGATAGGAACAAGTCAAAATATTTTTTAGGGCTTACAATTTGGACCCTACCAAGCACCAGAAATTAAATCAAGTCTTAACGCAGTAGTGGGCCTTACATTACTGATGGTTCAGTCCTTATCATTTTCACATATCACCCCGTATCACGACATATTCTAACAACCCTTCTAGTTCTAGCCAAAGAAAAAAATAAAAATAAAAAAAAATTCTAACAACCCCCATCTTAATTTCCACTTATCTCTACAGTCTAAACATTATAACCACCCCATCTTTCGTGAATCATGGTACTGTCAAGTGTCAACTTCCCAACCCTAACTATTTATAAGCCAGTTCACCATAATCGAATAAATAAATAAATAATTTGGGAAAGGGATGGAATGACCCTAGGTCCTGTGAACATGGTTATCCGAGCCTTTAGGATGATCAAATGTTGATTTTTAGTAAAATTGTTCTCCTTATAATGTAGATCATTTTCGCCAAAAATTAGCTCATTCTACGAATCCTAACCCATCCACAGTTGATTCAAAATCAATGGTTAAATTTTTTTTTTCTTTTTCGCTAAATCAATTAATTCATTAAAAAGTATAATGATACAAGAGCCAAAACCTGAAGGATCTAGCGAAGAACAGCCCATGGAGGTGGGGAACAAAACAAGAAAGCAAAAAAGTCTAGTGGCAAAGACTCACTCTGCATCACAAGGGAATCATGACATCCCAATTAGGTTGGCGCACAAAGATCCCACCATCATTTGCAGAGAAACATTTCCCGACCCAAGCCCTACTAGAAATGATAATACACTCTATTGCTGATTTCAAAGGAGTTCAAATGGCTTGGACTACCAATATGAGTCTCCCGAGCCCCCAGTTGCAAATCAACGGTCCAAAAAATGTCTATAATTTATCAATTTTTAAGGGCTGATTAGAGGGGATGGAGATCTAAGAATAATATAATTTTTTAATATAAAGATTTACAAGGTAGGAGAGTTCATGCCCACCAAAAATCAGACCTTAGGCCATTCTCTTTCATGATATAGGTCACACAAGGAGTCACAGGGATCTAGGGTTATTTGATCCCTGCTCTATACATTTTACCCCTTAAGTTAAAAGTTAACTCCAAGTTAAATATGATTTAATTAATTCCGAAGGATTTTGCAACTATTAGCGTTTGTGTAGTTAATGATTTCACTTCGTTAGTAATAGGCGAGTTATCTACTTGTCAGTTGGTGGCATCTTTTCTTCATCCATTAGCGGCGTCTTCTCCTCAAAAGAAATGGTATGACTTATTATGAAATAACCATCAACAAACTCACCTTGTACATTTTATATTTTAAATTGGTTGTATTTGAATAACAAATATTTGATATCAGCGTTTTTGGCGCTCATATTTTTTCGAAAGCATTTTGTAAGAAACACTCAAGTTAAAATGGGGACGAGAATTCTCAACTTTTTATAATAGTACATATATAGATGCACGATTGAAATTGTGCTTTTCCTTACGGGAGCAGTTACATTTAGGTATTTTTCATATATGATTCAAAGGGTGAAAAAATATAACTTCTACTCGTAAATCTGACTAGCTTGCGGCCTCTAAGACCGGCAGTCTAACTAGACTCTAGAAACTGTCCAATTTTCACTTTATCCAGCAGTGTGGGTGGTAGCACAATGATTGTAGTAAATACAAAGAGTAGTTCGAGCATAGAAAACACTCAAACAGATTTAAAAATAATAATTTGGAAGAATAATGCTAGAAGTACTTCCAAGATGATTCCCAGAATGACTCTCAGAATGAGGTGATAAGATCTGCTTGTGTAAAGTTGCTTTTTTACTTTTCCAAGTTTGAAGCCGAACTTGCCACCTCATCCTAGGAGTCTTCCTAAGAGTACTTCTAGCATTATTCAATTTGGAAACATAAATTTAACCTTTTTATATAGAAGTATAAGAAGAATTAAATAATTTTATATAGTGTCATTATCTCTAAAAAAAAGGTTAATAAGAATTATACTTAAAAAAGATAATCAACGTAGTAATGTCGACATGCCCTTACTTTAAATAACAATTTTGTTTTCTCTAATGGGATTCTCAATCTTCTAAATTATATTTAAAGATAATTAAATAAGACCAAACCAACTCTGCTCCAATAATTAATTTGGACCAATGTCTCTGTCCTAGATGTTTGCTTGGACTTGGACAAATTATAATTTGACACGTGGACCTAAGAAAGAGCTATGTAACCTAGTACCACCTTAGAACATATCTTTGGATTCCCATGCATCCATCCATCCATCCATGAAAAAAAATATAATGAACTCCAAAAGAAGACTCCTTATTAACACCCACAAAATTACATAGCCTTAATTCCCTTGTTAGGGTTGCAATTTTAATTTGTTCCATTTTTTGGTGAAGAGAAAATGCTAGTAAGAGTACATAAAAGAAGTGCTATTAACAACGCAAAAAATATAATTATTTTTTAGAGAAGAAAAATAATATAAACGATACATAGAAGGAATATAAATTACCAACTTACAAGTACTAGAAGATAAACTAATAAATTAGTGTGAACTTATTAAGTAAATCTGTGGAATTGGCCGATCCATTAAGTTAGCTAGGAAACACTACTTCTAACAAGAAAAACAAAAAACAAAAAAGAGCAAAACTGACTATATTGTTCAAAGAATTGGCACCCTAATAATATAGATATAGATAGACTCAAAGGCATCAAGAGGTAGTGGGGTATATTTTTTTTTTTTTTAAATTTTTGCCTAAGGCTCTGTTTGGCCACACAAAAAAATAGACAAATTTTCTTAGAGTTGGATTTCCCTTCCCCGCCCGAGTGAAGCCCTAAACCATTTAGTAACAAATGTTGCTTGTGTAACATTTTGGGTTTTCAAGCAAAATGTTCTAGAACAAAAAATGGTGCGATTGACTTAATGAAAATCTCGATAAGTAATTATCCAGTATATATGAATGCATTTATTTGCATAAGAAATTATTTAAAAGAGCTTGATTTACTTAGAAAAGAGAAAGCACTTTATTAATTTTTTCTTGTTATTCAAGGTTTCTCAAAAAAGTTGCCATTAGAGTTGCAGAGGAAAAAAACCCCTGTTTCTATCTATTTTAACTATGTAAATTTGATAAAATTAAAAAAGAAATTAGCTATTAATTACGTTAGATTGAACAACAAAAACCTCAAATCCCAACTGCTAATCAAAGAATTAAAAAAAATAATCTCAAAGTCCAAACCCTAACTACCAGGGATTTTGATCTCTATTTCAATCTCGCTTTCCAATCAATTTAAAACGAAGATCATTTCACTAAGATCTTCAGGAGTAACCACATATCTATTTGGCTATGTTTGAGGGAGTGTTACTGAAAGAAAACTCTAGATCAATGGAGTTGACGATTGGGTGGGTATATAGGGTAAAAGGGATGGAAGAAAAAAAGAGTAGGACACGAGGAGAAGGAGTCAACAGAGGAGAGAGGGAGATGAAGAAGAGAGGGAGAAGGAGAATACTCGCAGGAGGCAAAAGAAGAGAGAGGGAGAGAGATGGGGTGCGCACTCCGTAACTTTTTTTGGACTGATTTTGGTGAAAAACATATTGAATGTGGGATTTTACTTCCCCAATTTTTTACAAAGCGGAGACCTCCATTGGGTCTGGCAAGTCCCAATTTACCGTTCACCCCATACGAAACAAACAATAAATAACGGTTTTCCCTATCCGGAGTCCGGAATTCTCTGTGGACAAACAGCACGTAAAGAATGGAATATTGAAACTCATTTTCACTTGAGAATGTATGTCCTAAATAATCAATTTCTATTCTCGGGAATCATGTTGTATACACATGTCAATAAAATAATATATCTCCACATATTTAAACATATACCATGTATATTATATTGAACCCTAAACTTGAAATTTGAAAACCTATACATAAACTATAGACTAGGTGAAATCTTATAAAATAATAATAATCTATAAAAAAAAAAAAAGTGAGAAACACTTAATATGCTTTTGGTAAAGAGAGAGATTATTAATTATAAACACAAATTAATATATGAATTGTGTGAGTAAAGTAGAACATGCCACCTTATATGCGAGCTGCTCTATAAAGCTCAACTATACACACTAAAACTTTACAAATGTATTCTTTTTAAAAAAAAAAAAACTTTGCTCCTTGCCTTAGTTTCCACCTTAAATTGGGGTGTTAGATTTATGAGATGATTCGTATCCGTTTCTAGCAAATATAATACACAAAGTTGTTATTTGGTGAATTTACATGAAAGGTATACGGAGTGTATATGAGTTGTACGTGTTATTCGATTAAATTTGTTCATCAAAATAGACTAATTGTAATATGAGAGACTAATATAAAGGCATGCGTTAACAAGACCCAAAGCAAATTAGCAAGAGCATTGCTACCTCAAAGTCCACCGTTTTGATTTGATGGTTTCTAACAATATTGGATACACTTTGCAGAAATTACAAGATATTATACCAACATAGGCTCACAATTTGTGCAAACCGTTTCAAGTTTAGAGTCAAATGCAATGGCCCGTAAGGCTCACATGTAAATTATGATACAAGGATTTATGAGGATATTCTCCTCGCCATGTAGATCATTCTTATAAAAAATCATCATATTCTAAAACTTGTTACCCCATCAGATATCCATCATCTAATGATTAAAAATCAACAGTGATTTTGAGTTATCCATTTTACAATTGATTGCAGATGGGTTAGCTTACAAGTCTTAAGGTGAATTTATTTTTGGCAAGAATGATTTTTGCATGATAATAACATTTTCATCAAAAATTATCCATTAGATGATTTTTATGCGGGCCCATCCCCGCCCATTGTGTTTGACTGTAAGCCCATGCTAAGAGACAAAAAATTCTTGAATCCAACGGCTAGAGATCCGCTAAACTTCATTGAGCCAAAAGAAGAAAAGCTTGCTAAATGGCAACCTGTGATTGTGGGGGCCAGTGAAAGTATCAATGAGCCCGAATTTATGACATCATTGTCCAATAAAATAAGCCCCCAACGTGAGGCACCACTCCAGTAATTTGAGAAAAGAAAGGAAAAAAGGACGGTGCTATTTGAACATTCATACCAATGTTACAATTGTAACATTTGACTGTGGGGCTCACATGGTTACACTTTAAGAGCTAAAATTTTGTGAGGTTGTTTTCTTCATTATTCAGATCATCCTTACAAGAAATCAGCCAATTTTAAAATCTCTAACCCCATAAAAAATTGAATCTTTTTCGCACCGTTCATTTTTCACTGTTAATTTACAATCAACTTCCGATCAATTTTTGATAGGGTTAGAAGTTTTTAGAATGTTATGATTTTTTGTGAGGATGATCTTCATAGTGAAGAGAACAACTTCTCAAAATTTTAGCTCTTAAAGTGTAACCATGTGGGCCCCACAGTCAAATGTTACAATTGTAACATTTGATCTCAATGTTCAAATAGCATTGTCCAGGAAAAAAAGGGATTCCAATTTTCCAAGACTTTTGAATATCCCGTTCCCATCCCATCCCATCACTCTCGCTTTCATGATGATGATGATGATAACGACTTGATGATCATACATCCGTAGGACCCACCTCATATATCCACCCAGACTTTTGTGGGACCCATTCCACAATCTGGGACCCACACTGACATATCCACTAAGAACTCTATAGGACCCCACCAATCCTGTCACACCATTTAAAGAAAACAACAGGAATCTCTCTCTTTTCTTCACTCATCATCATCACACACGTATCTCTTGCATGAACGTAGTTCATTTTTGCATTACATGTAAAACTTGTGGTCACAATAAAAAAAAATTATTTTTTAATTTTATAAAATTTGTGATCAAATGATAAGTTTAGGGTTTAGGGTTTGTGATCAAATGATAAGTCCGTCACCACATACAAAACGAAGTCGTCACTATAAATAAAGAGAAATTCGCCACCATAAAAGACAAGAATCACTAATTCTAACATAACTAATTATATGGGCTAAAACCTTATAGCAATGCCACGGTCGACAAAATTTGAACCCACAACCTACTGAATTCTTTGATGGTTTGACCGAATAGTCCAAGAGATATATGTTCATGCGTGTTAGAATTGGACATTGCACATAAAATTGGTCCAAAACAAGCGGACTAGGCTGGTAAAGGATCATGTCGTTTGCCACTTGCTATGAATATTTGGACCTATAATCATGCAATGTACCTGGTACCATGATTATTTGGTAAATCAGAGTCAGTCAATTTATTAGTGGGCCGGATTTTGTCTATAGAAAGATTTATTGTACAAAACTGGAACAATTTCTATTCAAATATTAAAAAAAAAAAAAAGTAACAACCAGGATTTGAGATTGTCAACTTATTAATTTGATCCTAATTAGAAATTTATTATTCGTTCTTTAATTAAAAATACAAATATAATTATAAAATAATTTATAATCTTCTACGTTAATTTTATAAATCCATTGATCTTAAAAAAAATTCATCCTCACAAAAAAAAATTGAACCTTAATCTTAAATTATTTTATGTAATTGTCCCACCACGATTTGGTACGTCATTTAGTGTGTCCAAAAATATCCCATCAATTCTGATTTGATTCGGATTCGGGATAATAAATAATTCCAAAACCTCAACCAAATCATAATATATATACAAATAGTTTCGGTTCTTAAGTGAAATAACATTCACAATAATCCTTAGGTTAGTATTTTAGTGCCAGTCACGTCCTTAAGGATTATTATTTTTTGGTCCTTATACCTCAATCTGTGCAGACTAATTATTATTCTAATAATCTCAGAAGAGATCACTGGTCAGTTTAGAATAATAATTCCCACAGGTGAACAAGGGAATATCAAACTGAATGTAGATTTCAGGTTGAACTAAAATATTCTTATTCTGTAATTATGTCCATCCATCTTGCTTAGAATATTGGATCATGCTTGCGTTTCTGACCTCACTGATTGACAAAACAAAATGGATATAATGTATATGCAAAGTATATATTAATTCTCAGAATTGAGGTTTAATGCAACAACAGTCTCCTTGGAATTTTAGTTGTTCATAGACATGAATCAACAAAATTCCATGCTGATCAGTTCGATGTAAACTCATTACATCAATGCATTGGACTTAGAAGTTAACACTCTAGTGACGGAGATATATCACACAATTAACCGATACATTAGAGTTTATCGTCAACGGAACTGTGATCTGATAAACTACGAATAAAGTATCAATAAACTATACCTCCCACATGCAACACTTGCATGCATCTAGCTCATCTACTTAAACTCATCATTATTACTATGCATGCAAAATAATAAACTAATTTATTAAACAATAAAATACATCTAATTATTTTTAGGGAATAAATCCAACACAAAAAAAAGTACACGTGTTAGTGTAAAAGGTTACCATGTGCACCCCCTATTTATTCTAGAAAAGGTCAGGGAACTACTCTTCTGTGCGCTTGATGCCAAAAACTACCGTACGCCAAGTGTGTGAAAACTGAGAAAAGAAAAGAAAAGAAAAAGAAAGATGAATTGCTTTAATAAGGGTAGGGTAGGAGGGAAGGAGTTTTGGCTTGATTTGATTTGTTGTAGAATTAAAAATGAAATCTTTATTGGGGTCGCTGTTTGCTAACTTTAACCGAGAAAGTTAACTATACCCACAGTGCGCCAAAAGCTGTTGTTTTATTCAGACACGTATTTGGGATCTAATAATTATACGGTGCCCCTTTTTAGGTTGTCTTTTTTCACCAAAATCCCTTTTTTTTTTCTTTTTAAAAAAACACTTTTTTTGGGCTATTGTTTAATAAAAGGGATAGTGAACTACTACTATTTTTAATAAATTTTTAACTCTCTTAAATCTAATTAAAGTTTTGGGCAAACTCTAACTATCTTTCTTTCTTTTTGTTTTTAATTGATGTCTGCTGAATTTTTTTTGTGGGGTTAGAAATATTATAATTGATTGATTTTGGCATAATTTACAAAAAAAAAAAAAAATTAGTTCTTAAATCATCTCAATTTAGCGTAGGGCTGCACACGGTTCGGTTTGGTTGGGTTTTTTTGTCAAACCCATAGCTAAATCATTAATTAATTTAGGAGGACCAAAACCATACCAAACCATGATGGTTTTTTTTAGAACAAAAACCACACCATCAGTTTTTTGAACTTTTTAGGTTTTTCGATTTTTTTTAAATTTTAGATTTTTTTAGAGGTTTTTGGTTTTTTTAACGGACAAATCATTCAAAACTAAAGTTTAACTAGATTAAAAAAAATTAACATATGACATTTATCAATTGATTATTTAAACTTAAACTAAAACATGACATAACTAGAGCACTTGCATTATAAACAATTAAAGTTCGTTCAAACTTAAAAAATGAAAAACTGATAATAACCAAATATTTATTTAAATTTAAAACATGAAAAAAATGTCCAGGTTTCAACCATCTTAAGTAATTATTAATTTTCTCTTTTTTTTTGTAAAAATTATTAAATTTAATATGAGAAGATCATCCTTACCAAAAATTATATCAATCAAAAATAATTATAAGGTAATTTATAGGCCATCCATTTTAATTATTACTTTTAAATTAAATTTTGATATGGTTATAATTTTTTGTATAATATGATTAGGGACGAAGTCATAAATTTTTTTAAGGAGAAAACTACAAAGTACAACAAGTTTCTTTGGTGTGCCTGAAATCTTGTGGGGTACGTGTTAAGAAATGAGTTGGTCAAATTTTAATTTAACAAACTAAGACACAATATACTAAAATCTTAGTAATTGGTGGGGTACTCAATTTTCTCATAGGTATTAGATGCTAGAGTTATAAATTTTTTTTTGTGGGGCACACTCCCCAACAACGTGCAAGATAGCTCGTCCCCGAATATAATTTATTTTATTTTTTTATGAAGATACATGGTGAAGTCTGTGAAGAGTTCATTTTCATATATTAGATATCTCTATATGGATCCCAACATATTTTTCATAGCAACATAGTGTCAATTTTAATCATGGTATATCAACAATTAAATTTTTTTATAATAAAAATAATAATTATATAAAATAATAAATATATTATAAATAAAGTAATAAATATATATAAATTTGAGAACACACATCACACATATGTATTGCCTCATATAGGATACAAATTGACATAGATACATTGACTTATTAAATTATGATTATATTAAGAGTCAGGCTCCTTAATTCATATTTTCTGTAATACCCCAAGAAATTCCATAGTGAGATTATTCCACACTTAACCAACATAATTAAGTTAGTATGAAAGTATGCCCATTTGGGTAAGTGTTGATTTGAAAAATAAATTTCTCATATGCATGGTAATATGCATGGAAACTCATAATATACTTTAAGAGAGTTATCTCTAAAAAAAAAAAATTAAAAAAAAATATTTTATTATTATAAAAACGTGGGCTGCTGCTACAGTAGCCGCCATATACTGTAGCAGCCCACTAAAAGAATAAAAAATAATTATTTATATTAAAAAATTAAATATTAAAATAATAATAAAAATAATAAAATCTTAAAATTTTTCTATATAAACCCCCCTTATTTCCTTCTTCAAAACACAAATTTTCTCTCCCTTTCTCTCATTTTTAATATATCAAACTTTTCTTCCTCAACTCTCTAAACATCTCTTTATTTTCTATATATTGTTTTTGAGAAGATATTTTCTATATATTGTTGATATTACAAAAATCAACAAGGTTATGGAAATTCAATAATCTACACCATTGGATTTGGATATAGCGAATAAGGTAGGTAGGATCCCTACTAAAAATAAAATCTAATTTTATATTTTTATTATAAAATTGCATATAAAATGTATTTATCTTGCATGGTTATATTTATTTATTTAATGTAAGGGATGAGTTTTATTCATAAGAAAAATGAATTAAAGGAAGTTTAATAATAACTTGTTATCTAGATTAAAAATAAATCTAGATGGTATCGGTAATGGGAGACCCCCATAACACCTGCATGTACCGTTGAGTTCCGACTTGAGGAGAGGGTGGACACCGATGAAATGGACCTAAAAAAATTAATGGTTAATTATTGAAAGATTTAAAAAGAAAAATATCTTTTTGATGCAT
The DNA here is from genome assembly GCA_002174775.1 of Macleaya cordata. NCBI lineage: Eukaryota > Viridiplantae > Streptophyta > Magnoliopsida > Ranunculales > Papaveraceae > Macleaya > Macleaya cordata. The sequence goes on along the minus strand of MVGT01004392.1, from coordinate 190,048 downwards.
TAATATGGTGATTTTTACATGTTTCAAATTTAGTATTTTTGAATAGTTTGCACCTACTGAGTTTTACTCACCCCTAAATTTCCCCACAGGTTACGTTGAGGGTGAAGGATTCAAAGATGTACAGATTAAGAAGCAAATAGCTTGTGTTATCAAATTTGTATAAATATAGCTGATGAATTAAACTACTATTCTATCACTTGGGATAATGGTTATTTATATTAATTCTTATTGTTTTAATATTTTTATAAACTTAGATGTTAATTTTAAAATTGTATAATTTATGTATTAATTTACATTTAATTCTCGTCATGAATAATTGAATTAATTAGATTTTATACGAAATTGTATAATTTTCGTAATTCATACTGTCAGATTTACAAAACAGCGTTTTTGGACATGTTCCAGTCAAAATTTAGCCGAATCTATTTCTGACAAACCTATAAATCTCGATTTTTCCTTTTCAAAAAGGTATTATACCATGTATTTCTAATTTTGGGTTGGAGAGTAATTTTTCGTCAAAGTTACCGATTTTACGAATATTGTTAAAAAACTAAAATTATATTTTCTGAGTTTTTTTTTACACATCCATATCAGTATTTAGGACGTATATTTGGGCCCCTTATGATCGGAATTAGCCTCTGGCTATTTCTGATTAATTTGTAGATCTGTGAATCTAGTTTTTTAAAATGAGTTTATTTGTAAAATTCGGATTTACGGTTAAGCAGCTATGTCTATTTTACTCTACTGTATGCTGTTGATACAAAAATTATTCTTAAAACATTACATTTTTATTTTTCTTTGACTTGGACTGATTTTGACGAGTCAATGAGCATTGACCAAAATATTGGTTGACTTGAATTGACTTTGACTTAGCTAGAGACTTACGTTGACCTTTACATTGACTTGGACTTAACTTTAAGGTAACCAATGTTGACTATTAATAAAATATTTTTAAATTCATTGTCTTTCAAAAGTAAAGAAAATTAGTTTTATTTATTATTTTTACTTACACATCTATTACACTAATCACGCCTTAGTTTTTGAACTCGGAGAACCGGGTCGGATTTAGAGTACAGAAAATCAGGATGTGACATTTTTATAAATTAGCGTGCATATTTATACATAATAATGCATGTGTATACTATATAGGTATATATGCGGGTTTTTTTTTGATTTTTTTGGTTTGGTCTTTCGGTTCGGTGTTTTTGGTACGGTTTCGGATTTATTTGGTTTTTTGAAAACATGAAACGAAAACCAGACCATACATATCAGTTTTTGCGGTTTTTCGATTTTTCAAGTTTTAGGTTTTTCGATTTTACGGTTTGTCGGTATTTTTTTCGGTTCGGACCAGTTCAGACCGGATTTAAAATTGCACCATGTGCAACCTTAATTTAGCGGAACGATTTTGCACTCCTACAATTTGGGAGGTCTTCAGATTATAACTTCTTAGCTCTGGTTTGCCGTTAGTTTGTCCCACGCAATCTTAGTATTATATATAGGTCGATAGGTGGTGGTTTCATTGGTGGCGACTTCAATCTTAATTGTGATGGATCATATGTTCTTAGCGGTTTCTCTGTACTTCTCACACGTCTATCATGATGTATATGTCTTAAAAATATACAATATAGGGTTGTAAGCGCTCTTTTTCTAGCGCTTTTATGGACAAGATAATCACTTTTTATTTTGTAAGACTTAACCTTGCTTGTTTATGTTTTATACGCACAATGGTTAGTTACTTTTTTATAAAAGAAAACTATAAAATTTTAGTACATAAACTACCATTCCCTTATTAAAAGCGTGGAATCTAACTATTTTTTGTTTGTGGGAAGTGATGACATGATGGAGAGAGAAATAAATACATCTTAAATTTCAAAATTCAATAACTTTTAATCTACAATTCGAATTTTGACCAAATTTATATTTTTGGAAAGCATTTTTCAAGATCATCAAAATGAGATCATACAAAAATACCAGATTAAATTAAAAAATACTTCTTAATTTGACTATGGAAATCCAAAACTGCTTACACTAATACAAATTATAACTTAATATTTAAGTTATAGTTTGCATAATCTATTTTCATGCAAATTTTGCATTCGCTTCATTAACGGTTTTCTTCACGAATGGTTTCTTTAAAAAAATTAGTATTCATGTCTAATCTCGTTTTAAAGATATTAAAAAATACTTTTTAAAAATATAAATTTAGTTCAAATTTAATTTATATTTTAAAAATTAACTATATGCAAATATAAAATAAATGGTTGAATATCCCTCCTGTTGTTTAATTACAATTTTACAATCACGATGGAGGGCGTAAAAGAGGAGAAGACATCCACTACCGATGTAGCAACCAATGAGCAATAAAATAGTATCATAAATAGTGTAAACTAGTTAGAGTATCCACAGTAGTCACAAAAAACTTACAAATTGCGCAATGGCAAGCATTTCTAAAATGTCCTCTCCTTGTGTAACAATAGAAATGGAATTAGCAAATTTCTATTTATAGATCGAAAGGGGAGTTGAGAGACCGCGCAAGGTCAGTTGGGAAGTCTTCTTGGAGCCTGCCAACGTTGGGCATTGTCCCTCCACACATCCTGTCCAACTAGGGCTGCACATGGTTTGGTTTGGTTGGGTTTTTTGCCAAACCTAAAGCCAAACCATGATTTTGTTAGGAAGCCAAAACTACACCAAACCACAACAGTTTTTTTCTTGTGGGAACCAAACGTACACCAACGGTTTTTCAGATTTTTCAGTCTTTTTGCAATGTAGATCATCCTTACTGAAAATCAACTCATTCTAAAACTTCTAACCTCACCATCCAGTCTTTGAGTCATCCATTTTACCACTATATTGAATCAATGGATGATGGAATTAGAAGTACTCTTAGATTGTGCTATTTCGACGAAGATGATCTACATTGTGTGGAGAATATCCTCACCTAAAATTAGCCAGTGAACATATCCATGCGGGCACCACAAGTCAATGCACAAAAATAATTATCAATAATCATGTACAATGATCTATCTCTTGCATGTATTAATAAGATGTGAATATTTATTAGTGAATTATATTTGAAATAATATTATCATGCATATTTATTAATGTACATGTACATGTATCATATATCTTTACTGGTTTTTCAGTTTTTTTAAAACATGAAACCAAAACCAACACCGAAAGATCAATTTTTTCGATTTTTGGATTTTTCGGTATTACAGTTTTTTAGTTTTTCGGTTTCTCGGTATTTTTCTCTGTTCGGACCAATTTGGACTAGGTTAAAAATTAAACCGTGTGCAGCCCTACGTCTAACCTTTTTTTGGATAATATTTGTAAATTTTCAATACTTTCCTACTGCGTGACTCCTATTGCAAAATTCAATTTTTTTTAACAAACACCCTATAAGAATGCAATTTACAAGTGAACTACTGTGTATGCTCTTAAGTAGTTGTTGGTTCCGCTTAATTTAGTACAATAATCCAGAGTATTTACTTAACCAAGACATGAAATTATATTATTATTTCGCAACATTCTCTTTTTTTCTTTTTCTTATGGGATAACTCGGTTTAAGGTTTTTAAAATTTCGAGATTTTTAAATTATTTATTTTAGCAATGAGGGGTTAGAAGTTTTATAAAGTTTCGATAGCATTTGACGCTAATCTACATGTTGTGAAGATTATTGATACAATAAACTATCTTTAAAATCAACTCTATGCATCCCAATACATAGAGTGTAAGAAAAAGTATATGGTACCCGACCATCGCTTGCTTAGTTAGTTGGCATCATTCATTTGACCATAAAGATATTCGATTCAATCTATTGTGGTATTACCGTTGAGTGTGACGAAGATAATTTAATATATATATATAGAGTTTGGATCGGCTTACAGCCTTATACATATAGGTTACATGTACAGGCTCCTATGGGGCCCACATGAGGCTGATCTAAGATCTGATTTTTTGTGAGAATGTTCTTTTCATCATGTAGATCATCTTCGCCAAAAATACGTTCATTCTAAAACTTCTAACCCCATAAAAAATTGACTCATTTTATCATCATTCGTTTTTCACCATTAATTTTTAATCAACTTCCGATCAATTGTTGATGGAGCTAGAAGTTTTAGAATGGACTGATTTTTGGTACAGATGATCTACGTGGTGAGGAGAACATCTTCACAAAAACTCAGCCCTTAGATCAACCTCATGTGGGCCCCACATGAGCCTGTACATATAACATATATATAAGGTGAAATATCACCTATTCCTAGGTGAATGTCTAATCCAATAAACACTAATCTAAGTGTATATGGAAGGGGGATCAATATCTACCTATTTATAATTTAATTCACAATGAATTCATAATAAGTAGAAATTGAAACAAGCTAGTATTGACTTATTTGATTCTCGAATGCGGAATTAAGGGAGAATCAAATATTTTAATTTTGCACAAAAATCATTCACACAAATTAGCATTCAACACAAATGATTTTTGTTGACGGGGAAAACCTAACGGAAAAAACCCCGGGACCTAGTCCAGAAATTATCACTAAGAGTTGTGAGAAATCTTACAACCGTTCACATCGACAACACGACTCCCTCATGCAAACTCGACCGGTCTTTCTCCACGACCCGAATCCACGAATCGCCTCTTCAATGATATGTGCGTCACCAACTCGGAATCCACCAAGCCTCGCACTTGTAGCTCGAATCCTCAAGCCTCTTGTACGCCTCCAACCCGGAATCCACCAAGCCTCGTACTTGTATGCTCGAATACACGAGCCTGCACCTCGCCGGAACTCCACCGACGAACTCACCGGAACTCCACCGGTGACTGTAATGGTGTTTGAAGATTTGGGTGTTTCTTCAACACTCTTTAGCTCTCATGCTAGAATGATATGCAATATCTAGCTAAAATGAAAAGCCCTATGAGAGTAGAACAAAATCAACTCTCAAGAAGAAGATAGCTCAATCTCTCTCAAGATCTTGAAGCCCTAGCTAGTTGGAGAAGATGACTACAATGGTTTCTCCCTTCTAAGCTCTAACTCTCTTCTTCTCTCTAGATGCATAACCTAAAATGGTTTGCCTCTCTTCTATATAAAGAGAAGGAACAAAACCTAAGGTCATTTGGGTCAAAAGACCAAAAGGGTATCAAACCCAAGGTCTAAAAATCGCGCAGAACACAAAACCCAGAAGGGTGTATCGATACACCTCCAGAGGGTATCGATACTGAGCTAACAGGAGAGCTCAGTATCGATACTCCCTTTCAGGGGTATCGATACTCACTGGGAATTTTGCGAACTGCCCTTAGTATCGATACTTCTAGAAATGGGTATCGATACGGGCAGCGAAGTATCGATGCGAGCCCCCAGAGTATCGATACTGACCGTTGGCATGCTTTCTCTTCGATCTTCGATGGAGTGTGAGTTTGCACGAAGGATACACCCTAACTCTAACTCAAGAATGGACTTACAATTGAGTACATTGTCTCACCATGAACATTGACAAACCCAAAGGGACCTTTCATAAGGCTGTAAGCTGATCCATTCTCATATATATATGTAAGTATCCGTTCCATGGTTTCTCTTGCCATTCTTTATCCGTACTAGCGGTATATCTGTCTACAAAAAAATAATAAAAAAGAGAAAGAAAAAAAAAGTAGATTGTTAAAAAAAAAAAAATTGAGGTTAAATAAAATTTTACATCTGATATGGGAAGTAATGTTTGAAAAATGGTCTGTTATAATGGTAACGCTCATATGCCATTACTGTGAAACCCCGTTAATAATAATAATAAAAATAAAAGCTGGCAAAAAAAAAAGAGAGAGGGATTTATTTTTTTTTAGCTTGGTTTGGGGGGACATGGGCTGACCTGACCCGCGGCCCAGCCCGTGACCCAAAATCAGCCCGCCACCTCCCTCTCCCCCAATCAGTTGAATGCTGATAAAAAAAAAGAAAACAAGAAAAGAAAGAAAAGAAGAAGAGAAGGAGAGCTCGACAGAGAGAGAGCTGAGAGAGAGGAGCTGAGAGAGAAACCAAGAGAGGGAGAGACCGAGAGGGAGAGAAGCTGAGAGTGAGAGAGAGCTGAAAGAGAGAGACACCGAGAGAGAAAGAGGCTGTAAGAGAGAGAGAGCTGAGAGAGAAGGAGAGACTGAGAGAGAAAGAGAGGAACCGAGAGAGAGACAGAGAGCTGAGAGAGAGAGCGGAACCGAGAGAGAGAGAGACAGAGAGCTGAGAGAGAGAGGGGAACCGAGAGAGAGAGAGAGACAGAGAGCTGAGAGAGAGCTCGACAGAGAGAGACCGAGAGAGAGAGAAAGACTGAGAAAGAAGGAGGAAGAAGGAGAAGAAAGAAGAAGAAAGAAGGAAGAGGAAGAAAGGGAACTCAGCCCATTCTTCCCCCTCATTTCTCAAACACTTGGGGTAAGTTCTAACCTAAAAAACTTTAGATTTCAGCTGATTTCATTTGTAAATAACCTAGGGTTTTGCTCCACATGCCTTGTTGTTGTAGATCTTGATGTTTGGAAGCTCAATGGTGGAAGAGGTGATGAGATGGGCTAATTTTTTTGTGTTAAGGTGAGAAATCAACACCCTAATATTTTAGATCTTGTGATTTTTGTGATGTAAATTGGGGTTTTTAGAGGAAAACCAAATTTTATTACGAATTAGAAATGTTAGATAGATGGGTTGAAGATTTGATATGAGTTTNTATGGTTTTTATGATCTAAATTCCTCCATTTTTGATGCATGCAAGTGAAGACTTAAACTTGATGAGGTTATGGTGATTTATCTTTGTATAGCTTGTGGATGTTGATAAAAAAATTGATGTTCAAGATAAATAAATTAGATGGTGAAATCTATATTATTGGGATAATTTCCTTTAGTTTCATACTAAATATGGTGCTTGGTTGTGGTGAATATAAAATCTTGCATTGTTTTGGTGGATAATGACTTCTAAAACTAGGATGAAGTTTGTGGATTGTTTTAGGTATTCTTGAGACCGTTAATGATGGTTAAAGTTGAAGTTTACCTTACTTAGAGTTTGGGGATTTTGATGATTCCAATGGAACCTTGAGGTTGGGTCTAGAAATTTGATGATGATTGTAGACACCAAATTTTCGCACACTCCAGAAAATACCCATTTTGGTCGTATCTCGTTTATGTGAGAAATTTAACAAAATATTAGTTTAATGCAACTAAGCAGGCTTCACTCCATTGGTCCAAAATTCAGCTCAAGGCTGGAACGAGAAGAGAACCAAATCTCGAGGAACTCCGAACTCGGAATAGAACCGGTTCAGTCGAGGAACTGTAGGATTCTCCTTCGGTTCTAATCCTTGGGCGTCGCCACGTGTCGCGACAAGATTGGCTCACCCCACATTTTCCCAAAATTAACTATTTTCTCAAACAAAAAAAAACTTTTTTAAAAGAATTTTGCGGGACCCACTCATTTTTAATCACATAAAACTAACTTTTTTTTATTATTAAAATTAAAAAAAATTTGGGCGACAACATGGGGAGAACACTTTCTGGTGTTTCCTCCATGCTCCCCACGCATGTGGGGGATCGGGCTTAATGCATGACACGAAAAAAAAGAAGAAAATATCGCATGGGAGAAGAGAGGGTTGTCAGTTAATGGAGAGAGGGTCAGAGAGATAGAAAAGGAGAGACTGATAGAGAGAGAACGAGGGGGGAAGAGAGGCCAGCAGGGAAGAAAAAAATCGACTGATTGAGAGAGGGAACTGTTAGAGAGTGAGACAGATTGGGAGAGGCAGAGAACAGGGGAGATCGAGAGAGAGTTTGGGCATTTGGAGAGAAGAAAAAATTTTCTTTTGGAGAGGGCGCTGGAGAGATAGAGAGAGGTCGAGAGAGAGGGAGCAGCAGGGAGAGAGAGACAGAGAGGGAATCGAGAGGGAGAGCAAAGAAGAGGGAAGGAAGAAGAAGGGAAAGAAAGAGAGAAAAGAAAGAAAAAAGAAGAAAAGAAAAGAAAGAAAAAAGAAGAAAAAAGAAAAGAAAAAAAAAGGAAAAACAGCAAAAAAAATGTTTTTTTTGTTTAAAAAAAAACAAAAATCAGAAAAAATGTTTTAAAAAGAAAAAAAAACAAAAAACAGGAAAAAATAGAAAAGGAAGTTTTGCAAAAATAGTTTTAGTTTATTTTTGTTTTTCCATTCCCTTTTCTCTCACGCGTTAGTTGCAAAAATAATTTTGTGTGGTCTCTTGAAGTTTTGGTTCTCTCCACTTGGACACGGAGTGAGGCCCACTTGTCGCCTCCACCACACATCGACACGAAAGGGGGTGAGATTTCTTGCAATTGGGTCGACAGGCTCGCGTCGACTAGGTAATAATCCCTATCTCATCTTTTGTGATCTTCTATTGCCGAGTTTACATCCCATGTGATGAAGTGATGATGTAACAATGTTTTGACGACCCAATGAAATTTCGCATTCAATTTTTTACGGTAAAAATGTCATAAATATAAATTGTGTCATGTGATTTTTAGCGTGCATTACATGACATGCGTAAACTTAGCATGAAATAATTAATGACTGCATGCATGCAATGTGATGGTTACGTGAATATTAAGCTGACATTTTTGCTCTAGTGTTTTCTATGATAAACGTACCATGAAAATAATGCATGAATAGAATAAACAAGCATGTAATGATATTTTGTGCATGCATGGATCATGATACGCTCTTTGTATGATTACATGTCGTTCAATTTTGTCATGTAAATAGCACAAGCTTGCCACGTAAAGAAATGACACGTGTGTGGAATTTTCCCATGCTTAATATGATTGATGTCATGTTTGCGACTTAATCATTTTTTGCAAAAATATTTTTGCACAAACATTTTTGCACTCCCGTCTTTATGCTTAAAGTTTTGATATCATAAGTTGCGTTAATTTACTTGTCTGCTGATTTTGAGTAATTAGTGACTTGTACTAGTATCTTGCTAGTTTTGCTCTCTGTCGGTTGCTATGAGCTTAATGGCTCATTTCTCGAGCTTGGGCCTTAGGGCCTGCCTCCATACCAGGCCCACAGGCCTAGGTCCATTTTCCAGGGCCCAAAGCCCATCACCATCACTCGGGCCATTAGCGCCTATTTTCTTCTTTGTGGGTCTAAGATCCCACATCCTCTCATGTCAGGCTTAAGGGCCCGATAACTTGCTAAACCCTAAAAATAAACAATGATAGAGATTAAGGTCTCTAGCTTAGTTCATCCTAGGGTTAGGTTCTGCGTGCTGTACAAGCCAAATTTTCGCACACCACGGAAAATACCTGTTTTGGCCGTACCTCGATTTACGTGCAAAATTTAACAAAAATTGCTTTATTGTGACCAAGCAGGCTTCACTCCTCATCCAGGTTTCGGTTCGTGGCCGGAACAAGAAGAGAACCAAATCTCGAGGAACTCAGAACCATTTCAGTCGAAGAAACGTCGGATTCTCCTTTTTTGACCTGGGCGTCGCCACGTGGCGCGACGGGATTGGCCCACCTCAAATTTTCCCAAATCTTTTTGTTTTTGTTTAAAAAATCATTTTTTAAGTGAATTTTCGTTTTTCAAATTGTAGGACCCATTTCACTTAAAAACATAAAATAAAAGTATATAAAAAAAAAAATTAATTTTTTTTGGGGGACCACGCACACAGCATGTGCGTGGTGGGCACGCACACAGCATGGGCGTGTNAAAAAAAAAAAAAAAAAATTTGTCTGTTTCAGACGTGAAGAAGAAGAAGGGAGGAGGAGAGAGAAAAAGCCTTTTTTTTTATATTTTTTGTCTTTTTGTGTTTTGTTTTTCTTTTTTAAAAAAAAATCAGGAAAAAAGTGTAAAAAAAAAACGTTTCATTTACAAACACAGGAAAAAACAGTAGAAAAAAAAAGGAGTTTTTTGCAAAAAAAAATTGTTTTGTTTATTTTTGTTTAGTTTTATTTTTTTTGTCTTTTTTTGTTTTTTTTTTCTAGAAAAAACAGTAAAAAAAAAAATTTGTTTTGTTTTTTTTTTAGAAAAAACAGTAAAAAAAAGAAGAAGAAGGATTTTGTTGTTTGTTCCTTTTTGTTTGTTATTGTTTGTTTTTAGAAAAAAAAAACAGTAAAAAAAAAGGAGTTTGCAAAAATCGTTTTGCAAAATCATTTTTGCAAAATCATTTTTGCACAAAAATAATTTTGCAAAAAACAGCTTTGCAAAAATAGTTTTGCAAAAACAGTCTTTGCAAAAATAGTTTTTTTTTCTTTTCTCATGTGTTAGTTGCAAAAACAGTTTTGCATAGTCCCTTGAGTTTTTGGTTCTCTCCACTTGGACAAGGAGTGGGACCCACTTGTCACCCCATCATACATCGACATGAGGTGAGATCTCTTGCAATCGGATCGACAGGCACGTGCCGACTAGGTGATAACCCCTACCCCATCTTTTTGTTTCCTGTATTTTCTGGATTTGTATCTCATGTGATGAAATGATGATGTAACGATGCTTTGACTCTTCAATGAATCCTTGTGCGCAACATAATTTAGTATTGATCACATATTTCCCTAAAAGTTTTTAATCGTGAAGTAGAGGCCGTCCTCACGGACGGGCGATTGTTGGGTGCCTAATACCTTCCCAACCTGTACCTTGATCCCCTTACCCATTATCTCTATACCGCAGACCATCCACTTTGGATTATTGCCATGGTTTTCTCGGAAAACTAGATCTAGGTTGATTTTCCAAAATTTTAGGTCCTGATTCCCGTAAATCAGGTGGCGACTCCTTTCACACCACATTCACACTCATACCCCCTTCTCAGGTGGGCGAATCCTTTTTTGCGCCCGTTTCATGTGCCACGCGCGTGCATTCTTCTTCTCTCTCGGGAGGGAGCGCTCTCTCGCGTGCGCGGTGGGATCGCGCCGGATTCTGGCTCCACAGACTGGCGACTCCACTGGGGATTTTAGGGATCTAACTCGAAAAGCGATTAAAGAATTTTAGGGAATTTATGATTGTACACTTCTCG
>MVGT01004392.1:139866-173990 GCA_002174775.1 Macleaya cordata | reverse complement strand
AAAGGTGTTCAACCTACCCAATCAGAGGAAGAAATGCAAGGAATATCTACAAGAACTCCCAAGCATGATGAAGCGTCAACAAAAGAGCAGAACCTCTAAGGAGCACAACAGTCAAAAGTCCATCTAAAGCAAAAGGATTGAAATCAACCTTAATGCCGAATCAAGCCAAAATCATCAAGAAGCCTTCAAATTGATCATGACCAAGAAAGTTAAAATCAAAAGCATACAAATCAGCCAAAGCCAAGGAAATCGAGTTAAATCAGCAACAAGCAATCGTCAAATAAAGTCAAGTTAAAATGCAAAACTCAAGGACAAACAATGAGGCAGCAAGCAAGTCAGTCAAACAAGATCAAGGAAGAAGAGGAAGCGTTGATGTAATTGAGTGGTGTGAAAAACCCTAGCATGATGCACGAGTCCTACGGTCGCGATCAAGCAGGAGATCTCACCTCGCCACAGGGTAAATTAAAGATTGTCAAAATGGATCCTTCAGAAGGGAAACAATGATCTAGTTTTCAAACCACACACAATCCGGCAAAATGCCGAAGAATTGCGGACCATTCCTCGCCATAGCATATTTGGTAGTAACATGCGTCCATGGGCTGACCGATCAAAGTCGGCAGTAGAACAACTCATACAACTCGGCAAGATGCCGAAGAATTGCGGACCATTCCTCGCCGTAGCAGATTTGGCAGGAACATGCAGGTCCAGGGACTGTCCGATCAAAGTCGGTAGTATAACTACTCACACAACCCGGCAAGATGCCAAAGAATTGCGGACCACTCTTCGCCATAGCAGAATTGGCAGGAGCATGCAGGTTCAGGGACTGTCCGATCAAAGTCGGCAGTAAAACAACTCACACAACCCGGAAAGATACCAAAGAATTGCGGACCATTCCTCGCCATAGCGGATTTGGCCGGAACATGCAGGTCCAGGGACAGTCCGATTAAAGTCGGCAGTACAACCACTCACAATCATAAGGGTCGAACTAGCTCGCAAGAAGAGCGGCGAAATTCGTGCCCGACTTCGGCTGACTACGAACGGTTAGCCAAATTCACAACCTAGATCATTGGACGTTTATGTTTGACAATTTCATTGGCGCGCAAAAATCAGGCATCGTCGGCCTCGCCATTCGACCGCAACCGGTCTCTGGCGATGAGGGGCATCTGTAGACGCCAAATTTTTGCACACCACGGAAAATACCTGTTTTGGCTGCACCTCGATTTACGTGCAAAATTTAACAAAAATTGCTTTATTGTGACCAAACAGGCTTCACTCCTCATCCAGGTTTCGGTTCAGGGCCGGAACAAGAAGAGAACCAAATCTCGAGGAACTCAGAACCATTTCAACCGAAGAAACGTCAGATTCTCCTTTTTTGACCTGGGCGTCGCCACGTGGCGCGACGGGATTGGCCCACCTCAAATTTTCCCAAATCTTTTTGTTTTTGTTTAAAAAATCATTTTTTTAAGTGAATTTTCGTTTTTCAAATTGTAGGACCCATTTTCACTTAAAAACATAAAATAAAAGTATATAAAAAAAAAATTATTTTTTTTGGGGGACCACGCACACAGCATGTGCGTGGTGGGCACGCACACAGCATTGGCGTGTTGGCCACGCACACAGCATGTGCGTGCCCCCCCTTTTTCTGGGTTGTCTCCCCATGCTTGTCATGGGAGATGGATGGGGAGTTCAGTGGAGAGAGATTGAGAGAGAGAATAAAAGAGAGAGAGAGAACTAAAGTTGAGGGGGAGAGGGCTGAAGAGATCGAGTGAGAAGTTCGAGAGAGGAGATAGAGAGATAACAGAGAGAGAGAGGGCAGCCGAGAGGGAAGAAAAAAAAAAAGGGGAACTCCAACGTCTGTTACAGACGCGGGAAGTGAGAGGGAGAAGAGAAGAAGAAAGAAGAAAGAAGAAGAAGGGAAGGAAGGAGAAGGAAAGGAAGAAGAAAGGAAAGAAGAAAAAAAAAAAGAAAAAAACGTCTGTTTCCAAACGTTAAGAAGAAGGAGAAGAGAAGAAGAAGGAAAAAAGGAAGGAAGGGAAAGAAAGAAGAAAAGAAAGAAGGAAGAAGGGAAGAAGAAAGAAAGGAAGAAGAAAAAAAAAAAAAAAAAAAAATTTTGTCTGTTTCAGACGTGAAGAAGAAGAAGGGAGGAAGAGAGAGAAAAAGCCTTTTTTTTAATATTTTTTGTCTTTTTGTGTTTTGTTTTTCTTTTTTTAAAAAAAATCAGGAAAAAAGTGAAAAAAAAAAAACGTTTCATTTACAAACACAGGAAAAAATAGTAGAAAAAAAAGGAGTTTTTTGCAAAAAAAAAATTGTTTTGTTTATTTTTGTTTAGTTTTGTTTTTTTTTTTCTAGAAAAAACAGTAAAAAAAAAATTTGTTTTGTTTTTTTTTTAGAAAAAACAGTAAAAAAAAAAAGAAGAAGGATTTTGTTGTTTGTTCCTTTTTGTTTGTTATTGTTTGTTTTAGAAAAAAAAAACAGTAAAAAAAAAAGGAGTTTGCAAAAATCGTTTTGCAAAATCGTTTTTGCACAAAAACAATTTTGCAAAAAACAGCTTTGCAAAAATAGTTTTGCGAAAACAGTCTTTGCAAAAATAGTTTTTTTTCTTTTCTCATGTGTTAGTTGCAAAAACAGTTTTGCATAGTCCCTTGAGTTTTTGGTTCTCTCCACTTGGATAAGGAGTGGGACCCACTTGTCACCCCTATCATATATCGACACGGGGAGAGATTTCTTGCAATCGGATCGACAGGCACGTGCCGACTAGGTGATATCCCCTACCCCATCTTTTTGTTTCCTGTATTTTCTGGATTTGTATCTCATGTGATGAAATGATGATGTAACGATGCTTTGACTCTTCAATGAATCCTTGTGCGTAACATAATTTAGTATTGATCATATATTTCCCTAAAAGTTTTTAATCGCGAAGTAGAGGCCGTCCTCACGGACGGGCGGTTGTTGGGTGCCTAATACCTTCCCAACCTGTACCTTGATCCCCTTACCCATTATCTCTATACCACAGACCATCCACTTTGGATTATCGCCATGCTTTTCTCGGAAAACTAGATCTAGGTTGATTTTCCAAAATTTTGGGTCTTGATTCCCGTAAATCAGGTGGCGACTCCTTTCACACCACATTCACACTCATACCCCCTTCTCAGGTGGGCGAATCCTTTTTTGCGCCCATTTCACGTGCCACGCGTGTGCGTTCTTCTTCTCTCTCGGGAGGGAGCGCTCTCTCGCGTGCGCGGTGGGATCGCGCCGGATTCTGGCTCCACACGTGCTTGTAGCTGTAGGTTGCATTAGCCTAGGATTGTGTGTTGTTTTTAAGGGTGTGTAGGGTTTCACTCAATGTGAAATTCCTATTCTACCCTCCCCTTTTGTTTCACGTGTCTTTTTCTAGATGCATCACATTTAGCCTAGAGATTTTCATGCATATAGGGTCAGAACATCCTTAATCAGATTAGGAATCTTTAGATACCTTCGTGCGGTACTAGAACATAGGACATGCATCATTCGCGTCTCATCGACGCTCGCATTTCTCAGGCACACGTGCATAGTGCAATCCCCTTTCATCTCTGGGTACGTCCTATGTTGGACGTGATCCCTCTTTCAGATTCACGCCTAAAGGCTGAATCTGCCTTTCATCGTCTTTGAGATTCATGCCTACGGGCTGAATCTGATATCATCATCTTTGACTCTCAGCTATTTTTATCTTTCAGAGTCCCAACAATCATCGTCTTTCAGATCCATGGATCTATCTTTGAGATTCTCCGCTTTCATCGTCTTAGAGATTCTCCACTATCGTCGCCTTTGAGGTTCACGCCTAAGGGCTAAACCTGCCTACCGTCATCTTCGGGATAATCTGCTTTCGTCATTTTTGAGATTCCCAACACTCGTCGTCTTTCAGATCCACGCCCAAGAGCCTCTATGGATCTCTCTTTGAGATTCTCTGCTTTCGTCGTCTTAGAGATTCTCTATTATCATTGTCTTTCAGATCTACGCCTAAAAGCGTCCATGGATCTGTCTTTGAGATTCTCCGCTTTCATCGTCTTGGAGATTCTCCACTATCGTCGTCTTTCAGATCCACGCCCAAGAGCGTCTATGGATCTGTCTTTGAGATTCTCTGCTTTTTGTCGCCTTGGAGTTTCTATACCATCATCGTCTTTCAGATCCACGCCCAAGAGCGTACATGGATCTGTCTTTCAAATTCTCTGCTTTCGTCGTTTTCGAGATTCTATTATCGTCGTCTTTCAGATCCACGCCGAAGACCGTTCATGGATCTGTCTTTGAGATTCTCCGCTTTCGTCGTCTTGGAGATTTTTTTCTTTCATCGTCTTTAAGATCCACGCCCCGTAGCGTTAATAAATCTGCTTATCGTCATCTTTCAGATCCACGTCCCGTAGCGTCAATGGATCTGCTCATCGTCATTTATCAGATTCACGCCCGGTAGCGTCAATGGATCTGCTCATCATCATCTATCAGATTCACGCCCCGTAGCGTCAATGGATCTGCTCATCGTCATCCTTCAGACTCACACCCCGTAGCGTCAATGAATCTACTTTCGTCGTCTCTCAGATCCAAGCCCCATAGCGTCAATGGATCTGCTCATCGGCATCCTTCAGATTCACGCCCCGTAGCGTCAATGAATCTACTTTCGTCATCCTTCAGATTCAAGCCTAGTAGCGTCCATGATTCTGCTTTCGTTATCTTTCAGATTCACGCCCCGTAGCGTCAATGAATCTGCTCATCGTTTTCTTTCAGATTCATTCCCTGTAGCGTCAATGAATCTACTTATCGTCGTCTCTCACATTCACGCCCCATAGCGTCAATGAATCTGCTTATCGTCCTCTTACAGATTCATACCCAAGAGCGTCTATGAATCTGTTTTCGTCATCTTTGTTGGTGCGTGGATACAAAGTACGTCAACGTCAATTGCTTATTGTCGTCTTTTGGCACATCCTATGTTGGATGTGATCCCTCAGTGTATGGTGCATACAACACCGTATCACATGTTTAAGTGTACGTGTACACATTGCACGTATCACACCCCTTATTTGTGTGTGGATACAAAGTACGTCCACGTCACAGTGTTCTTAGCACATATGCCTACCGATGGCACGCGTCGCTTCCTTTGCTGCATTCAAACAGATGGATGTATACATCTTTTGCCCCAGAACTATTTGATCATGACACGTAGATTTAGGAGGCTTACTTACCGTAGTGCAATTGTTTTTGTGTATGTAACATAACTTAGTATCGATCATATATTTCTCTAAAAGTCTTTAATCGCGAAGTAGAGGCCGTCCTCACGGACGGGCGGTTGTTGGGTGCCTAACACCTTGCTAACCAGTACCTAGATCCCCTTATCCATTATCTCTGTACCGCAGACCATCTACTTTGGACTATCGCCATGGTTTTCTCGGAAAACTAGATTTAGGTCAATTTTCTAAAATCTCAGGTCCTGATTCTCATAAATCAGGTGGCGACTCCTTACATATCACATTCATACCCCTTCTGAGGTAGGTAAATCCAACTTATGCGTTCCCCCACGCGCGAGTCTCATTCGAGTGTGGTGCGCACTGGATTCTGGCTCCACAATGATGGTGTGTGAAATTTTTGAAGATTTATATATAATTCAACTTGGTGATAGTGGGTAATGAATCCCAGTTATTTTAGATGGAACTATCATGTTGAAGACTATTGAGATCAATCTTAAGCTAAAGATGGGATTTATGGGATATGTTATCTTTTTTGTACTTTTTTGAGGAATTTTATTTCATTAGAGAGTAACAATGAAGTTCACATCATTTGAGGCTTTAAGTGATAATCCTATCTTGTCTTTCGGTGGAAATGGGTTGATTAGAGACGTATAAATGTAGGAGTAGTACTAATCCTACTAACTGATGAAGTTTAGAGTAGTATTCTAAGTCGTTGGTGTTCCTTGATTTTAAATTTTTATTGTTCCTCTTCTATCTATTCGACTTTTTGGTTCTAAGTACTAGAACTTAATTCTGTCTTTTGTTTCTTTGTCCAGTTGGTCAGCTGGGTGTTGCTGACTCTCTGGGTGAGGAGGATCAGTTCCTGTACCGCTAGAGGTAGGTGGTCAATTAATCTTAATAATACCCAACTATTTTTAAATGCATGTTTCCAAACCATTATGTATGTATTTTGTATCCAAGGCATGGTATGTGACTTTAGATAACAAGGGATAAACGTGATGAAGAAAACTTTAGAACTTGTTATTGTGTTTCACTTGAAAAATGCTTGTTATGACAAATGATGCATGCTTAACAAATTATCATGTTTTACGAACATTTCGCATAAATGGTGATTCACAATGACCTTTGATTTTGTAAAACATATCTTATGCAAAGAGAGGAAGCTTATGCTGGAATATCATGTTTGGTATTTTTGAGAAGGCTTTTGTAGTACTGGGACTTTGTTTTAAGTTTCTATGTATGATGGATTTTTTTGGTGCCAAGGATAACTGTGTACACTTTTGGTGGACTAGTGCCTGTGTTACTTCGACTTGGATTGTCGTACCTTTAGGGCTAGTCGCACCTGCTATTTTGATGTATGAATTTTCAAAAAGATGGATTTTCAAAAGGAAATTTCTATCCAAAAGAATATCAATTTTTTTAAAAGGATTTCAAAATGGTTTTCGAACTTTAACTTAAAAGAAACAAGACTTATATATATTAAGTATACTCTATCATCGAGATAAGCCAATGAAAAGTTAGAGACTTCCTGTAGGATGAAGTGTCATGGACCGAAAGTGACACGTCATCTGAGACATCGCTAGAAGTTCTTACCTCTCTGGTGGAATGGGACGCCAGAGAGATAGGTGCATCTATTGAAGTCTGGGAAGTCATGATCATTTCTTGGTAAACAATGTTTGTTGGTGGTGTTGAATAGCTAATTTAGTTGAAGATTCATATGCTTGCCCGATGGGTGTTAGACGCGAGAGGGGAGTGAGGAACACTTTCCCTGGATTACTAGGAGCCCTTATTTAGTCTGCAGTCGTCGACTTATGCGTGCTTTGTCTGTTGAGAGTATCCGGACGTTACTTGAGCTACGTTGTCTGTTGAGGGTATCCGGGCGCGTAGCTTACCAGTGTCTGTCGAGGGTATCCGGATACTGGTGTTGATGTTACTTATGCACATGTTGTCCGTTGAGGGTATCCAGACACGTCCGTTGAGGGTATCCGGACGCTACTTTGTCGCATTGTCTGTTGAGGGTATCCGGGCACGTGGCTTACCAGTGTCTGTTAAGGGTATCCGGACACTGGTGTTGATCTGACTAGGGTTACTCTAGTCGTGTTCCTTAGCTATGCTAGAAGAAATACACTACCATTGTTTTTATATGTATATGCAGAATTTTCTTTGATGTTTCAATCAACTATATAGTATGCATTACTTTCACAAATGCTTTTGAGATGTTATCGGATTAATCGCTGCATGTGATGATATTAGGATGGTTGATCTACCTACTGAGTTTCTCACCCAATTATTCTCGTGGTTTTACAGTTGACGTTGAGGATCGAGTTAAGGTCCTTTGTGGTGCTGTGATGACTTTTGTTTAGCGAGAGATTCCTTATTTTGTGGTGGATGTAGGTCTCCCTCTCTTCAGTCACAGTGGATGATTTGCTACTTCTATTCCTTTTACTTTGAGACTTATGTTTTATGGCTCGGGTTGTGAGCTTTGCGTTACTTTTATTTTATATGAATACGACTCATACTTCATCTTCTCTCACTATATATATATTTTGATAGGAAACAACAAATATAACTATTTATCATATCACAAATATATCCATATTAAGTGAAAGATTGAATGTCATAGTTATTTGCAGGTGACTTAGAGGATGGGATAATTTTAGACAATGTTGTCTTGACAGGTCCCTCCTGGTCCTACATCGTTGGGATTTCAGTTTAGTTGAAAAAAAAATGGGTGGCAATTTTTGTGCATAGCCTTAGTTTCTTTTGCTTCCGCTGTGTATATTTTGTATGCACTGACAAAGGTCCAGTTTACAGGGGAGACTGCCGGATTTGAGTCTCGTTGTAGACTAATGGTAATGTCCCTTTTTTGGGGTACGGGGCGTTATAATTACGTTATTTAACTATAATGTTGTTATATTGTTATGGTCGTTTTTTACTGTTATAACTGTTATAACAACCATTATTTTATTTAAAAAAAAAAAATAACATAAAAAACTATTTTAGCAACTTTTTTCTTAAAAATTAAAAACCTTTATTTTCTTTTATAATAGGCTGTTATTTTTCGTTATTATGATGTTTTTTATAATTTAATACAAATATCCGTGTAGAAGTCAAAAGCGTTTTAACAGTAACGGTCAAACATTGATGGTAAGTCTTTAAATTGTGTGGTCCATTTTCTTAAACTACATCCTACATACATTATTTTACAATAAAGCTTTTTGGACCGATGCTTTTACAAAATCCATACCAGACGCTTATGTGGCATGGTGGGACCTACCACTTTTCTCCCAAAAGTGTTTTGAAGGAGTGCAATTTTGTGCACCCTCATTTAACGGAGGGTGTACGTTCACTCTTCTTTCATTGGTTAAGTGCTTTACGGTGTTAATGCACTTATTTCATGGTTCAATTCACACCGTTAAACACTTAAACCAATACAAATGAAGGTAATAGATCTCGTTTTGAGGGGGCGTCCAACTTATGTGGTAGTAGGACC
This sequence comes from Macleaya cordata, assembly GCA_002174775.1. Lineage (NCBI taxonomy): Eukaryota > Viridiplantae > Streptophyta > Magnoliopsida > Ranunculales > Papaveraceae > Macleaya > Macleaya cordata. The sequence continues at coordinate 165,284 of MVGT01004392.1, read as the reverse complement.
CACCATGCCACATAAGTGTCGGACATCCGTTTTGTAGAACGGTCGGTCCAAATAGCAGCACTGACTATTTTACTACTGCAATGATATCTATTTGCCGGACTTTATTATCAGTGTTCACTCCTAATAAGTCGTGATTGAGATGTGATCGTCTTTGACTCTCCTCTGTTCTGATGAGTCGTCTGATTTCATGGACCACCTCGAGATGCGTGTTTTTGACCTGTAGTGATAAAAGACGATGTAGTACGCAGGATGACAGGGATGTGAAAGTACTTATGTACTACACCTACTTTTGCTACATTTGTTCAGTGGCTGTAAACTTTACTTGGGCCCCACTCTTTCTTTTTAACACCTTCAATATTCTTACACCTAATTTACACCTTTGAGCAGGATCTCCTTAATATCTTAATCATCCTCACATAAAATTAAAACAATCTAAAGCTTTTAACCCATCTATTACTGTTAATTTTTCAATCATTTGTTGATTAGGTAAGAAATTAGAGATTCAACATTGTGATTTATATTAGTCCGAATTTTTTTTAAGGAACTATTATCCAAGATACATATGTATAAAGCGTAGATGTACAAAACTAAGCGTGTTAAAAACGCATTAAAACCTCCAACAACATCAAATCAGGATCATAGCTATCACCAATAGAACCTCCATTGGCCTCTTAGACCCATATAATTATGTGGTAGACATTGTATTTCCTCTCTTGCAATAGTTGCTATCTATTAGATTGAATACACTAATGGCAAGATTCGCCTCTCTTAGACCCATATAATTATGTGGTACACATTGTATTTTCTCTCTATCACAAAAGTATTGTTTAATAGTAAAAGGTCACTTTATAAGATATAAGATTTTGACACATAATTTAAACATTAAATATTTACTATTGGATGCAATCATCCAATGATTTAAAATATATCCAACGGTGATCAATGAAGTGCTCACTTTAGCATGTGCTCGATTTTATGATCCAATGCGTCAAAGCTGTAAAAAACTCAGTACAGCCCCAGTAAGTAAAAGTCTCAAATGCCGAGATGAGATACAAAAGCGAGAAATTGATTATCTCACTATTTTTTAATTTTTAACTTTTTTTACAGCAGAGTTGAACTTTAAATAACGAGCTAATCAGTAATCATCATTTTCTGATTCTCTCTTGTCCAGTCTGATTCTCTCCCGCCATTTTCACCGTACCTGAACGGTAAAGATGAAACCCACGTCATCATCACTGAAACCCACGTGAAATTTCTCTCTTTCACTCTCTAGGGTCGAACTCTGTTTACAGCCAGGGTAAAATGGAGATTAAACGATAATTACAGTTCTCATTTCTGAAGAATTCAGAGCTTTGAACTCCTAAATCTTGCATTATTTTTCGATTTCTGATCTGGGTTTTCCTTTAATTCCATGGATCTTGGCAGTACCATTGAAGGGTTGGAGGTTGTTCATCAGAGAAGAAATTGCAGGGTTCCTCTGCTCCAAAGAAATTATGCTCTTCCATCTTCACAAAAGGTTGGTTCTGATTATAAACTCTCTGGGTATTTGAAGAAACTGCTCTTGAATCTGAGAACTGGAAGCAATTGATCGAAGAAGGTGAAGAGGAAGAAGATAAATTGTTGAATCTGACAGAAGATGAAGCAGGGGATGAAATTAGTAACTGCGGTTGCTGATGAAGAACTCCAGATGATGAAATCGCCTTACTTGGACTGTAATTGTTGTTGTTGATGTCTTCATTTAAAATAGCACTTGAATCACTATCAGATGATCCATCTTTGAAATCCCCAAAAACCAAAACTGATCCAACTCCATTGTTACTGTTATCAAAATAATCTTGAGTTGTTTGTTCATTCAGAGAAATCTTACTCTGCTCCAAAATATCTCTGTTTTCTGGTTCAGATTTCAAGATCTCTTCCTTAACAGAGAGATTACTCTCTGTATTATCTTCTTGAAGCTTTGATTTCAACTCCTTCAGCTGCAAAACACAACCCAGATATGTTTTAATCCAAAACACAAAACCCAGATTCAAATTTCTTCAATAAAGCGAAAAAAAAATAAAAATTCATTTGGTGCTTAATATTTCCACCTAGGTTATTACTTGTTACACCCAACCTATTCTTACACGCTCCTTACACCCCCTTGTGGGGCCTAGATGGATATCATCTTAGGGCTGATTTTATGGAGGATGATCTCTTCCTCCATTAAAAATTACTCAATTTTAAAGTAACATCTATTTTACCGTTGGGTATAACAAGTAACAACTTGGTGTGAAAATGTCTGGACCCTTTTCCATTTTTACCTCTGCAAGTAGAGCTTCTTTATTTTGTTGAAGAGCTTCAAATTTGAGCTTCAGATCATCATAATCAGATTTAAGAATCCCATAATCTCTCTCTAATTGTTTGGTTTTCCATCTAGCTCGTCGATTTTGAAACCAAACAGCTACTTGTCTTGGTTGAAGACCCAGTTCTTGAGCAAGTTTCACTTTTCGTTCTGGTTCTAACTTGTTTTCCACCTCAAAATTTTTCTCCAAAGCCTTCACTTGATCTACACTTAATCTCCTCTTTTTCTCAGTTATGTGGCCTGATTCTTCCAAACAATCTTCTTCATCTAAACCCTCCAACATGGATTGAAATCCTCTACTGTAAACAGTATTGTTGTTGTTGTTACCACCTGAACTCTTCTCATCTAGAGAGAGAGAGAGATACAGAGAGAGAGTTAGTGGTGTTTTTTTGAGATCTATTACTAGAGAGAGAAACAAAGAAGAGAACCCAAAAAGGAAAAAAGAAAGGAGCATTAAAAGATGTTCTAAAACAAGAATAGTGAACAAAACATTAACAGATTTAAGCAAAACTATCAACACCAAAGCTAAAATGCTAAATAAGCCCAAAATAGAGACAAAGAAAAGTACACAAAAGAAAGGGTTCTTTAGAAATCTAGAAAGAAACTCATAAATCTTGTTACCTGTAGAAGGGCAGATGGAGATCAAAGCACCCAAAGAATCAGAACTACCCAATCTCTTCATTACTTTGAAGAAGAACAAGAAGATCTTAAACAGATCTTAGTTTTATGAGTTTGTTTTTCAATTTTTAGAGAGAGAAACTGTGTTAATCAAGAAAGAGTAAACCCACAATGAGCAAAGAAACTGAGTTTCTGAACAACCTAAAATCTATCTTGGATGGTCCATTTTTCTCTGTATTTTGTTTTTACAAACTTCATATCTCTCTAAAACCCATAGAAACCAAAACCAAACCAACCTAAAAAACAAGCAAGCCAAGCTGTCCAAGAAAAGTAATCAAAACCCCTTCTCTCTAAATATCTCTCAACTTGATTATTACTCAAACAATTCCAACACTACAATTTTTTGGCCAAATTTTCTGATTCTAGAAAAGAAAACAGAGAGAGAGAGAGAGTAAACCAGTTCACAACCTTGCTGGCATCTCTCTCTTTCTCTATAAATAAACCCCACTTGAGTTAACTTGTGGGTTAGAATTTTGACTATGGTTAAATGTACTCAGATGAAATGAACCCTAGATTGGACTCAAACACAACCCTGGTGACCGGCAATGACCGGTAGATCGACTAGTTTTCGACCGTTTGGGGAGATTTTGTTGGGGACAAAAAAAAAAGTTGTGACCACAAAAAAGTAATTTTCATTACTTTGTAGTATTTAAGTTTCAACCCCTACAAAATTAAGAAAATTCATATTACCTCCAAATACTTCAACAAATTAGTCAGAACACAAACCATTATATCTTCAATATTTCAATTATCTTCAAATCGGATCCTTGAGTTAGTTTCATGGCTTCACACATGAATAAAGGATAACTGGGTTGGATAGTTTCACCTACATTTTACATATTTCATCAATTTTCTGAAACATTTTCATGTCTTTTAATTGTATCCATTTTATTCTTATACTCCACTTAAACTTATCTGGTGAGATCGTTGAGAGTTTGGAGATGATCTAAGGACTTATTTTTTGGCGATGATCTTCTCATCAATATTTCAGTGGCAACAAGTCGTTAGAGTAAGTGTGAATTTAATATAGTAGAAATGCGAAGTGTTGCCATTCTAAAGTGATTTATTAGTACACATCTAGTGAAAAGAAGCAACCAACTGACATAAGGAAAATGCGCAAAGGCTAGTAACACTTGAAGCTCCATTTTACATATATGCTTGGTCCAGTTTTGCCTGTGTTAGCTTATTTAAGTCAATTTACAAACTCTGCACTTAAAAGATGGCTCTTGGTTCATGATTTGAATAAGGTTTTGGATTTTGAACAAAAGGGATACAAAATATCCAAAAATAAAGTTATGTCATCTTTAGAAATGAGTTTCCGGATTAAATAAGAAAAAATTAAAAAAATTAATTTTCAGTGAAATTGTATTCAATTCGGTAGTTATTTAAATTCGAGATTAATTTTGGACTGAATTTGAAAAAAATTTGATATCAAAACTCGGACATCGAATCAAATATAATCTAAATTTAAGTGCCACTTAGTTGAAATTATAAAGTTTGTCAAAAAACAATTTATTTTGGTGTCTTTACTACTTAAGTATGCATCCAAGAGATGGCCATGATATATATATATATATATATATATATATATATATATCCATAAAAGAAACAATTACTGAAGGATGCACTACTAATTAATATAAAGTAGTGGGGGAGATAATAATTAGCTTCTCTTTCTAAGGATACGAAAATGCCGTTTATGCAAGAGAAAAATAAAGAAAACAAAATAAAACCTAGATCATAGCTTGCCTTGACTGAAGCTAAGCCGCCGCTGAAAGTGATTCGGCCTGTGTAGGGTGATCCTTCGCCCGCCAGGCGCCAGCGAAGAGGTCGGTGTAAAATCGGCGGCTATCTCGTGATATACGTGGTTTTGAACGAGAAATGATAGTATGTTTCACTACACCACCTACTCCTAAGTGTTATCAATTTTCCACTGCACGATCATTTTGATCCTATTGATCTTGCTCCTTTTGCCATCACATGAAAATTGAAATGGTCATGATCGAAAAAAAATCAGGCTGAGTTGATTATCTATTATCTATTATAACTAGTTTTCTATGCCCGTGCAAGGCACTGGCATTTTATCTATTATAATATACTATAGGAGAAGTCTTGGATTAACAAAACCCTCTCTCTTAAGCGTGGGTTAAAAAAACCTACATTATAAACATATGTTCCAATCTAAAACAACTCAATTTTCTAATTATCTAATAAAAAATTCAAAATTTTTTTTAAAAGAAGCCCCCGTGCCTTGCCCGGGATATAAGGGCTAGTAATATACTATAGGAGAAGCCTTTGGGTTAACAAAACTCTCTTAGGTGTGAGTTAAAAAAATCTATATTATATATATAACTTCCCGTGCCTTGCCCGGGTTATGGAGGCTAGTTGTATACTATTTGACCAGGAGGGCTGAGGTGGAGATTGGCCAGAGTTATGATGTAGATGATCTAAAGATTGATTTTGTAGTGTTTATGACTGTTGGATAATCCTATAATAAAAACCTTATACTATTGGTTTTTTTTGTTTTTAACGATGCCACAATTGCTTAATTATAAGTACAAATAAGTGTGTGAGAGAGAAAATAACACTAATATAAAATACAACCTCCAATGGGAGGAGAGAAGAGTGAGAGAAATCGCCCACTTACAAACACCGGGAGATCAACCACTTCGTCCAATATTTTCTAATTGATTCAATGCAAATGAAATTTGAATCCAATTCTACTATCAACGGCAACAAATTTTACCAACTCAGCGAGTTCACATTGTATCGTATGCCGAATTATCCAACGGTCATAAACACTAGTGATTCTAAGCACGTGCTTGGCATATCAGGCCTTAGATAAATATAGATTAGTCTACTAAATAACACCAAAACAAACGTGGTAAGTGTGGTGTCCCTCTTGATCTTGAGATCTCTTGGGTGCAATAAAAACAAAAATATTTAAATTTTTTTTTTTTTGGTAAACCAATTTCAGATGTACGTATACGTGTTCAATCAGGGCTGTAATAAGTACATTGAAGGATGGCCCACATAAATCTTTTTTGTTTATCCTGGATTGATAAATAAGATGGCACTTTGTGATTGGGTTAATTGGATTGCCTATATCTGGGTGTATAATTATTTAAGGGGAAAGTTAGTATTAACCCCATCATTTACTCTAAACAAATATAAGAGTATCAACCATTGTAAATGTGGTAAAAAGTAGATATCACATAGTAAAAAAAAATAGATGCCACATAGGAAAAAGTAAAGTTTTGCCTAATTTGAATTTTTCGAGCATAGAATTTTTTAAAGATAAATTTAAAAGCTAACCTGTAGATAGAGTGAGAAGACATTATCAAATCCATCCATAGTCATCCAAATATTTACCCACCGTTTAACGGCTTAGGGTTGTTACCATTATAATTATTATAAGGATTAGGTTCCTGGTACATAAAGTTTTGACACAGAGTTTAAACACATCATATTCACTGATGGATGCAATCGTCTAATTGTTAACAACTCACATTTTCTAAGAAGTTGGAAAATTACTGAATGTTATAACCATTTTTTTCATTTTGGCCCTCAAAACCGGTAGATAATCAATCTGTAATCTTATCTGAAAACCAGCCAATTTTTTTGGTTCAAATATGCAGCAACTCAATGCTGAAAGAAAAGATAGGCCTAGTAGTTATCTGATAATGGCTCATGGTTTAGTATATCATGGAAAACATGTACATAACAGAAGAACAAATTCTCATAAATTTGAAATATGAGTGATATACAATTGATGGTTTTTAATGAACTGGAGTACAGAGTATTAAACACTACTACTCAACTGAAGGAGGCTAAGACAACCTCCTTTAGCTCATGCCGTCAACCGGCTCGATCATGTCACTGACCAACTCACTGCTTTCATCTTCCCCTTCTTGCCGCCTCCAGCTTCTGATAATCCTTCAAGTTTAGCTTCCTCTCTCCAAGGAGGTGGAGTCATGTAGTCAGTATCCCCTACTAACCCTCCTCGACAATTATTCTTCTTTGATGGTTTCATAGGGAAGGACTAGGAGCAACGATCCACTTGCAGATGTTGAAATGTGGCAAACATCTCTCTCGTTGCCAATATGGCTCCAAAGAATCGTGAACATGATGGCAAAGCTACCTGGATCAGTCAGAGCATTTCCTTCATCAAACCAACCCAATAAGAGGAGTCAAAAAAAGGAAGCCCCTTAATTTCCACAGTGAAATCACTCTACGTATTCAGTTAATAAAGCTTTCTAATAAAACTTATGGCCGAGTGCCACTATATGGACCACAATAGCTGACCATGTGACATGGCAAATGTTTACATGCCACGTCAGCTGTGGTCCAGACTTTTTTTACATATGGCGTGCACACATCAGCTGCCATGTCCTGTGGTTAGCTAATGTAATCAGATAACGTGGTCCATATAATGTTGCTCTTATGGGACTTGTACTCTGTAACTATCTATTGTAATTGTTTCTAATTCTAGCACAGGTCAAAAAACATAGTATGACAGGAAATAATGTGCTAGATATAATGGATTTGTAAAACAACATTCAATGTTCAATCCTAAATGGTTGGATATGGCTCTGAAGAATAAAATAACCCCAAGTGGGAAAGATGAAGATGACACTAAAAGAAAAGGATAATAAGAAGATCGATGAAACGCGTGTATAAACATACCACCCAAAGTGATGGTGATTCTGTGAAGTTCTGGCTCCATTGGAAGTCTGCAATAGATGCTGTCAGTGTCCCATAACCGCTTGCAGCTTTGAGCAACAATTCTGAAAACTCTTTCTGCATGAACCAAAAAAAATAAAGGTCAACTTCCATATCTTTCCCAGCTTTCTTGGTAGTATTTATTTTGAAAAACATGAATTTAAAACCGGTCTCCGTTTTCGAATCACAAGCTCACAAGGCTTTAAATGTTGACAAACTCTTATGTGATAAATAAGCTAAGACCAAGTCTAGTATTCCAAAAATTGACAATCTTTTGGCCTATATTGTGGAACAAGCTTTTCAAAGTCAAGAAGATTTGTACCAATTACGAAGTTATCCATATGTCGAAGATTTTTCAGTACTCAATCTGGAAATAGCAAACAAGAAGTCTTAAGAACAATACAGATTGCAATTTCTTTTATCTAACCTGATATTCTGCTTCAACGTGAATACAATCTAGTGAATATGGTTGTTGCAGTAGAGCTATGATACTGTCCTGCAAAAACAGAAGCACTAATCATGGATAGATGAACAAAGAGAAATTGAAGCAGAGAATAATTGAAATTATCAAATGACAATTTGGCGGTTATATTGATGAGAAGTTGAAACTTGACTTTAACAGCTTATACTTTGATAAAAACAGACTGAAACAGTTGAAATTAAAAGCCATAAATATCATGGTGGATGTTAACCAATAGAAATAGAAATAAGAACTTGAACTTGATTAATTGAAAAGTAATTGAGAATTAAAAGCAGGCCATAAATATGTCAAAAAAAGAAGCACAAAAATATTAAAGTACAAGATTAAAATTGACAAGGGACCATAAGTCAATGGTTTGAAGCCAAAACTTGGCTTGGAGAGCCAATCAAATCAACATGAAACTCCCACACATTCAAATCTTCAACAGGATGACAAACTATCTCCAAAAAAATTATATTTCAATATTGTAGTACTCCTTGCCAAGGATCCAATCTTGTTTTCCATTTCACTGACACATGTGTAAGATATGCTACATTTTTATCGTCCTGAAAAATCCAAACACAAATTTGATTAAGAGCGTTTCATAAAGCAACCTACACGTAAATAATTAAATGATGATTTGGTGCAACTAAAATTCCCTCATGATGCAAGGAATTTTATTTAAATCTCTTACCCTTGAAATTCCAAAAGTATCCTTCAATCACCAAAGGGGCAGTTTAAAACTAAAACCCCAAAACATTCAGTTATTCAGTATTCACTATTTTTCAAGTTGCCCCTTAAACATCTTATCAACAAAAACACTCCCAACCCATTTACCTCATTCATTCTCTCTTTTGAATGTCTTTGTACCTCCCCTCTTCTTTTCTAATGGAAACCCTATCCCTCTCTCCCCAACAGTGAACCTCAACATCAAACCTCCATCAATGATATGCTAAAAAATCGTTATCAGCATCCAAAGCATTTATTCTTTGCCCAATAGAAAATGAACAAACCCAAGGGATTTTGGTGTCCATTCTGTTTTTGTCAATAAAGCATACTTTTGGGATTTCCATGGTAAAAACTCTTTATATGAAAAAGAATTCCAAGTATCTATAATTACACCCAATTCTAGTTTATATGACAAAGAATTCCAAGCATTTGAAATTTAGGAGGAGATGTCCTATGTGACAAGTCAAAAATATCAGATGATCCACTTATAGCATTGATAGACCATCTTTCTTGGTGAGTCAGATTTCTCTCCCTAGAGCATGGGTGGTTATAGACCAGTCAAGCGAAAAAAATTTGTAGGTTGTAATAGGTATTTCACCTTTTGACATTGAAGTTCCACCTGCAAGTCTGATATTTTTCGTTGTAAAGTTGTAAGCTCTCTTAAGACCTTTATCAAGTCATCACTCTTCTCACCAGTAGTACTGGAGAAGCTTTGCAGTTCTTCCTTATGTCAAAATAAATAAGCTAAGGATCACGCGACAGTCTGAAGTCTGAAGAGTTGGAAGAACTCACGGAAAGGTGAGCAAGCAATGAATTTCAATAACATATATAGAAGGTAAACAGTAAAGAGACTAAACAAGGGTAGAGTAAAATTAAGACCCTCATACATTCCCAAGTTACATTTTTCAGTTGATGATCATGGTAAGACCCTGGCAGAACAATCCAGGCACTAACCTTAGTAGTCCCATCAATTCAAAAAGTAATGTAGATCTAGAATTGTTTTTTTTTTTTTTCCTTTTTCAGCAAAGTAGGTCTAGGAATTTGTACAGTTGAAAAATCCTAATTGTTACTTCTCATTATGAGAGACAATTGTACTTCAATTTATGAGGTCTAGCAAATAAGATCCACCTCAACTTGAGAAATTAAAATACCACATTAATGACTTAATTGAACCTCTAATGTAGGATTATTCAGAATTAAAGTGTCCATCCTGTTAGAACAATATTTACACAACTGCTCATGAACAGTAGAAAATAACCCAAACCTAATGAACCCTAGATATGAGATTTCCAAGTTTAAAATCAGCATAATCAAATGATTGAATACAAAACCAACACATATTTTTCATTGAAACCTTCAGTACTGAATTCACCACCAATAGCAAATTCTCCTAAGTAGGTGCCATTACATTATTGGGTTTTCAGATCACCTCCATTCGATCCAATTTTCCATTTATTATGCTTAATAAGAAGAATAAATTTTTAGATCTTACTTTTTTTTTTTTTCCTCATTTCTCTTTCTTTTGTCCTATTTTTAACAGATTTTTTTTTTTTTTTTGATCGCGATTTTTAACAGATTAAACCTCCAAATCCATAAATGAAACTTCATATTTTCTGCTTAATTTTGAAAAAACAAACCTACCCGAATAGAAAAGAGAGAGAGAGAGAGAGAGAGAGAGAGAGAGAGAGAGAGAGAGAGAGAAAGAGAGATGTACCTGAGCAGGAGGGATGGAGTGAGAAACCAAGATCAGCAGCTACAGATAATGCATCGGACATCCCACTAAGGTGGTCCAAATCGGGTCAATCTTCATCGACATTATCGGCTAAAAAAATTTACAGTTCGCGTTACGATTTACGAAACCAAACCTAAAAATGGACACATCTCTCTTCTTCGCTGTTCTTCAGTTCTCTGAAAATTTCAGAACTGATGGAAAACAAAAAAAAAATTGGCACAAAATGGATCGGGTTCATGTCGGGTATCCATATTTTACATCCGTTTTATTTTGGAAGATTTTATATCAGCATTCCTGTTTTGGATACAAGCACCTGCTCAAAAATTAAAATGTTTTTTTTTTTCAATGAGAAGTAAAGAAAATTAGTTTACGAAGGGAAAAATTCTGAAATTTCAAGAAGGAAAAAAGAAAAAGATTCCCCAAACTAATTTGGGAGGGCAGTCCTTTATTTTGCCAGCATTTTGGATTAGGGGCACTAACATACTATATATGTTTGGACTTTTGACTTAGAAAAGAATTTAAAATTGATTAGGACACCGTCTCAATCTGAAGTGATGCCCACATGGAGATGATCATATGATTGATTATGATATGCATGACGAGGAAATTATCATAGCTAGGATTGATTTTTATCTAAATAATAAGAAGATCATCCTCACAAAAGTTAGCCTCTAGATCATTGCTATATGATCCCAAAGGAAAGTGTAAAATGAGTGTAAGAATAACTTTAAACATGCTTTTGTTGTGAGAGCAGAGACATGCAAGTGTGTGATGCAAATATACATAAGTGGGTGGAGCGGCATTATTAGTAAAGATATTAGCACTACACTTATTCTTACAGCTCATTTAAAAAAAAAAAGAAAAGAAAAAATCACCTACTCATATTAGACCTCCTAATTTAATCTAGAAGAGGAAATTCTCCCAAGGTCCAGACTATTGCATGGTCCTTGGATCATACCAGACAAATTCCTAAGATCAACCAGCTGTCTAGACTCTGGACTCTGGGCCACCTAAGGTAGACTTTCTCCAAAGATCATGAGAGCATATTTTTCAATGAGCTAGAAAAGGATTGAAGTAGGTGAATGGGTACCTGTTTATGTAGCAGCTTTTTTGGTTTTCAAAGGCTAGCTTGAAATTAGGGAAATGAAGAATCATTGTGAAAGACATTGTGTTCTCTTTCTCTTTCAAATCATACAAACGAGAAAAGTAGGGCAAAAAAAGAATATTTGTTAAGACTTTGCGTTCTCTTCTCTTTCAAATCATACCAAAAGACAAGGGGAGGGGAGTGTTAGGGTTCTGACAGTTGGGTGAAAATATTCAGAAACCTTATCCAATGACTTGTTTTTTGATAAATGTATGGTTTTTTTTTTTTTCTTTTTTTGCTTGGACAAGCTTCCTTCTTTTCTATGATAGGATGACTCCTTGGTGGCTGGCTTTTATTAGTGGTAAAAACATATTATGTTCACCTGAGTAATGATAACTAAAGGGTCATTCTCATTTTTCTTTTTCTTTTTTTGTGCACATTTGTGAGTCACAGATTATTTATGGTACATTTTTATCTGTTCTACCAATTAGGAAAGAGATGCTGATTTTGAGATTGTTTTTGTCTATGAAACAAATAGCATCCTCACTATTTTCTTGGGTTTTCAACTACTGTAGATTTTGAATCCAAGTTGGTCATCATGAGATTTTGTGTCTCATTGTTGTCTTAACCTTTTCCAATATAGGGTTTATGTGTGTTTACCCTAATAAGTAGATAAAGTATACCTATGATAAATGTTGGGAAAGAAAAGAATAGGGAAATTTTACTTGCACCCATTGTCTTCACAATGTTCACATTCCAACTTATTCTAACACTAGTTTACATCTTGCCTCTGGTGCCATGTAGATGATCTAAAGATATTATTTTATGACAATGATCATGCTCACATGTAAATCACTCACAAAAATGTATTGTTTAAAAGATTTTTAACCCCATAAAAAATAGGTTGAAAATTAACAACTGAGATGATTGAGAAAGCTTAAAATTTGAATTAATTTTTGATTGGGCAATATGTGACTTTTTATAAGGATAATATACATTGTGAAGATCATCCTCACAAAAACTCAGTCTTTTCTTTTTCACCGTGTGCGATCTGCAGAGGGTGTAAAGAGACTGTAAAAATAAGTGAGGTACGAGTAAAATTTCTTAAAGAAAAGGATGAAGGTACCCGTTCAAATGACCAAATATGCCCTTAAAGTATGTTGTACAAAAGAAGAAAATATAACTGAATATTGAGCATATATGCAAGATTTTGGCCAGTTCAGAGTCCTTAATACTTCGCAGTATTGTAGTTTCCTCCATTTCATAGAATGAATCTATCTCTAGCTGGCTCCTACATGACCTCTTAACAGGCTGTTGGTGATAAGAACAGAAAAATATGAGCAAATAAGAATATTCTGATCAGATATCTACCTTCAAGATGACAGAGCAAAAATTATGGCCAGAACTACTGACAATGGAGAGTTAAGGTCAAAAGCCTACCCCATGTTTTAAAAAAGATGATCTGAAAAGGTCACCTGCTAGCATACACCTGTTTCCACCTGCAGATGATGTAACAAACATATTCCATTTTCTGAAACTTTTTCTGATTGAGTTTGACAAATGTCAAAATATTCTTGTTTTCAGCTATTACTTGTTCATCCCATAGGTCTAGTTAGGGTTTTTTTTTTCTTCCTTTTGAGAATTCCCAAAATCTCAGAACTTACATGAATTACTGTTTTCAAGTAAAACCTTAAGAAAGTCCCTGACTACAAAATTCACAATGATACAGGGACACCAAATTTTGACACCAAAAATTACATCTGCTTATTTTATTGAAAACCAATCATAACAGTTACTGAAAAAATATTAATTTCATTTCAGCCCCTCATACCACTTTTAAAAAGCAAATGTAATATTCTGGTATCAAATTCAGATTCTAGTGTTATTCTAGCAAAACTCTTCATTACTAATAAAGAGTATCTAAGTTACATATGGTGCAAAAAAAAATGTGGTGCACATATAAGACTCACTGTTTACTTCATTGCATTTTAAAAAAAAAATCAAACAAGATATTTCTAATCAAGTAACTTGAAGGAAGATCTTGCTTATACAAACTGGAGGAAAAATAACACACATATAAAGAAATAAAAATACAACAAAAAATACAAATAAAGCACAAGAAAAATCTGAAAAAATTCGGAGCAAATGGTAAACGGCGCAACGTCCGACCAGTTTGAAAGAGTTTCTTCCCAAAGAATAGATTCTCCCATATAGATAGAGGGGAGAGATGAGCCCAACACCTTGGGTACCTAAAAGAAAGGAAAAACTTCCGATCTGAAGAAGAAGAGTCTGGTTGTAGTCGATCTGGTCTGTCAAAAGACTAGATCTGAGCTTAATCGGAGCAGATCTGAGCAGATCTAAAGCACACACAAAGAAAAAAAGATTATTGAGAAAAATTGCCAAAAAGGCGAGCAAAAGTCGTCATAAAAGCGTGCAAAAGTCACCAAAGAGGCGATGAAGACAAAGAAAAAGGAAAAATTTGCTTACAACATATAAATTGTGATCAATGCATTTATGTCTAAGTCCCCAATTATCATTTCTCTCCTCAAGACATGGTGGCACCACAACTAGTGTCATGTCTTTAAAACACTATAAAGAGATACAGAATCTTTACCCAGGTTTGGGGCACAAAGAGTTAGCCAACCTTTAGAACTCCCATTGGCTTCTTCATTTCATCTTCACATTTGGAGTATGCTAGACAGGCCATTTCTCTGGCCACAATTGCTGACCACTGTGATGTGGCAGCTTATGTTGCCAGATAGTGTCAGAGGCTATATAGTTGGATAATGCTATACTTACAGCAGAAAATGTATTCACACACCTTCGTAATTTATGTCACACATCCTCGTGATTTGCGTCAAACCCAAACTTGTTCCTTATAAATAGATTATGCTGTAGGTTTTTTGGTAACCGTAGCACTATCGTATGGTCAATCATCTCTGGCCACATCAGCTGCCACATCACCATGGTTCCCAATTGGGGTCAGAGGAGTGTCTTCGAAATGGTTCTCCATCTTCAAATTCTAGTATTTTCCTTGGTGGCAAATGAAAGTATATCAAACTAAAAGGTTTGTGGCATTTGGCTCAAGTCAGATAACCTGAATGAAGATAGAGAAGCCCGGGAACGATTTTTGCACTCAATCCCCTAAAAATGAAGACAAAGAAGTCATTGGGAGTGCTCTTGATTACAGACGATCATTCGCTCTTCATGTCCACGAGAAAATGAAGAACAGTTAAATCTGCTCTCTTGAGGTTTCTGTTATGCAATTGGATAGGCAAAGAAACAATATTATGAATTTAAGATTGCATTTTGATCTTTAATAAGGCTTCAATGTGCAGCATCACATTACTGTAATACTGACAAGAAACTAAGAATTTGAAAGCTAGGCAAAAAGCATGGAGCTCTTCTTTAATTGCAATGAGGTGTTTAAACTATGCCCTTAAACAATGAAAAACCCAATTAAGCGGTAAAAATGAATCTAACTTGCTACTACTTGAATTCAATAGAGACCGAGGAACTTCCACCAAACCGCCCCGACTCCTCCCCAAATAATAGCATTGATTACAGCCATTATCAAGCCGATTTTGAAAATGTCCGGAAGATCTACATAGCCAGCTGTTCAGAAAACAGAAAAGAATTATGATCAGTTAAGATACCACCATTTATATCAACTAAGAAGCAATGAGAAAAATCTGCAACTAAAAACTGTAACAGTAATTCAACAGCTCTACAGATTAGAATGCTATATTTGTTCTAGGAGGGATCTGTTTACATGTTTTTCTGTTTGAAGTGATGGTTACACTGCTCCACGGGTACCACATGGTGATGATCAAAGGCCTGATTTTTTTTTTTTTTTGAGGATGATCTCCTCACCATGTAGATCAAGATTCATTACTTTAACAACCATTTTACCATTATTTTCAACCAACTTTTGATGAGGTCAAAAAGTTTGGAACAATATGATATTCTGTGAGGATCGCAAAAAAAATCAGCCCTTGAATCGTCTTGATGTGGACAATACAGAGTAATGTAACAATCATGTAAAACAGATCCCTCCCCTTTTCTAATATTTAAAACTAGGGGAGGGACGCTTGACCCCGGTCATGAAAAACCCCTAAAAAACCCATGTTCATTTTATCATTATTTTCAAACCATTTCTTGATGGGCTTTTGATGGGCTTAGAAATTTTATGATGGGGTTAGAAATTTTAGAATGGGCTGATTTCTTGTGAAGATAATCTCCATGGTGAGGTGAACATCCTCACTAAAACTTAGCCCTTTGATCATCCCCATGTGGGCCAAGTATCCCTCCCCTTAAAACTAAAGAAGAATATAGTGAAGGAAGTTCAATTAGAATTTTCAACTTTACTAGAAACAAGTATAAAGAATGAATTAAATATTAAACAGAAAGAAGGGGTACCTCCATAATATACAGCAGCCTGACCACTGCTATAATGTGTTAGTGCACCAAAGAGATTAGTATTGTAAGCCAAAGCCAATGCTGATAAAACAGCAGGCACTCCAGATGCTAAATGCATAGCAAGAAACGCAGAGTACAACGCTCCTACATGACCTGTCTGACTTGCAAACAGATAATGGATGGAGAAGTAAGCTGCTTGAAGAACACCAAATGCAGCTGGCCAGCTCAATGAGAATGTCGCAAGAGACTTGGCCACACAATTAGACATCCATGTCACAATACCAAGGTTTGTTAGTTGCCCAGCCATTCCCACTAAAACTGCAAACCAAGCCAAGGTATCCCATGCTGATTTTTCACTTAAGCAATCATCCCAGTCCAGCACGCCTAACAGCAGGAGTATAGAGAGACCGAGCATTGCAGCAACAACACTCGCTATACCAAGAGCGTCTCTGCAAACACACAGACCAAGCTCCATTGACATTCTGAAGTCTTAGAAAATAGAAAGCACAGCTGCAGTTAAGCATATGAAATAGGAATGTTGTGAGGACCTCAATTATACCCTTACAATAATGTAAGGACGTAGTATGACATATGAACAGAGGCAAAGAATGGACTTGGAGTTTTGTGAAGACAATTTTTACATCGTCAGAAAAGGTGGCAGATTCAAAGAGTTCCACCTATACATAATAATTTCAAACATCTGAATGGCAACAAATAGAAGGCGTACGACCCCTACGAAAGGAAAATCTTAACTGTGCACCATATTCTTACACCAGGTGGTGGAGACCCAGATAAAGATAACTTGGGCAATCTAAGCATCCACTGAGTTCTCCTGGCAATGATAGTAACCATCGCCAAAAATCAATCTAGCATGAAATTGGCACTCATATCAAAAGATTACATTAGGTGACTAATTGGCTAATAGCAAGCCTAGATGCTAAGATGACGTCATATTCCGATGAAATTAGCAATCAACAAGTTAGATACTAAATAGGATAGGATTGATCTTGACCAAGTCGAATAAGCTATGGAACTCACTGGATCCTTAAAATGTTAAGGGTGGTGCATCAAGAAGTAATTCTGCTTGACAAGGTAAGACACCTTGGTAAACGATTCCTTTAAATCCCATGTAATATCTTATCTGGAAGAAACAAAGAGAAATGAAGAAGGCGAATAGGAAACAAAAACTACAGAAAACTGATACAAGAGCGAAAAGATGAAACTCTTCAGTTAAAGGGTCTGAGGTTCAACAAGAAGCTAAATATGGTTGTTATGTGTCTTAAAGCGATTTCATCTGGATCTCTTAACATTACTTGCTCGCAGTGCTTCAAGGTGATGATTTAAGCTATTAGGCAGTTGGATCTGGGATTTAGGTTCAAGTAATCGTGAGTAAAATATGACTCACTAAAAGTTAAGTACTTCACAAAATCAAAGATCTTCTGGAAAACCTACCTACTCTTAGCTTCAAATAAAATCCTCATCATTGAGTCCCAACTATTTAGGTCCACAACATGAATCTTAAGTTATCATTCAATTCAATCTAGAGCTATGTCCTCTGTTAAGGTATGTGTCTTTAAATCTTTTCTAACTACCTCAACCTATATCATTGCCTGTCTCACTCTCACCAACCAATATCTGACCATCCCTCTCACTGATTCTACTATTGTTCATTGTTGCACAAGAACTACCCAAGTCAACTTATCTTTTCTTTCATCCCATATTGGGTGACTAATAGTTTCTCGATCTTCCATTTCAATATCCACAAGCTTGATACTCTTTCTATGATGTTTCTTGATTACCCAAATTCTGCTACACAGGTATTTTGTTCTCATCAATATTCCTAAAGTTTTCCTTTAATCAGAAAAGTACACATCTGAATAGGTTAATTTGTCCATGGTTTGGTTCGGTTTTCTAAAATTTGAATAGGACGGTGTGGATGTGTGGATATTAGATGTTTACACATATTTGGTTTTTCAAACTTTTATTCTACATTTTTTTTTGAGTACTAATGATATGTGTGTTCATTAATTCGGTATTGATAGTGGAAATGTAAAAGTTGATGATGAACTATCTAAAAAACTTTCATGGTTTTCTATTTTTTTTATATAATGTACTACTCTTAAACTCTTTTTCTTTTCTTATTTTTTCCTGATAAGATCTCAAATGAGTTTCAAAGTTGTGAGAGCAGAAGAATTTTATGGAAAAGTTAATTCTAATTTATATATTTAAAAAAAAAAAAATCTACCGAAGGTGCTCAGGCTAGCAGGTGAGCAGAAGTTGGCCCCTCCCTTGGAAGCCACGTAATACCTTTAGATTCAATTCCACATGATTCTCTACACTTCAATTTCTTAATGCGACAGTGGGCTGAATGAAAAGCTCATTTTGAAGTAACTCAACACCAATCTTCCACCATTTGTTCATAAAATTTTGTACCACCTTAATTAAATTGCTAGCAAAACGTCTTCCCAACCTCACAACTGGTAAACAGCAACAAAATCATTAGCAGTACACTTGTATTAACTTGGCTCCTCGACTCAACTAGACCTCCCCAATGTACCTTGATCCCTAAAGAATGTGGACATTTTGTGTGGCTTTAACCTATTTTTGCTTAACATAGAACTTCCTAGTGCAGTTGGTATAGTGTATCTTGCCCTTTATGGGAGGTTTTAGGTTCAATTCCTAGTGGTCGCTGTGCCTAGTGGGAGATCCTATTAGCATTAGATAGTAGTTAAGCTACATTATTTTCTTTGTCAAAAGCTCTCAGAGAACAGATCCTCTTCTGGCTAGAAGAAAGAACCTTTTATCCGCCCACCAACAGGGGAGTATCTTCAGTCCATATCTTCCACCTTAAGATTGACTAAAGGTAAAACATTGAAGCAAGACAAACACCTCCCTCCCACTCCTTTGAGATGTTTCAGAGAATACGACCATGTAATAACGACTGTGGGCACAGCATGCCTGACTACTAGTATTAAGGTCCATGCCTCAATTGTGTTTACTACAAATATTTAGGGAAGGGATAGGTTGACACATGGAATATGATAAAAATTACAAACAGTTGTGGGGCCCACATGGAGATGATCCAAGGGCTGATTTTTAGTGAGGATGCTCTCCTAAACACGTAGATCACCCTTACAAAGAATCATACCATTCTAAAACTTCTAACCCCAACAAAAATTTATTGAATTTAATAGTGACTGAGCAATCTATTTACCATTGATTACCAACCAACTTTTGAATGGGTTAGAAGATTTAGAACGGCCTGATTTTTTGTGAGGATGATCTACATGATTAGGAGTTCATCTTCACAAAAAATCAGCCCTTGGGTCATCTCCATGTGGGCCCACAACTGTGTGTAATTTTATAAGTCACATTTCATGTGTCAACCTATCCCTTCACATTTACATATATAACAAGCCCTTTCCTTGCAACGGGTAGAAGAGTAAACGAAAATCATCCGCCTAGAAAAACTAATTCCTATTGTTTGCTGCAAAATGACCAAAAAAAATACTACAAAAACAATTTTTTATTACATATGTTTCCTTACAAAGGTAAAATTCAAAGAGAAAATACAAAACAAACAAGCACTTATAAATACAATTGAATAGTAAATAAAGGAATTTACAATTATAGATTAAATTTTAGGTGCAATTTATGGTTTTTCACATTCATAGACTAAAATCCATATAATGACCATTAGATACTGCACACAAATGAAAGTTAATAAATGAAGTCGACTGGAAATGATACTAGATTATTCTCAGATTCTTGGACCGGAACCACTTCCCATTACATTTACAGGGACACAAAAACAAGAGTCTAATGGTGAAAGACAACTCATATTTGATAAATCCACTGACATATGCCAACCCACGCCTAAAGCATTTTTATGTTTTCTCCTATAGTTTTATTTATACTGATAAATTATTCTCATCACAGTGCAACTCTATCACCTAGATAGGAGGATATGTGATGTCAAATGTAATTCAACTATTTTATCTATACTGGATATATATTGTTTTTCATGCTGGGAAATATCTATACTATTAAATATCAATGCACAAAGAGATTTGAAAGAGGAGACCGTAGGGGTTATCATTTCCTTTGCTCTCTATAGTATTTACTGAAAAATCAAATACTGCGTTGTAAATTGGCCACTTACCCAAAGACCCACAATGTGACGGCGAAAAGCATTGTACCAACCATCACCCATTCATTCTTTGTGACTGGACCCATCTTCTCCAGCTTCTTTGCAGCCATAGCCGGAGCTTCAGGTGTGTCTTTGGTCTCAGGAGGGAATATCTTATATAGGATAAATGGAGTAGCTAGAAGAGATACAAGTGCAGGTAAACTTGCAGCCTTGAACCAGGAAACCCATGGACTTGCAATTTTAATCCCAAGTTCCTCAGCTAATTTCAGGCACAGCAGGTTTTGAGCTGCAGCAGTTAGGAAAAGAGCACTTGAGTTACCAGCAGACTGTCATGCATCAACAAAGGCACCAAATAAGTCACAGAGATATCGCCATGTTAACAAAATTCCAAGATCAAGAGACCTGTGTATCAAATCTCAAATAGCTAATTAGCAAGCTGAAACACAAAACAATGGAATAACCTGAAGTCAGTACCTAAAATATCATGAATCTTTATCAGCATAACCATCCATCATGTTCATGGGCCCCACCTAGAAGATCTCCTAGTCCAAAAATTAACCTGTCTGGTTGATCTTACCCATCCGATAATTTGTACTTTTTCCCAAAAACATGCCCATATATTATTATTTAAAAACACCCATCCTAAAAAGTAGAACAAATTGAATCAGATGGTTACAACTTAGGATCACTGAAACGTGATAATTTCGGACCAGGAATCTCCAAGCTGGAACTCACCAATTGAATGACAGCATAAATTAGTACAAACAAGTTTTATTAAACCTTCTTAATTTTATAAATGTATCTTTAATTCAAACCAAAACATAAAGAAGATGAGATAACAACTAATGGGAACCAAATTATTTTGTTCCATGATCAAGAGATATCGCCGTGATGACAAAATTTCATGAGACCTATGTATAAAATCTGAAACATCTATTAGAAAAGTAATGCAAAACTATGGAATAATTCGAGTACCTACAATGCCATGGAGTCTCTATCAGAGTAACAATCCATCATGGCCTCCACCTAGAATATCTCCTAGTCCAAAAATTAACCTGTTCTGTTGATCTACTCATCCAATAAATTCAACTCTTTCCTAGAAACATTTTCATGTATTATTTTAAAATACCCATCCAAAAAGTACAACCAATTTGATCAGATAGTTCCAAATTTGGATCACCAAGACATGATAATTTTGGACAGGGAATCTCCAAGCTGGAACTCACCAATTGGATGACACCGTAAATTTTTTTTTTTGATCGGAGAATGACACCGTAAATGAGCACAAACAAGGTATATCAAACAACCTTAATCTTTCTATCTCTTTCTCTATTTCTCTTTTTTTTCTTTTTGATCAGGAAAAAGTTTGGTTCTCAGATTTGTGGGTGTCATCCTTGGGTAGGGCCCATTCAAATCTTCTCCAAGTCATTCCAATTTTATTGAATGTCTCTTACAGACATCGAAAAGACATATTAAACACCTTAATCTACAAATGTATCTTCATTTTTCTTATAACATAAAATGTATCTTTAATCCAAACCAAAAAACATTATGAAGGTAGAATAACAACTCAAATTCTTTAAATGCAGTTATTTAGAAGGAGGAAAAAAAAAAAAAAAAAACTAACCTGAAACTGCGATTGAATCAAATACGATCCAAGCTTCTTGGACGATGGATCGCCCGGCTTACTTCCACCAGAAAGTGAAAGTGACTTAATAATCGGCAAAAACACACCACCAGCCCTTGCCGTCGTACTCGGCATAGCCGGAGCAATAACCGCTTCACTAATCGTTAATCCATAAGACAAACCTAAAGTACTTTTCCCAAGCCATTTCACAAAATACGTAGCAATCCGATCACCAAGTCCAGTCTTAACAAATCCACGAGCGAAAAAAAACGAAATCACAATCAACCAAATCACCTCATTTGTAAACGCAGAAAAAGCAGTTGAAAAAGCTAGGGTTTTCGTAACAATGGAAGTCGTTAAACCTAAAAACGCCCAAGCACCAACTGGTAAAGGACTTAAAACTAATCCAGCGATCGTTGATAAGAAAATCGCAAGTAATTGCCATGCTTGTTGAGTAACTTCAACAGGTTTCGGAACAAAAAACCTAACTATTAATCCGATCGCAACTGAAATCACAAACGGAACAAACTTCGCTCCTTGAGAACCAGAATCAGAACTCAATTTCTTCTCATCTGAAGAAGTTGAAGATCGAATCGGTTTAAGAAATTTGTAGGGTTTTTTAGATGAATCAAAGAGCTTTGGTTTGAAGAGAGAGAGTTTAGAGAGAGAAGAAGTGAGTAACAGAGATGAAGATGAAGACGATGATGATGATGAAGATCTGAGGGAGGTGATTGGTCGGGAAATGAGGGAAGGAGAAATGGAGGATTGAGATTTAGAGAGAGAAGATTGTTGTCTTCTAGAGAGAGAAATTCGAGATGATGAAGGGAGGAGAGAGGTTGTAGTAGAAGGACTGTACAGCGCGAAGCTCTGCATCTCTGCTTACTTCTTCTTCTTCTTCTTCTTCTTCTTCTGCTTCTTCTTCGTCTTCTCAGAGCGAGAATTACAAAGTGAAAAATGAAAGAGAGTGGTGAGAGGGAGAATATGAGGAGGGAGTTTATGATGGGAATTTTTTTAAGTGAGTCTACTATTGTGTAAGACAATACAAATAAGAAGTCTGTATTATCAATTCATTAGTCATCTTAAGCACTAGGTTATGGATGTAACTTGTGATCTCAACCGTTTGATCATAGTAGGTTTGTATTTATTTGATCATGATGGTTGAGGATATAGTAAATTGATGGTTAATTAGTTTGATCGGCAGCTAGGATTGAATATAACGTTTTGATGTAAGGAACGTAATTGATGATGGTATATAGTGAAAAGTTTTTAACTGTTGTGAATAAAACAAGGTGGAACATTTGCACGGCCCAGACTGCTGCCCTCTCGTGCATCGTTGATTTATTTAATCTAGAGGGACTGGCTATTTACACCCAACTATTTTTACTTATTATTACACACAAATTATTCTTACACTCTTTTTACATTCCCTTTGTGAGGCTTGCATGATGATGATTAAAGGGTTGAATATTTTTATGACGATGGTTAGCACGTCAAGTAGAACATATTCACAAAAGATCACATTGTTAAAATTTTAAACTCGTAACAAATGAGTAATGCTAAATTTTTCGTAAATGATTTACTTATTAATGTGGCAGCATCTCAGTAAATACGTCTGTGAAGTGGAAAAATGAGGGAACGATGGGGATCCAATCGAGAACTCTTCTCGAAATACTTTCAATCTGATGTGATGAACTTATTCCCACTTGTTGAAGAAGACCTGCAGACCTGCAGGGTTAGCACTCCGACGATCAAGTTAGTATGGAGTTCAAGTAGGGAGGTTGTAGAGTCGATCAGTTGCCCTTACCTCGTAGGTGTCTCATCTATTTATAGATGAGCTCCCACTTCTGTTGAGATTTATGTGCGTGATATCTGGAGCACGTGACCTCGACCTGGTCAGTTGAGCTAGCCGTTGTTAGGCAGATAAAGTCCCGGATTCTTCGGAAAGACTAAGTCACGTCAACTAACGTGCTTATTAAGTTGGACTTAGTCTAACCTATTTGAAATCAAGTTCTTCAAGACGATCTCACTAGGACTTGCTTTGCTGACAGACCTGACGAGCTAACCAGGTAGGTCGGCCGACCTGACGAGCTAACCAGGTGGGTTGGCCGACCTGACGAGCTAACCAGGTGGGTTGGCCGATCTGACGAGTTGATTTAGTCTACCAGGTGAGCTGAGCAGGTAAGCTTAGCTGAGCAGGTAAGCTGAGCTGATGAGCTTACCTGATTTGCTGAGCTGAGGTGGCCAAGCTCAGGTGAGTTGAGCTGATGAGCTTACCTGATTTGCTGAGCTGAGGTGGCCGAGCTGACGTGAGTTGAGTTGATGAGCTTACCTGATTAGCTGAGCTGAGGTGAGTTGAGTTGATCACCTGATGACCTCCATACGATATCAATTGTATTGAGTTGCCACATGTAGGGTTGTTATTAGTTGTGTTATTTTTGGCTCCTACAATACCCCCTTCTCGGTGAGTCAAGTCAGGTACTCAGTTGATTGACTTGCCGAGAAATGCCGGTATTCAATCTACGGTGTTGTGTTGCTGCAGTAACCTGCTACCATGGCAATTTGTTTTGTTCCCTGCTGTCGTGTTAGGGTGATGGTATACTGCCTTGGCATTAGTCACTTGAATTAATTTGGAAACAAACTACATGCTTATAACATGCTTGACGGAATACCCATCCGACCTACTTTAACAAACACATAATCTATTATGTAAAAGCTTGCAGCCAGCTTGAAATTGCCTACCTGCCGACCTGAGGCACGTAAGATGTTCGATAATAATACACCTACCCCCTTAGTAGATGAACTGACTATGAGCTTGGTTTTGTCTGTTTAAGGTAAGTATATTGTTGCAGCTGTACAGATTTGACTTCCTCATCCGTTTGAGGAAGACCTCATCCCTGCAGGTTTTCGGTGTTGCAGCTATACTGATTTGAACTTCTCTATCTATTAAGAAAAGACCTAATCCCTGCAGGTTTTCGGTGCTGCAGCTATGCAGACTTAATTTCTCCACCTGTTAGGAGAAGACCTCGTTGGAGAGGTTTTCTGTGTTGTAGCTATGCAGATTTGAACTTCTCCACCCATTCGGAGAATACCCTCATCCTTGAAGGTTTTTGGTGTTGCAGCTATGCAGACTTAATTTCTCCACCCGTTAGGAGAGGACCTGTAGAAGGGTTTTTTTAGCTGTAGAGGCGCAGACTTAACATTCTCCACCCTTCGAGAGAATACCTCATTGTAGAGGGTGTCATTATTGTAGTAATGCAGACTTAAACTTCTCCACCCTTTAGGAGAAGACCTCATCGAAGAGGATCTCTATGCTGCAACTATGTGGACTCGAACTTCTCCACCTGTTAGGAGAAGACCTCATTGCTGAGGGTTTCGGTGCTGCAGCTCTACAGACTTTACCTCTCCACCCATTAGGAGAAGACCTCACTTTAGAGGATATTTAAATGCTGTAGCTATGCAGACTTAATTAACTTCTC
>MVGT01004392.1:115966-139451 GCA_002174775.1 Macleaya cordata | reverse complement strand
AGTTGCCCTTACCTCGTAGGTGTCTCATCTATTTATAGATGAGCTCCCACTTCTGTTGAGATTTATGTGCGAGATATCTGGAGCACGTGACCTCGACCTGGTCAGTTGAGCTAGCCGTTGCTAGGCAGATAAAGTCCCGGATTCTTCGGAAAGACTAAGTCACGTCAACTAACGTGTTTATTAAGTTGGACTTAGTCTAACCTATTTGAAATCAAGTTCTTCAAGACGATCTCACTAGGACTTGCTTTGCTGACCGACCTGACGAGCTAACCAGGTGGGTTGGCCGACCTGACGACCTAACCAGGTGGGTTGGCCGATCTGACGAGTTGATTTAGTCTACCAGGTGAGCTGAGCAGGTAAGCTTAGTTAAGCAGGTAAGCTGAGCTGATGAGCTTACCTGATTTGCTGAGCTGAGGTGGCCGAGCTGACGTGAGTTGAGTTGATGAGCTTACCTGATTAGCTGAGCTGAGATGAGTTGAGTTGATCACCTGATGACCTCCATACGATATCAATTGTATTGAGTTGCCACATGTAGGGTTGTTATTAATTGTGTTATTTTTGGCTCCTACAACGTCTAAAATGAGGTGATCGTGTCAGAGGCACGAGATATACCTAGTCATATAAATAGCACGTGAATGTTGATTAAGATAAAAGAAGCGTATATATGTGTTTATATTGCACTTAAAGATCATTTATAACCCGTGATTCATAGGTCTGGAGTGGGGCATGTACAAAGTTTCATCAACTTGAGGGTCAGGAGAGGAGATTTTTTGGACAATAGATATGGTGTCTGCCATGAAAATTAGTAATTGGATTATTGTTACTTTTACCTGCAGCCTATTGTATGGCAATAGTATGTTGAGCTTCAACCTATAGGTAGGCTTTTTTGGACTGGACTTCATGAGTTCATGTCAAGTCCTCAGGCTCAGGCTGGGCTTCCCCTAATCTAAAGATCAATCCTGGGTTAGATCAGACTTCAAAACCTAAAATTCAAGCCCAGTCACGCCAACCTCATTGTTGGGCCACCTCTAGTTTTAAACCAACATGCTTAACCCAGGACATACTTAAACCAACATGTCGAAGACACGCAGAGGCCATAGTAGGGCCATGGCTACCCTGAGACTTTGAAAATTCTAATATGTTAGTTAATATTTTATTTTTTTAATAAAATTGATAATATATTAATTACGTGGTTTTTTTAATAAAATTGATAATATATTAATTACGTGGGCCTCTCCAACTATATAATATTTTAGTTTTAACTCTACTGATTTTTTATTAACCCCATCAAAATCAAGCTTTAATAACCCTATCAAAATATTATAGTTTAAAGTTAATTGTAAAAATAAACGGCTCACACAACTTTTGATGGGCTTAAAAGTTTTAGAATGATGTAATTTTTAGTGATGATAATCTATATGGTACTTGCATCATCCTCACAAAAAATAAAGATTATCTCCATGTGAGCTCCACATAGACCATGTCAATAGAATGTTGATTTAAGCATGTCCCTTAACGGGTATATAATTATAAATGACTTCTGAAGTCAAAAGCTACTTTTATTGGTCGTCAATAATTTCTCTTTTGACTTCTAAAGAAGTTACCGCACATTAGCTCCTTTTTTTTCTTCTCATTTCCACTGCCTCTTCACCACCACCACCTCATCACTACCGCCACCACTATCTCATCATTGCCATCTCGATATAGCCACACCATCAATGTTGTATCTTACCTCCACTACCGCTACCTCAATAACAATATTGCCACATCACCTCCACCACCAACTTGCCACATCTCCACCTGTACTACTTCACCATCGCCTCCACCTCACTAACAACCAACACCTAACCATCATGATCATCATCTTTGCGATATTGACACATTTAATCATGTTACATTGCCATTCACATTTTTTTACTTATTAATCAGTATTTTACAAAACTACCTTATCTTAGAAGTGCTTTTACAAGAAGTAGATTATTGCTTTTACTAATTGGGACATCAAATAGATCTATATACTTAAATAATGACTCGTTGCAATTGCCAATGACCTCTTAGTAGAGTGGTCAATGGTCGGCCTTCTATTAGTGAGGTCGTGAATTTAAATTCCAAGCCTTTTCTCATTGAGTTAGGCCATGTGGAGATTTTTAAGTTATCTCTTTTTTATAGAAAATAAATAAATAAATAAATCTTGCTGGTGATTCTTAGTTCCTAGCAAATGGTAGCAATAGATTCAGGCCAATTAAAATCTTGGGGATGGGAAGAAGTTATATGTTACCAATCTTCAAACCAATCTAAAATCGAACACTATAGGATGATAAGCAAGAGCAAACTAAATAGAAGAAGTGAATGAGCAATCATAGAAGAGATGCATTATGATTTCTCTATATCTATTACAAAGAGGACAAGTATCCGAAATCGTACTAGAGTAATTGGCTAATTTAGCATTAACAGATAAAGATTGAGAAAGTAATTTCTAAGTAAATAATCTAATACGGGGAAGAGTTCGAAGCTTCCAGATTTTCTTCCATATATGTTGATGAGGAACATGTTGATTAGTAGGGTTTAAAAGATATGTATAAGCAGATTTAACAGTGAATATACCTTTTTTGGTATGTAAATAGAGGAGATAAGAGCAGTAGTTTTAGCAGTAAAAATAGTGTTAATAACATCAATTTTCTAAGTATGAGAGACATTATCAATAAGTTCATTAACAGTTGAGTAAAGTTGATAATAATCAGGATTACTAGGAGGGTCAGGGACACCTATAGATGGAATCCATTTGTACGTCCAAATGTTTATATTATGATCCATTTCTAACCTCCCAAATAGTATTATTCTTAATGATTTCAATTCCTTTAGAAATACTCTTCCAAATCCATGAAGAATTTGGTTTAAGAGTAACAGTAAAAGGGCTATAGTTACTATAATATTTGGCTTTAAGAATTTGGCTCGATAATTGATTAGGATAATTAATAAGTCTCCAGGCTATTTTATAAAGAAGAGATTTGTTATAAACAGCTGGATTTTTAATGTTGAGACTTCCAGTGGATTTGGGTGTACATATGGATGACCAAACTTTAGTATAGATAGCTTTTTTGGGGTTATTTTGAAGTTTGGAAGTTTAGATGCCAAGTTATTTTCAAAAAAATTAAACCTGACCCTTTAATTCTTATTAAAGATGTACAACATTCCATTCCAACTCTTCTTACCCCCTAATAGATGTAATTTTGTTCAACGATTTAATACCACAACCTCAGCTAATGAAACCAGAGCTAAATCTCATATGTCTCAGTTTCTCTTTATTGATGCATCATTTCAGGACATTGATAATTCTTGTGGTATTGGAATGATTCTTTTCTCAGCATCAAGATCCTTCCTTGAAGCAAGATCATGGCACGGTTTAGCCACCTCTGATGCTGATGCTGATGCTGAATGCAAGGCGTTGCGTTTTGGGATTCTATGAGTTGCATCTCTAACTACCAACTATACTACTATCTATAGTGACTGCCAGAATATCATCTCTGCTTTAAAGGGAGATAACATGGATCTGAATTGGAGAGTGGAAGCTCAAGTTCAAGACCTTAAGAGACTCATTTTTTATTATTTTGAATGTAAATATACCCCCAGATTTTTTTTTTTGAGCATGAACGGAAAATTATATTAAAAAAGAATAGTTACAGGAATTAATTATAAAGAAAACCCAAGCAAGGAGTCCCAGAGTAAAGCTATACAAAAAGACTGTCCCAGTTATAAATATAAGAAGCCAAAGCTATACCCCCAGATCCTTAACACATGTATGCTGACTTTCTAGCTAAATATGCTCGCCTATATAACCTAACTAAAATATGGACATCAATCCCTGATTTTCTCTCTACCAACTTGGGATGTATATATCTAAATCCATCTATGTACTCAAATCTTCCTTCTTAATACAATATTTCCTTCATCAATAAAAAAAAAAAATTCTTAGTTACTAGCCACTATATTTGGGCACGTTCATCATGAGCTTAGAACACCTACCTACATGAAAAAAAAAAATGGAAGATCTGTGGACTAAAATAATTTCAGACAATCATCAGTATTCATTGATATTAATTCCAAAAAGAAAAGACAACAACATCAATCATGCAGCAGCATCTGGTTTGAAGGTCCCCCATGAGGTTAGTTCTAGAGACTCTAGACACAGGAAGTTGTTATTTAAACATTGAAAATCAATGTTACAATTGTAGACTGTGGGGTCTATATGGTTACACTTCAAGAGTTAAAATTTTATGAGGTTGTTCTTTTCACTATGCAGATCATCTTTACAAAAAATCAGTATATTCTTAAACTTCTAACCTCATAAAAAATTGACTCTTTTCTTCACCGTTAATTTACAATCAACTTCCGATCAATTTTTCATGGGATTAGAAGTTTTAGAATAAGCTAATTTTTTGTGAAGATGATGTATATGGTAAATAGAACAACCTCACAAAATTTCAGCTCTTGAAATGTAACCATGTAGGTCCCACAATCCAATGTTAAATTGTGACATTTGATCTCAATGTTCAAATAGCAAAATTATCCCTAAACACAACATTGAGTTGGCGGTGCCCTAACGTATTTCATATCATATGTCTCATTTCTAATTAACACAGGGATCCGACTGAGTGAGGGAAGAGATGGCCATGTTATTATTAGGGATCACACCCAGTTTGTTCCTCCTTGTGTGTTCTAGAATTGTCATGAGGTGACCCGCCGTGACCTAATTAATAATGTGTGCAAGTGCATGCAAGATTAAAAGCCCACACAATTCTCCCCCATCCATATCATGGTTTGGGGCGGAGACGCCGGGCGGGACCGCACCATCGGTGACCATCACTCCAGACCTATTTCGATGCGAACAATAATTTTTAAGATGATTTGATTCGGACAATTCGATTATTAAACAGAGTAAGAATAAGTTGGATGTAACGAATGAAAAGACCAAAGGAACACAAATGAGGGGCCCTGAACGGAGTTCAGGATGTATTTAGAAGTTCCCACAATCCGGATTCGCCCCTTTCCTCAAGCAAAAGGAGTTGGACACTCAATCCACCAGGTAACCTGAAAAGTCAGCAGTCAAAGTCAAGAAAGATCAGCCTCCAAACTGATCTGATACTAGTCGTCCTCCCATATCTAATGCGAGCTGTTAAAGGGTCGCCCGTTTTGAATAGAGGGGACCCAGATAAAGGGCACCTCCCAAATAACCAGTATGGTTAGGGGGAAGCTCATTTTTATTAGAGGGATGGTTGTGATTTTTTTCTTTTTACACTCCACCAAAAACTATACCCCACACCACTATTATTACCATCATCACCACAACACCATTACCACTCTGACCTCGTCGCCGCCACCACCACCTCTATCTCCATCATCATCACGCGAAGATAGAGATTGAATCTCTTCTTAAGTCCTATTTGTTGACCACTCTGACCTCGTCGCCGCCACCACCACCTCTATCTCCGTCATCATCACGCGAAGATAGAGATTGAATCTCTTCTTAAGTCCTATTTGTTGAGCATCCCTCATCCAAAGTGAGGGTCCCTTTTAACAGCACCCTATCTATCTAATTCGTGCTTAAACAAAAAAAATCCACGTCCAACCGTACAATTTTGACCGTTGGATCTGTAAACATCAGAATCACGCCTCGAGATTGTACATGAACAATCCAGAGTTCGTCATGTTGAACTTTAATCCAACGGTATATTCATTCTTTTATGGTTTTCTTGTTTGGTGGGCTAACTATTTAACCCATAAAATCTTTTTTCAAGTTTAAAGCTTTTTTTTAATGTCTAATGAAAAACCAGTCGTAATTCAGAGAACCCATCATCCCAATTTCCTCATTCGCCGCCTATAAAAGGTTTTCTTATGTTGTTTCTTCGATGTTTGAAGTTTCAACCCTTAGTTTGTTGAATTTAATTGGCTTCCCTGTATAAAAAAGGAGCTTCTTTTGGTGCTTCTTTGCTGGTTAATGTGCTTTAAGCTTGGTTAAACATGGCGTCTCTCAACCTTTCTTGCTCGACGATCATTCTCTCCCGTCCACAGTAATCTCTCTCTCTCTCTCTCTCTCTCTCTCTCTCTCTCTTTTTCTCTCTCTCTCTAGGAGATTTTTTATCTGAAACTTATCTGGGTTTTGTTGATTTTATTTTAAATTAGCAGTTTTGGTGGGTGGTTTAAATTTTTTAATTTGTTTGGATTTATTCAGTTTAATATATTTGCTTTCATTGTTCTTGCTTAGTTGTTGATGCAGTTATAATTGGAGTTTAATGAGTCTTGTTAACTGATTTTGATATTATAATTTTTACTGATTTTGTTTGAATCTCTTTTTGTATTGAAAAGGTGCATGTTCGAAAGGATTTTTTTTGTCCAAAACTCAATTGGATTTTTCAGATTTAGGATTTTTCTTTCTGGGTTTTGATTGGTTTGGGGTTTAACAAATTCTTTTGGGTTTTGTTGGAGCCATTGATTAGTCTATGGAATTTTTGATTTTTCTATTTGGGGGTCCTCAAACTAGATTCTCAATTTCAATTCTATATAGCTCTCTTAGAATTTTCAACCATGTATCAAAGGGTTTCTTCTTACTGTGAAACTGAAAATTTGCAGCATTAAAGAAAGCTGCCTGCTCATAATTTGCTAAATGTTTGCTTTAGAATGTCTCTTTTGATTTATTGTATTTCTGCACATGTTTGTAATTGTAGATATGCGTGGTCATTATTGGTTTTTAGTTTCCACATGTTGGAATTGTTGTGGGTTGCTGATTTTGTTATTTTTTTGTTTTAATTAAAAAACTTCTGCCATGTGAAGTTTGCATTATGAAGATCACATATGGTTGCCAATGTCGATTATAATACGAGTGATGGGGGAAGCGATTTCGAAGAAGTTAAAAAAGGGATTGCAAATGGATCAAGAAATGACCAAAAAAAATGAGGATAGATGAACTTATTGACTTGATTTGAGGGATTCCATTGGAAAAGACCTGTAGATCAAGAGGAAATGTGGAAATTTCTCCCATAATATAATACCATTTTTTTAAGAAAATATAATACCATTTTTGCTGGTATTTGGGTCTTTTGTACTTCCCTTCATGGAGAGAAGTCTCCATTGGCCTACTTGCAGAAGTTTCAGGCCCTGGGGGTTGCATGGGAAATTTCACAAAACTGAATGTTTTTCTTATTGGTTCTACAAGAAGTTTTAGTACAAATGGAATTTTCAAAGCCTTATTCTCATTTTGCTTCTCTCCAAAGCAGTATATTCAAACAAAATCAGCTTTATAAGAGTTTTGCTAATTTCTTTATTTCTAATTATATTCTCTATTCTTACACAAACAAGCAAATCTGAGTAACTACCTGTGTTGTCTGTAGAGGGAAGAAATACTTCAGCTCGTTCAATGGGCTACGATATGTGAATTCATCTGCAGCTAGTGGGAACACATCTAATTTTTCCATGATCAATCCGAGTAAATCATGCCTCAGCCTCAAGGGTGATAGTAGAGTTAGAGCAGTGATATCTGGGGAAGGAGATATTTTATCTTATGCCCAAAGTAATACAGCTGCAGGACAAAATGCTTCTGCTGAACCGGCTAAATTATCAACTGGTGTTGAAATACAACCTGATGCAATTGCATTTGGAACACTGGCAGCAGATATGAGTCCTACAACTGACGATTTTTTTGTTGACAAGGATGAATTTGATTTGGATTCTCCTACAGAAGGATTCGCCTCCGTATCGGCGGCCATTGAAGACATTCGTCGAGGCAAGGTTTGTTTTCTCCTTAGATGAGTTAATTTTGTATTAATTTGGTTGTTTGTTTGCATAGCTCATTTCTTCCTTTGGGTGTATCTTGCAGATGGTCATTGTTGTGGATGATGAAGACAGAGAAAATGAGGGAGATCTTATAATGGCAGCTCAATTGGTAACACCTGAAGCTACAGCATTTATTGTAAAGCATGGAACTGGAATTGTGTGTGTGAGCATGAAAGGAGAAGACTTAGATAGGTTACAACTTCCTTTGATGGTAGCAACAAAGGAGAACGAGGAGATACTCGGCACAGCATTCACAGTATCAGTGGTATGTAATTACCTCCCTCTAGAAACAGCTAAAAGTAATGGTTTATCTTTGCCTTCCCCTAATCCTCCATAAGACATATGCTGTAGATCCTTCCCCACAACCTTAGTAACATCATATCTGGCCTTCCCTTCTCTTGCAGTGCACCTAATGTGACCTTAATCTATGAACCCTAGATCATCTTTGTCCTGAGAGCATAGTGGAATCTGTTACTCCGTTAATATGGGGTGAACCACATAAACCTCTGCTTTGTGTGTATGTGTGTTGTCTGTGTTAATTTCTTTCTCTTTTCCTCAATCGTGTGTGGGTTTGTTTTCACTAGTCTCCTTTATTTTATCACCTGTATGAGATATCCCTATGTTCCCTTGAATGCATTCCATAATTTTGATTATCTTTCACATTTATGGTGACTATAATGGGCTTCTGTAGGATGCAAAACATGGTACAACCACTGGAGTGTCAGCTCAGGACAGGGCAACAACGATACTGACTCTTGCATCTAGAGATTCAAAGCCTGAAGATTTAAACCGGCCAGGCCATATCTTCCCATTGAGGTACAGGGAAGGAGGTGTTCTGAAAAGAGCTGGGCATACAGAAGCTTCTGTAGATCTTGCCGTGTTGGCTGGGTTAGACCCTGTTGCAGTTTTATGTGAAGTTGTGGATGATGATGGCTCCATGGCTCGATTGCCAAAGCTACGCGAATTTGCACAGAGGGAGAACTTGAAAATTATATCCATTGCTGATTTAGTCAGGTACCGATCGTGTCTTGCCCCTCAAGAGAACGTATGAATCTTCAGTAATTTTATAAGCACATATTCTCATTTCTACACTTCTTGAAATCTTAGAGATATCTCTATAGTTTTGCATGTTTATTAGTTAGTCTGCAACTTTGAGTCATAAAGACCAATTCAATCATGGTTTTGTTCTTTCTGAGTCGATGATTGATATTCTGTCTGTTATGGATTATATTTTGCAGATATAGAAGGAAGAGAGACAAACTGGTTGAGCAGTCTTCTGCGGCGAGACTACCCACCATGTGGGGACCATTCAAGGCCTACTGTTACAAGTCAGTGCTAGATGGAATTGAGCATATTGCCATGGTTAAAGTAAGCAAAACTCTTGAACTTTAGGACTACACTGTATTAAGTGGTATTTTCTATTTAATTTCTTATTCATCATTGTAAAACACTTAAACACCAAGATAAAGTAAGCAGGCCATAGTTAGATCATTAAAGGTACTCTTCTTTTTACTGTTGATTCATCTGAATTTAAAATTTCTTGTTCCTATCGAAAAAAATATATATTAAATGAAAATTTTTCTTTTATTCTTCTGCTCGAACAATAGGAGCTTCTTTTAGTGTTACATTTGATAAAGTATTAGCTTATAAAAAAAATACATTTGATTAAATTAGGAGGAAACCTTATGAACCAAGTTCATAGTAATGGGAAAGCTTATAGCAAAAATGAGCCATAATTCAATAGGTGGTGCTCTGTGCTGCAACTGTGGTTGTCAGTTCAATCCCAGCTTTGCTATGGAGGAAAGAAGTTTTTGTCCTGCTGATGAAATCATTATTTAGGTCCAAGGTTTAAAATCTCGTTTTGACTTAATGTTTCAGTTAGTTGAAAAACTGAGACATTTAGACCGAACTAGTCCGTAAGAACACATGAACAATACAAAACAGTTTCGTTCTGGTTATTACTGAACTGAAAATTCAAAATTTTGAATCATGATGAGGTACATCTGCTTTCAAAGTTGGACTTTCATATCATATCAAATTTTCAGTTAAAGTAGTTTTCTATTTTGGTTGATAAAAATAGACCAAACTTAATTAAGACGTTTTTAAATCTTTTGCATTAGTAGAGCTTGGAGCTTGACCTGAGAATTAGATACAACTAGTTTACCAAATCGGACATTAATGTGGATTGTGTTGTAAACAGGGTGAGATTGGGGATGGGCAAAATATTCTTGTAAGGGTACATTCTGAGTGCCTCACAGGAGACATATTTGGGTCAGCCAGATGTGACTGTGGGAGTCAGCTGGCACTTGCTATGAAGCAGATTGAGGCAGCTGGAAAGGGTGTATTGGTGTATCTCCGTGGACATGAAGGAAGGGGAATTGGTCTTGGCCACAAACTCCGTGCGTACAACCTGCAGGATGACGGGCGTGACACTGTGGAAGCCAACGAGGAGCTTGGGTTGCCTGTTGATTCACGAGAATACGGCATTGGTGCTCAGGTACTTGATTTATTAGAATTGTTCATTAAGCTTCATGGAGTTAGAATAACAAATTTGAAAAAAATAAAATAAAATAACATTTCTTGAACACAAGCTCTTCTTCAACATAATAATGATATAATCATTTCTTGAGAAACCTTACTAAAAAATTTATTTCTTTGATGCATAACCTTTGACTAAGAACACTTAACGCGAGGCTGAATATCAACAAATTAGTTCGAGTATGAAATAGGGCAAATATAAGTACCACCTTTGTTGATCCAAAAAAAGAAGAAAATTAGTATGAGTTTGACGTCGAAATATAGTCTTTTATTTATGATTTCACGGAGGAAATCTGTCATAATAATCTTAATTCATACCCTACACTAAGGTTTAAATGACGAAGTGGAAACAATGACAATTATTAACAAGAAAGAGAGCTGTCTTTGAAGAAATAAATGGAATTATTAACTCAATTGTAATGTCCTCCTTGAATTACAATGGCTTCTATTTGTGCTAGAAACCTAAAGTCCCAAAAACAGAAACAAAATCTGACATTCCTAGAAAAGAGATTGCTAAAACAAACCTTCCCTAAAATAGAAAAAATGGAAAAAGAGGACCTAAATGAAGAAATTTGGTCGAAAAGTGCTGTACACCTTGGCAAAGCCGTGACAGTGAGTTTTGTTTCCCACTCCTGTTCCCGTCAGAGCAAGATCTTCTGGGTCATTCTGATGAAGTCAGTCATTTCCTGTCTTCTACATCATTAAACCTGTTTAGTTTCTTCTTTTTGAAAATGAAAATTCTTAATATCCTTTTTAAGATTAAGTTGCTATTATCTTGGCGAAAATTTAATTTTAACAGAATATCAGTTTTGATTATTTTAATTTATTGCCTTATTGCAGATATTACGAGATCTTGGTGTTCGTACAATGAAGCTGCTGACAAATAATCCTGCTAAGTACATTGGACTTAAAGGTTATGGTTTGACAGTTGTGAGCAGAGTTCCTTTGTTAACTCCAATTACAAAGGATAACAAGAGATATTTGGAGACAAAACGTACAAAAATGGGGCATGTATACAATTTTGAATTCAACGGTCAGCTAAGCGATCTTGTCAGTGGAAATGGAAAATCAACAGTAACCTCTCCCGGTGAATCTGAGGAATAGACGCATTCTGCAACATGCGATCCAAGAAAGGCCCTGAGTGGGTGATGTTAGTAACATACATATGATGATTTTTATAGGACAGTTTTAGTGATTAGACGAATATTTCATTCTTCAAATCAAATTCGGATGAGTTATCCATGCATTTATTACTCCATTGTCTTGATTCTTTTTTCCCATGATGTTGTAAATTATTTGAGAAAAATGCTCAACCCATTTATGGAAATCTTGCTCATTTTGTTGCTCTTTGTTGAAGTTCTAAACTAATGTCATCCAGAAAAGATTGTTCTTTGTTGAAGTTCTATCATGATGGAAAAGATTAAACTAATGGCAATTAATAGCAACCCTGAAGGAGCTATATATTTTGTATAATGGTAATTTTGGATCTACCCCAAGCATTTTGCCGTTCACCTCATCTTTTTTTACTTATTCTTACACCTTGTTACACTAGCTTGCAGGCTCACATGGATATGACCCTAGGACTGATTTTTCGTGGGGATGATCACCTCACAATGTAAATCAACCTCATAAAAAATTAAGTTGTTTTGAGTTTTCTATCTAGTGCTATCAAAAGTTTATTCAAATTTTAAGCTTTCTAAACCATTCTTTACCATAAAATTTTCAACCATCTTTTTCCAAAAGAGCTAATATATTTTGCATAATTATGAGATGAAATGGGGATTTTGGCCAAAAATAATTACTTAAAAAAGTATTTTAGGATTTAACCCAACAAATATTTTCTTTTAATCTAAGGCCCCTGGTAACACAAGGGTTTTAGTGTGTGGTAAAGAAGTTTTCAGTGTGTAGTGTGTTACCCAGAGGACTTAGACTAAAGAAAACGTTTGCTGAGCTAAATCCTAAAATATTTTTCAAGTTAAATAGTACCAAAACAAATACTACTGAGAATAGACAAACTGAGACATTTGAAGCATTTTGAAATTTTAACCATGATTTTATATCAAACACACAAGAACAAGAGAGGTTATAATAGTCCAAAAGAGACCTTTCCAATTTCATATCTGACTATCTGTTAGTTCCCCCTTCAAGAGAACATTGTGAATTAGAAAGACAACAAAATGCTTAAAGAATCCTAAAAGATCAGTAAGAAAGAAAGAAAAAAAAACTCCTACATTGAGCGTCATCTTCCCAATTCGAGCGGGCATATTGGGTATAAAATATATGCCGCCATGTGTATAACAAAAAATAAAAAATAAAATCCTTCGCTGGTCGAGTATAGTTAGTTCCTACTCAAGCAGCACGTGCGACAAAATCCATGCTGCCCATTGTATAGCAAATTCTCACCGGTACAATTCTTCCACATTGAACAAATGATGTCAGTTGTGGAAAGCCAAACTCTTGTGCATTCTTCATTTGTATACTCGTATCTAACTAGTCTTGAGATGAAGACAAGGGAAGGCAGCAAGCAGAGATGTCAACACCGGCAACCTCCATAGCATTGCAGACCCATTCAGGGACATCACCTTTGGGAAACTGCAAGAAATCAAACACACCGAAGTGTTAAAAGGAATGCACCAAGGGGGAACTAGTTCATTGTATTAGAAGTTACTAGTAAATGGATGGCTCAAAAGCTTAAAATTTCTGGTGAAGATGATCTACATCATGAGGAGATCATCCTCACCAGAATTTCTCCCTTGGATCATCTCCATGTTGGCCCCACAAACTTATAATGACATTCTATGAATATCCTGGATTATCTTGATGGATGTGTGGTAGCGATAGGGGTTTCTACGAAAAGTGGAGAAGGAGTGGCACTTCTGTGTATAAGATTCCTGCAACTGAAGCCTCCTCTCCTTTCTCCCCACTATAAACATCATAAGAATCCGTCCAAACTTATGTGCATGAAAACAGAATTCACTTTACAGTTACAGTAGAAACATTAAGAAGAGAATCCACATTTCCAAGGAAAAATTGACCCTAAGCAACTGCATTTCCAATAGTGGCTAAGGTTTCGAGTCCTAGTCATCCATATGTAAATAATAATAATAATAATAATAATAATAATAATAATAATAATAATAATAATAATAATAATAAAAATATGTAGTTGTAAGACTACAATTATCTGTTCTCGGAGATTAAGTTGCAAGAATAGAATTGCCATTTTGAGTAAGAGGAGTACCATTTTTTTCAGGAACCCGCACACAAACCTGTAAGAGACATAAAAAGAACCAGAATACAAAAGATATCAGCCATGGGCAAGATATATAATTCTATGCAGATCATAGTTATAAATTGATCAAGTTGGATGGTTAGAGTACACACTCTGGAAAGCATCCTTTAATTATTGACGTGTGTAGATCCCTGCTAAGCTGAAACCAGAAAACATTTAACTAGTTAGATATGAAATAGGGCAATGAAGCTTAGGGCACCATTAGTTCCAAAAGTATTGCATTTGTACCCTCATCATATAAAACAAATTGTGGTATGATAGAAGCTGGGATCCCATAGCATCTTTTGTAACAAGAGAATGAATGTAAGCTCTTGTATAATTCTTGCACACCTACAAAGACAACATAGAGGAATAGAAGGATACCCACATAAGGGTCAATTAATAATCAAGTAGTTTCCAGAAGGAAGGCAACGGCCATACCATACAGGTGCATTCAGGATCAATGGGACGAACATCGTCAGCCATCACTTTGTGCTTCAATTTCAGCACGCCCTGTATAAGAAATTTAAATTAAGTAGAAGTTTTTTTTTTTTTTAAAAACAAAACAAATTAAATAAAAATATCAATTGAAAAGAAAAGAAAAATAAGGAAAATAAAGTTTTCCTCTTAAGGGGGATGCAAGAATCCAATAGAGCTTCAGCTTCATTACAATGTGTACCTCTATGAATGTCAGATTTTCCCAAACGTCTCTAAAACAACAATATCTTGGGAAGTTTTTTCCTTGTTACAGTGATCTATAAGAATCATTCAATCAGCCTATGGAAACATAGCTGTGTGACTGTCATGATAATTTTCCCAATTGTTGATGGCACAGGTCTCCACCAATGGAAACCCAGTGAAGAAAATTATGTTGTTTTTGGAAGTGATGAGAGGTCCAAACTAATCAAGATCAAGTATAATCAACCCACAGCTGACTCAAGGTTTACACCTGCCATGGCATCAAGCCACAGCAAGGGTTAATCTTCCTCATATTTACAGAGACATGCATATTTGTGTAATCTTTAATATACCTACCTCAGGTACAAGAGCTGTACCAAAACGAGCAGTACGCGTAGGATAAACACAATCATACATGTCAGCACCTAATGCACTGCAAACTACAATATCAAGAGGATATCCAACACCCTGAAAATCATATGCACAAAAGAAAAAGTAAGAAAATTTGACATTGTTATAACACAAGGAGAAAGTTCACGAATCATTCAAAGCAACTTTAGTTCATACATATCCTTCATAATTTGAAAATAGATAATGCATGGAAAATAATTATTTTGTCACCATAACATAGCGTGGTTTATCCTCAGGCAAATTTGAAGTACACTGAGCAACAACACGCCAAAATGAGTCTTTTTCTTCACCGCCTGCAAGACCACCAATAGCATAGCTGTCAAAAAAGTAAACCAAGTTAAATCACTTTCTTGGCCCTTTTAATAGCTACAACTTTGCAAATTTAATTTTGAAGGGCTAGTGATCAATTTGGTGTATGCCCAGGTTTACAAGTATTAAGAAATAATCTGGGACTTAATAGACAATGGATTTGAAATGGTTAATGAATACCATAATCATGGTTGAAACATTCAGCTCCTTGGTCAGCCGAAAAGATCTTAGCAAGTAGCAACTAATGTGCATTTTTGTTAGAGAATTTCCTTTTAAATATTAAGCAGATGTTTGCTATTGAGATCAGAATTTGGAAGAAATTGGGTGCAAAAAATTTCATGATTTCATATAAAAGGTCAAATATGATTCCACACCTAGAAAACATGGAGGTCTTGGCTACAGAAATATATTCCATTGAAGGTGGCTTATTGATTATAAACTTGGTCTTCAATTTAAAATTGGGATTCATGTGAGATTAGATCTTCATTGGGGAAAGGCATTTGGAAGGGGACAAGTGCAGGTTCTTATAAATTTCGCAAAAGAAGCAAACTTTTAAAGTGGGAAATGGTAAGTGAGCTAAATTTTGGGTGGATGATTGGTGAGGTTGGGAAAACTGATATATGTATTGTCTTCATCACAACTACCTCCCCTTTTCGATCAGTGATGATACTATGATTGTCATGTGAGAAGCTGAGAGTGTGTGATAATCCATTTTTGGAAGAAGCATGTTGGATAAAGAGATTGAGGGGTGCTCATCTATTTTCGAGCACTGGGGTGAGGATTATATTAATCACAGTGTCAGAATAAGACAACTTAATTATCAGGTAGATTTCTTGTAAAGTCTGCGCACATTTCCATTAGTAACCACTAGGAGTAGTATCCACATACCCAGGTAAATTGCGATCAACCAAGCCTCTAACACATATGTCTCTGAAAAACAAGGGCCATTGGAATAAAAAAATTAGCAAGCTGTTGAACAAAAAATTGTCACAATGAAACTTGTGTACAACAGACATGTACAAGCATTTCTAGAAAAATACGAGAGTTATGTCACCTGAGCACTGGATCTAGTCCTCCTTGTACTATCCCAAATAAGTTTTGTTCATTTGGTCTCTTGTGAGCTGTTATTGGAAATAAAAAAGTATTGAGCAACCTAGTAAACATGAAGTAGAAGCATTATAAAGCAACAAATGATCAATGAAGAAAAAATTGAAGTTGTCATAGTTAATGGTGATTTCTTTTAATAAAGGTAATTGCTGCAACAGAGAAAAATGCAATCTGGGAGGGGGTAGCAAAATCTTAAGCCCGCCCAAAGAAAGGGATAAAAAGCCCTTGATGATACAATCAAACTTTCCACCTTAGCATAGCATAAGGCAACAATTTTCCTATCAGACATATATACCAGCTATACATCTGTCTATCCAACGAAGAGTTCGATACATAGCCTCCTCAACTCGCGGACCAGTAATAGTGGTTTTGACAACATCATCAAGGGCCATGATGATATCTGCTCCAATTTTATTCTGCAAAAGTTGTTGGGAGAAGAAACCAGTATAAGATACACAAATGATGTAACTATTTTTTTAAATGGGAAACTAATATTTAGAGAAGACAGAAAACAGGAACTGAAAAACCTCATTCAACATTTTCAGATGTCCAGCAGTAACTTAACTGCAGACCAAGTCACTAAATTCGTTTTGATTGGAGCTCAAGAAATTTGTTTATCAATATGTAGAAGATGAATTCAAGCCAAATGGAACAAAAAATATGAAGAGCCAGTGCCTTTGGATAGGAGAAGGAAAGAATAGTCAAAAAATGGGAGAGCATTTTCTGCAACAGCCCTTGACATCAGTTTATGGAGTTTCGGCCACTGTTGCCCACTTAAGGAGAGATTTCCTGATCCATTTATTTACTGGCTTTCCGCCTTGCACAGGCTATTGCCTTAGCCTTAACCTAAGTGAAGGGTCAGAATAACGTGTAGGTCCCAATTCTAATTGAAGAAGTAGCAGCTGTAGATATGCAAGTCAGGAGAGCCAGCAAACTCAAGTCCCGTTTCACGGTTTTTTAAAGGAAAAAGAACGGGGAAAAAATAAAAATTTAAATTAAATGGTGACAAGCTCGCAGATCACAAGGAGATGATTCAAGGGCTGAAAGGTGTTAGAGCACAAAATGTACCCACTTGGATCTGTATCGACTCTTCAGGAGTTAAGAGCATTGGCTTTCCATCGACAGGTGACTGAAATTAAGAAAAAGGAAGCCTGAGTTAACAAGTACGGATGTGAAAATACAACTACATCCCATATAATTAAAGAAATTAAGCAAGATAAGCCTGGTTAATTCACAAATAAGAACATCACAACGTAAAAAGAAACAGTATCATTAGCTTTCTTACACCAAAGTTTTAGTGAAAAATCTGCAGTCTCATTAGAAGGTAAGTGATACAGAAGCATCTTATTTTCATATTCCCAATGAAGTCCCAACCACAAGTAGTTGATCCAAGGTTCTTAAGCACAAGTAGGCATATAATGCATAATCAAATTCTCTTTTCTAGATATTGATTATTAATGGTTTATTATTTATAGAAATTCCTTTATATACAGTAAATTATGTACTTACTATCTGTAGTATGTTCAATATTACTTTTGATAGCAAGAACTAAGAATCTTTAGTAACCTATGGTTTGGGGACCCACTTACAAGATTAGACTTAGTAAGAAAATTTAAATTGGATTAACAGAATAAAAAGTCTTTGTATACATTTTAAGAGGGATTCCATACTATGATACGGTGTGATGATATTGAATAGTTACTTGTTTTGGGTCTGAAACACTGAAATTTTAAAAGTTGCAGAGTGATTATTTGTCGAGGAGTGATTCCACAAATCTTTCTATCAATTCGATCATCCTCTCCCTACAAACCCTAGAGCAATTCTAGGTTACTAACTTCCTCCAAGATATTGAAGGTCTAAAGACATTCCGAAAAAGATATGATTCTAGAAACATTATTTTGATAAAATTATGTCGTAATTGAATAAGGAATTCAGAAAATCTAAATAAAAGATCTAAATAAAAGAAAGAATGAATCAATGAAATGTTGGTTGGTCCTGACTGGGAACTTGAGTAATAAGTTAAAAAACAAAATAAATAAAAAAGAACAATATTCAAGAAAAATTGTTGATTTTACAATAGGTGCATTGGTGGACTAGATCTGTAAACTTCATCAAATGTATGCTCCTAGAATTGCGCCTGTATGGATGTTGTCTCATCGACAAAAGATAAGTACGGAAATTATGTCGACTAGATTAGTAAATAGTTTCCATTCTTCCTTTTCCAGTAATTATCATGTACTCATTAAAAAGAAAAGGCATTCAAGACAAAACACTTTTATTTGCATTGAATCTAAAATAACCTTGGGAATGAAAAATAGCGAGCTAAACAATATAAAATTTGATTAGCAGAA
Source organism: Macleaya cordata (assembly GCA_002174775.1). Taxonomy (NCBI): domain Eukaryota; kingdom Viridiplantae; phylum Streptophyta; class Magnoliopsida; order Ranunculales; family Papaveraceae; genus Macleaya; species Macleaya cordata. The sequence goes on along the minus strand of MVGT01004392.1, from coordinate 120,959 downwards.
ATACACAAAAAAAGTACCTGAAATGTCACACCCTTCTCAGTAATGTCAGCTAAATGCAACAGGGAGACCTGGATAAGCATAAAGAAACATTCATTGGAAATCTTTGGTAAGATTGTTTCTTGTCTCATGGTAAACTAAAGAGTGTCTGCACATCAAAGCATTTCCAAATGGAAACAAATACCTACAAGCGACAGAACCTCATGATTCAGATTGGCAAAAGGCTCAATTAAATATAGACTTATAAAACTGATACCCTCTATTTAAACCACAATTATAAGGGGAAAAGAAAAAATTACATGCAATCTCATTGTATGTAATATTTCTCTCTATCCTTAATAAAGCCATGAATAAGCACAAATTTCGAGTGGAACTCGAGATTCAAGAAACTGTACATACCCACTAACCACCAAGGCTGCTCTTCTGATTCTTTTTCTGGTTTTTCATTTGTTACACAAGAGCAAATTCGCTTGTTAATTTATTCCCAAAATGAGGAGCTAATAACAAGATAACTCTATACCCTTTGACTAACCCAAACCAGAAAGGAGTTTAGCTATCCTCTTGTTCAGATGCAAAGCCCTCAAGAACAAGGGTACTTTTATATCAAGTTTGTTTACTTCTTGTTTTGGGGCTCATTTTTGTATTAAGTTGTGAGTCATGATTATTGTCTTATATTTCTTCTTCTCCTAATAGTAAGTGTACAACTCAAAAATGACCTTTTCCCGTGTATGTAACTCCATCACAAGGTGCCGCATGATCTCTATTTATTAAAATCACTATGATTTTTTTTTTCCTCATTGGATCTCTCACAATAACTCTAATAGACATGTTAAGCTTGCAAAAACACCAAGACAAAGCCTGTATAAAATTCACATACAAGCATCTGACAATTATTCAAATAGGAAAGAGTTCCCAACTGTTAGAAGTGGCCAATCATTCCAAGGAGGAAAGCTATGGCATCATTTTTTTAAGTGATTGGTAAAATGATTAGTATTTGGGACTAGCATGTATGCAAAGAGGAAAGCTATAGGCTAAAGCCATTTAGAAGTAAAGCAGCTGCAATAAGTAGTAAAATAAATAGATGATAGATCAATTGGTTAATAAAAATATACATTAAAAGAAAGCAAAATGATGCATGAAAGTCAAGGAAAAATGAAAGTAAATCAAATGTTGATAAACAACCATCTGAAAGCCACCAGAATCTGTAAGCATTGCTCTTGGCCAATTCATAAATTTGTGAAGACCACCGAGTTCATCAATCAGTTCTGAACCAGGACGAAGCTCCAAATGGTAGGTATTTCCAAGTATTATTTGACAACCAATATCCTTGAGTTGGCTTGTTGTTAACCCTTTTATTGTACCTGTAACAAGAACAATTGTCGAATATGTATATCAGTTTATGTAAATATCAAAAGTCAAAACAAGTAGTGCCAATTTCCACCATAACTGTTTCTCTGCAGACTAAAATGCTTATCAACTATCTCTACTGAATCATGGCAGCTGACTTAATACTCCTAGAATGTCCAACCAATGGATGAATGAGAAAGGTTATAACATTGTTAGATGATCCACCAATTTGATTAGCCACAAGCATCTGCAAACTACTCAGAAAAAGTCAATGACCCGTATAACATTAAGGGAAATGACATGATGATGCCGGACACATTAGTAGATGACAAAAGAGTAGCCGAATGTGTCAAATTTGAGACTACAAAACTGATGTCACTAAAATGTTGTTCAGATACATTAGCAATATTCAGAACATTTGGAACCGGAAAAAGTCATTACAGAAAAATCAAACCTACTAAAACAACACCACTAGTAATGGGTCATGGGTCATGGACGGCTCATATCCAATTCCGTATTATATGACAATGATGAACCACCGCTCCTTTTTATATGCAGAGCAGGTTAGACAAATTCCACAACTCATCTTATTAAGTCTTATTTGTTTCTAGCGATGCCCCCTGCCCCAACACTGGCATGATATAAGCTACGAGCTTAAAAAGTAATGATGTTCTTATTTATTATATGCAAAAAGAGAGAAAAAACCCCCAATAATTAAAAATCTAACCTTGTGTTCCAACAGGCATAAAGAGAGGTGTCTGGCACACAAAGTGAGGGAGCGTAAGTTGAGCTGCACGAGCACGATTAAACCTTCCCAATACCTTCATACACAAAAGTTAAACATCATATACAAATAAACAATCAAATGAACATTAGATAGACAAATAAAAATTACTCATTGCTCTGCATCTTTGGAAACTAATTTAAATCCAAATGTAGTTCATTGATCGAGCCATTAGTATCAATTAATCTATACCTATCCATTGGGCACTTGGGCAGTATATAAAACTTCGATATTCGATAATGGGTGCATCATTAACAGTAAGATTTCAGTTCCTATTATATATATAAACCCAATACAAAGAAATCAGCTAAAACAAAGGCATTTAATACATCACCCAAATAAATCAACATTATAAAGATGAAAAAACATTCTCTATTTGATTTCTCAAAAACGTCAGAGTAGGGAAACTCATGAACAAAATGAATAAAAAACAGAGCTGTACCTCAAAACGAAGCGCCATTGTACGAACGATTGATGATACTGACATCAAAAAACTGAAACGAAAATAAGCAAAAAAGTGGAACCTGTGGAATCAACTGGGAAGTGTTCAAACCCTACTTTTCTGCTTCTATTATCAGCTAAGGGTTAAAATGGTACCTCAACTATTTCGATTGACATGTTGAGGTTTATAAAAATAAGAACACAGGGAGACGGAATGAGAAAACAAGGCAGAAACAATGTTAAATGGTGAACCTCGAACGGGTGTTTTCATGGGGCGTGTGTGAGAAGAGAAAGAGATGCCCTAGAGGCTAAGAAGATGTGAATGAGGGTTTTTTGTGCAGGCGGCTGGAAAACGAAGCTTATTAACGTTATTCACGCGCGGAAAGTTTCGTTTCTTTTCAAGACGAGGCTTTGTTCGTTTATCCGTTTTTATGAGGCTGCTGTTAGAAAGTTAAGGGACACTCAAACACATCCAAGGGAGGTCTTAGAAATGATTTTTGGACCGACCCTTTTACAAAACCCATGCCAGACGCTTATATGGCAGGGTGGGACCTACCACTTTTTCCTCCTAAAAGTGTTTTGAGGGTTTCCAACTTATATAGCTGCGGGACGACCATGCCGCAGAAGTGTCAGGCATTGTTTTTGTAAAACCGTCAGTCCAACCAGCACTACTGTTATTTTATGGATGGATAAATGGTTTTCTATTAACGAAACAAAATCTTATTTGTTCGTTTATTGGTCTCCATTAATTAATAGAGTTAATAATTTTAACTTTGAACTAGGGGTGGGACTTGGGCGATTTAAAGGCTTTAGAGATGCCATTCCCACACTATACCTCCCTATGCCGAGAATGTCCACAAAACCCGTAAGGGGTTTACCCAAGCATGTCCCGTGTGAGTTTCTCGGGTTCTTTAGGTTGCCTAAGTTTTAATAAATTTATATGATTAGATGAGCTTATTAATACAAAAAAAATAAAATAATAATAACTAATAAAAATAAATTTAATTAAATAAAATATCTTTAATAGTTTCAAAAGATAAACAAACTAACTATTGACCTGCTCAAGTGATGAATAAATTGAAGATGATTTTATAATCTTTCGAGTTTTATTTATATTAAGAAATAAAAATCTTTTTGAAATTACATAAAATGAGACACGTGGAAAGTTTTCTTTTTGGGGCTTGATACCTCCACCCCATATTAGTAATTTAATATATTTATCTATTTTTATCTTTCAAAATATTTTTCAGGCCCCATATTATTTCCATGTTATAAACTAATTAAAATCTTTATATATTTATCTATCTATATATATATATATATAAGGTTCTCAGGTTGAGCGGGTTGTCCGGATTAACAATTATTTATACACATGCTTGCCCAAATTTAACTTTGAGTTGGCAAAATAATGCACCCCCTCTCAACAACCACTATACTTGGATTTTCATCTTTTTGTTAAGAATAATCCCACATATATGGAATATAAAAAGCCTTGCAATCTAATATATAAAGATCTTAGGACACTCCACTGCAGATTAATTTTGAGTTGGATGTTCACAAACTTAATATGGTATTAGAGCAGGCCCACACGTAATAGGCCCAAAGGTCACATGTGCACCACTTCACCCAATAAAATTTCACGTGTTAAGCTCAAAATAATGCTACACATGAGATAACGTGGTTGATTGGTACTTCTCATCATTATGAAGAAGTTGTGGTTTCAAAACTCACAATTTATGGTATTGTTGTGAGTTTTCATCATGTAATAATTTATTTTGAAGATTATGCGTAATCAAATAGCATTTATGTACTTTATATGTTAATTAATGGTCGATTCTTCGATGCTCGCAAATGACGGTTGTTTATCTTTTTGCGGTCGTTGGTGGCGGTGTTCTCATATGTTTTGTGCAATCTATTGTTCTCCTATCCTACGCTATTATTTGTACTTGTAATAAGACAAAAGTTCTATCATGAAAGAAAACAAAAATTGCATAATTTGAAAGGGTTATAAGTTAGCCAACTGATTTTAGTAAGTGGTGATCTACATAGTAAAGAAATCATCCTCATAAAAATTCACCTAAGATCATCAATCTCCATGTACATGGTGTTTTAAAAGGGGCGCAAAATCCCTTCTCATACTAAAACGGTCAAAATACATCTACTTTCTTTTCTATTCCATCTGCGTAAGTATTGGGCAATGGAAAGGTGCGTGTTGGACACTTCTTATAAGAAACGCATAGATCACTGTAACGCCCCAATTTGAAACTCACAATCTCTAAGAATTGAGTCGCATCTCGAGGCGTTAGGCTAATTATACAAGGTGACTAATTAGTACTAAACAAACCTAAACAAGGTTTACAAACCTAATCCGAGTTAAACTAATGCAGCTATCCATATCACTAATCACCTCAAAATATGACTAGG
>MVGT01004392.1:82667-104958 GCA_002174775.1 Macleaya cordata | reverse complement strand
AATTTTTTTTTTGAATTAGTAAGATAAAAATTACTAAATTATAATTTAAAAATAACTAGATATTTAATTAGAAAATAAATACTAAGAAGAATAACTAAAGAAGAAAGAAAAAGATAATGAAGAAATTTTTTTATCTTAAGGGCTAAGTAATGACGGTGAAGAGATTGCGAGTAAGCAGAGTACCGTGAGTCCGTTAGGGTTTTTTTCTTCGTTTTTTGTGTTTTCAAATTTGTTGTACTGATGAAGATGAATTAAATTGTATTTATTTTTTAAATAGCCCCCAAACAAGTAGTTATTTTATTAAAAGATACTTAATGTTTTTTTTTTAATAAACCCCGACTACTTATATAATGGACATGGGTGGCCCCTTAATTGTTGGGGCCCAAAGCAAGGCTTGTCCTGCTTGCCCTCAAGGCCGGGCCTGGGGGCATGAGCATAGCAAGTGCTCAGACTCCATACATAAAAAGAAAATATAGAATCTTTAATTATCTTTAAAAGAATATAGAATCTTTAATTGAACCATTATAAAGTCTAAACAAATGAACTTATAATAAATCAGGTATTAAATGAGATTACATGAGTTATTAAATTCAAGGAGGAGTACAAGTTGAATATATTTATATGTTAGAGACTCAAATAACTAATATACCCTTTAAATTAACATTTTTATTTAGAATTTTACTTATTAAAAAAAGTTGCAAAAAGAGTAATTTTGGAAGTTGGCAAATATGAGCATACCGTAACTTAAAGTATTGGCACTATAATTTGAGCATCAGAGCATTTTTTTTTTGCATGTGAACTTATATAAAGTTGTATCTGTATTTCAATGTCTGGCATTAATCAGGTGGTTTCATTTAGGGTGGCAAGCACAGGAAAAAAAACACCATGGGGAGAGAAGGGGCATTCCAATTAAAATGAGACACCTATAAATAATAAGGCTATTTTGGTCGTTTACACCTAAAACAGTCGTGGACGAAAACTCTAACCACCTCTCTCAATAGATCACACTAACACATGAGAAAACATAATGTGTATACGAGTCATAGCCACGGCATTTAATGCCAGACATTGAAATATGAAGAAATGAGGCGTTTCAATCGCTTCACATCATCTTTTTTTTGTCATCCTCATCCTGTTATGTTATGTTCATTTTCAGAATAAAATTCTGCTGGGCATTGTAAACCATTTAATTTGATGGATATTTCATCTGATTCATGTTTTATGAGCTTTATACTTAGTAACTACATTGAGATGGAAGGCATTTTCCTTGTCTTGACTCTTGACTGCATATACTTTGGAGCTATCCAGAAAATTATGTGGAAGCTGAACAAGTCAATTGCAAAAGAACTACTGCCTACACAACCTGTAGACTTTGCAGTTGAACCATGGTGGGGAGTTTGCCTGGTTAACTTTACTCTGGAAGAATTTAAGGTGAGAACGGTTGTTAATGCTTCTTCTGAGTTCTGTATTTGAAGCTAAATTACCAAAAACAACATTTTTTTTAATGCTATGAGCATTTTAGTACATACACAACTTCTTTAGAATGGAATTTCACATCTAACCTGTACAATGTGTTCATAGATCAATATTTACTGAGGATTTACTGAGGATTGATGTTTACATCTATAGAAACTCACCGAAGAAGAAATGGCAACAATAGACAAAGTTTGTAAGGAGGAAGCAAATTCATTTGTTCTCTTTGATCCTGAAATCGTAAGGGGTCTTTTCCGACGAGGATTGATCTACTTTGATGTCCCTGTGTACCCAGATGATAGGTTTAAAGGTAATTTATATACATTCACATCTTTTATGTCAGGCACTTGCCCTTTTTGAGGTTCTAAATAATGAGACAATGAGCTTCTGACTTGATTTATGTATACTTGTTCTATTTTTTTTTACGTTTACCGCTTCACTGTAACAACTTAATGACCCTTTAGTTATAGTTGAAGCATAGGTGTTGTATCAAAGTGTTTCTGTACTATACAGAATTCTACATTAGCTAGAAATTCTTTGAATTGGAATTAAAATGAATTCATTATTTGATGATATTTGTTATATCTGCTTCTTCTTACCTTTCTTATGCAAACGCTAGTTCGAATGGTTGATAATTATATTGATTCAGTTTCCAGGCTAGAAGGGTTTGTTTCCAACAGGGAGCAGTCCTATGAAGATCCTATTGAGGAGTAAGCTTCTTTCTTGGCCCCCTTCTTTTCTATACACTTTAGAAAATTTGTTTTCCCTCTGACAGTATTATTGTTGCAAATATTAAATCCCAACTCCTAAGATCTTGAAATCTTTTCTCCAGGTTATTGTATGCTGTTTTTGTTGTGTCGAGTGAGAATGCAACTGTTGCTGAATTGGCTGCTACATTACAAGCTGACCTTTCTCAGCTGCAGGCTGCTGCATCTTTTGCTTGTCGACTGGGCTGGGCCGTAAAAGTAATTGATCCGGCATCTGTTCTTCAAGATTCGAGCATTCCTGGTACGCCGACTACAATTCACAGTGATGAAGAAGATGGATCCCATGGTAGCATAAGCTCAGCCAACATGTCCACGGATGGTAATGTTCAACAAGCAGATGTTTTTGGAGCAGAAAACTCTAGGGCAGCTTCTGGCCCTGCTCGTGTTGCTTTTGTTGTTGATGCTAATATAACGTCCTACCTCATGATGGGTTCTGTTTCACCAGGTTTGCTTATCTTCTTGGTAATTCATGAACAACGAAGATTTTTTTTTTTTTTTTTTCTAACTCGTTACGATATCCTCTTCCTCCTTTTGTAAATCTGCAATTACTTTTATGGGTCGAATGATCTTGCGGATTGCAAATTATTAACCTTGAGGCAGAGCAGACAAATGTCTGATGCGTTATTATGCGCTCAAACAAGTAGAGGACAAGCTATGGATTTTCAATTTTGAATGAATAAAGACTAAAGCGATTCATAAAAGGACCTTCAAAATCAACTCTCCACTCATATTACTTCTTCTCTTCTTCTCTTCTTCTTCTTCATCTTCTTTTTTTTTTTTTTGTCAAAATCATCGCAGTGGATACTCTCCTGGCTTCTTTAATCCATTCCCTTTCTTTTCTTTTCTTTCTTTCTTTTTTTTTTTCTTTTTTTCAAAATGAGCTATATTATAATACATTATACATGCAAGAGAGTTTAGTTATAAAAGTCAAGAGCCGCAATTGGAGATAAAATAAATGGAGGCTGATTGAGATGGTTGGTGACAGTGATTGTTATGGGAAACAACTTCTAAGTCTCGTTTGAATATATATATATATATATATTTCAAGAGTAAAGAATGAATAATATTATAAGCGAGAAATATGTACAAAGATGTTGCCGACTCTTCAATTAAAGGACCATTACAACCGTATCCCATCTAAATCAAAGTCTTTGAAGCGAAAATTTCTCAACAGATCGAGTCCCTAAGAGACTTTATTCTTCTTATAGTTATATGAAAATAAATATACTTCAGGGTTGGAACAATGAGGAATATTAGCAGTGCATGAACATTATTGTACACATACACTGTTTCGTTCACATCACCACTGAAACCGAGACAATAACATTCTGAAACATTTGCAACTTTGACGCAAGACGGGAATGAGGTGTAGTGATGGAAATGGATCCATAGTGAACAATCATGTGAATCTTACGCACTTTGAGAATTTGAATATGCTAAGAGTTTAAGAAAGCATTTGATTTCATAATACTTTTAGGATGGTCATTGCATTTGAATACTCCGATCATGTGTAGCTGTATGGTGACTGTTATTTTCTCGTTTTCCATTGCTTTGTTTCATAACCTTTGGGTGCATTGGAGGACCCCAAACCAACAGATTTTCATGGTTATTTTTTGTACTTAAACAAAATAGTCTTGGTAGACAACTTTCCGCATGTGGGTTAAACCAAGTTCCAGTAGCCAATGTTGGAACTAAATCAGCAATTAAGAGTACTAAATTGTCTTGGTGGACAACTTTCTGCAGCATTTGTTTCATCAGCATTGTAATGGAATCAAATTTGGCTAATATACAGAGTCATCACCTTTCTGACTTGGACTTTTGTTCCTTCTTTTAATTATTTTTCAGGCTTGAAATCTCATGCTGTGACACTATACGAGGCAGGAAAACTGGGTCATGCTAGCATTGCAGACCTTTGCAAGGATCTGACAACATTAGAGGGAACAAAATTCGAGGGAGAACTGCAGGAATTCGCCAATCATGCTTACAGCCTTCGATGTGTTCTGGAGTGTCTGCTATCAGGTGGAGTAGGTACAAATGCAATTGTTGAAGAAGTAAGTGATAAGGTGGAAATGCAATTTTCAACTATTGAGGAGGCTGCATCTCTTGTAGCTGATATCAATATCACCGAGGAATCTAGCGAATCTGTGGCAAATGAAGCTGGGGCAGATGATGACGAGGATGCTCCTGATTCAATGCTTTCAGGGACGCCTCAGGATGGTTCTGTTTTAGTTGAATCTGTTACAGCAAGTGCTGGTGATGAGTTGGATTCAGCTACTTTAATGGAAAGCAACAGTGGTTTAAGTGAGGAAGCAAATCCAGAGCTTAATAACCAGAATGATGGAAATGTTATGCCACTTGATGGTTCAGTTTCGGGAAAAGGAACTTCGAAAAGGAAAAAGAAGTATCGTGTGGATATTCTTCGCTGTGAAAGCTTGGCTTCTCTTGCTCCGGCAACACTAGACCGTTTATTTCTTCGTGATTACAATATTGTTGTATCTATGGTTCCTCTTCCTCCTTCATCTGTTTTACCTGGACCCACAGGCCCCATTCACTTTGGTCCACCCTCTTATTCATCTATGACACCTTGGATGAAACTGGTATTTTATTTAGCTGTAACTAGTGGACCTTTATCAGTAGTTCTGATGAAAGGGCAATGTTTGCGGTTGCTTCCTGCACCATTAGCAGGTTGTGAAAAGGCTCTAATATGGTCTTGGGATGGGTCTACAGTAGGAGGATTAGGAGGCAAGTTTGAGGGGAACTTGGTCAATGGGAACATACTTCTACATTGTTTAAACTCGCTTCTCAAATACTCTGCTGTGCTGGTGCAGCCTTTAAGCAAGTATGATCTTGATAAATCTGGAAAGACCATTACCCTGGATATTCCTTTGCCCTTGAAAAACGCCGATGGTTCAGTTGCTCCTGTAGGGAAAGAGATGGGGCTATCTGTGGAGGAAAGTTCAAGCTTGCACACTTTGTTGACTTATCTATCGAATAAGATAGATTTATGTACAGTAGGTTATATTCGTGTGTTAAAGCTTTACAAAGAAAGAGAAGAAGAACACTTTTCACCAGACGATGAAAAGTATGAATGGGTTCCATTAAGCGTGGAATTTGGTGTTCCACTTTTTAGTCCAAAATTGTGCGATGCTATTTGTAAAAGAGTGGTTTCATCACAACTACTTCAAGCAGATTCTCTTACTGAGCATCATGATGCGATGCAAAGTTTAAGAATAAGGTTGCGTGATGTTTGTGCAGAGTACCAAGCAACAGGGCCTACTGCGAAACTTCTATACCAAAGAGAACAGGCAAAGGAACCATCTCCTCAACTTATAAACTATGCGAGTGGAAGGTGGAATCCACTTTTGGATCCTTCTTCTCCTATCTCTGGAGCCTTGAGTGAACATCAGAGATTAAAACTTGCTTGTCGGCAACGCTGCCGCACTGAAGTTTTAAGTTTCGATGGGAGCATTCTCAGGTGATTTTACTGTCTTCTATATAGCAGATGTGCTCCTTCTCTCTTACACGTTTTCATATTATGGGTTTGATTCTCTCTTTTCTGTTGTAATCCTACAACCTATGATACTAATTCCAGAAAGTTTCGGTTGTTTTATCATGTCACACACCGTCCTGATTATATTCCCTTTTGTTGGTGATCTGATGTGGCCTGGTGCGCCACACATATATGGAAGCCCCTGTGAGCACAAATTCAGGAACTGAGCGAAACCGGGTCAACCTGTTATTAGGACCGGCCAACTCACTAGATTCATCTCTTTGTTCAACACATACAACTCAGTAGGATTCTAACTTCTTTATTTTAATAGGATTTAGTTTCATTATTTTGGTAGGATTAGAGAAGCTTAATGTAGGATCTTTTTTATAAGCTGAATGTAGGATCTAATTTCAATGTTTTGAGTTATTTTTAGAAGTACAAAAGCTCTATAAATAGTGTAGGGTTTGAGTCGTGTGTAGACACATCAGATTTGATTAGTTAATAAAAGTTGTTTTGTTCTTAAGAGTGTGATACTCGAATTCTTGACTTCATGTTTGACTCTGTAGCCTGATTCGCTGAATAAGTTCAATCTTTTCGGGTTTTGGTGTCTATTCAGGGAAGTGTTTAATGAGCAAGAGTGGGAATAAATGTTCATTTAGATTTCATGAATAAACAAGAAAAAACAGAGAGAAAAAATCATCTTATAAACAAGTGGTACTGGTTATGAAAGCCCAAGGACAGGCACATTCTTAGTATGCATTTCATTCCTTTTTTTCTCTTTGACCATTGGGAGTATGCATTTTTTATATGCAGTTATTCTTTCTGATCAAATGCACTTTATTCAAATTGTAGAACGCATTGCAATTTAGGCACTGATAAGTGTAATTGGTTGAAATGGTAAATAATCTGAATATAAACATGTTCCATATGAAGTCTTTACTGAAAGTATGAGGTTATCAGTTCACTATGACGCCCTACAATCACCAGACCACAACCTCCAAAAGTAACCTCATTTTCTTCTCAATTATTTTTATTTTAAACTAACCTGATTTTTTTGATGATGTCTGCAGATCGTTTGCTCTTACTCCTGTTTATGAGGCTGCCACAAGGCCCATTGTAGAATCACCAAAACCAGCAATGAGTGCAACAAAAGTCGAACCAGATGATGCTGATAGCAGAGAAGTAGTCCTTCCGGGGGTCAATCTTCTTTTTGATGGGTATCAATTGCTCCCCTTTGACATAGGTGCTTGCCTGCAGGCTCGTCAACCAGTCTCCTTGATATCAGAGGCTTCCGCAGCCTCTGCAACTAAATAAGTCTTTATGATCCAACTTCACCCTGGGTATTATTGACATAGAAGTACAAAAGAAAAAGGTTGGTTCGTAGCTTACCAAAAAGCAGTCTTCATATGGCTAGTCTCACTCTTCGGTGTTTTATTGTTTGGATCTTTTGCTGCGTCCTCGAGGACTGATCATTGCACATGGGCAAATGAGAAAATTCAAGGTAACCATTAACACCTTTTCCTGAAGTGAGGAGTATAGTTGACGATTATGTTTTATCAAATATAATGACATTATTTAGCCTATAAAATATCTCCTGAAATATACTTTTTTATCAAAAGCCACAATATTACCTGCACATAATCCTGACTACACTTTAGTATGTTTTGGCCATCTTTTAGGCCATGTAGGTAAAGATGTCTCGGATTCAACCCGTTCATCATTCGATTTGATTGACTGCTGACTTTTAATACCCTTTTGCTTGCATACATATAAATTGATCAAACATCAAGGAATTTTATTCATGTATTGTACTAATGTGGTATCTCAATATATTTGCTAGATTATCATAATTTCAGCAGATGATAGTTGGTCAGTTGGTCTATCTATTTTTCCTAGCTTCCTCGTCTTTTTGAAATTTCTTTTCTCAGTTCAGTTCTTATCAAGAATATGAACTCAACCTGCTTGATATCTAATATTTCTTTTGGATTTATTTATGATATTCTTCCTGTTAATGCAGGTGGTGGTGCTGGTTCAATTCTTTGTTAAACTGTGGTAGGTAGTCTAGGATAGAATGTAAAAAAGAAAACCTTTGGTAAAATTTCTATTGAACTTCAAGGCAGTGCCCGGACATGATTTGTTACTTCGAAACAAAGTTCATGGTGAGTTGATTTGCAATTTTGCATATAATATTTGGAAGAAATGCAAGCTCACTTATTTGCGTCGAAACGTGCAAACAAGTACTGTTGTGGTCTGGATGCATTCGCATATATGAAGAGGACAAACCATGCTTACCACTTGTGTTCTGTTTTATTTATTTTTCCGGTAAACATGGTCTTATGCAGGGAAGTTTGTAGGTAATATCAAAATCGTGTTCTAACATTTCCTTCTTTTATTGGTGAACTTTTGACATACATATCACGTCCGAAGTGAGGTCTGTATTCGCACTTGTCTAGCTTCCTGGATATTCTATTGTAGTTCCCCCATTTTTCTGACCTAAATTTCAAAGTCAGCTAGTCATTAAGGGGACTGCAGAATTATGGGTCACTTTGATAGTTTGGTTATGGTTCCTTAATAACCACTTGGTTTATTGTTGCTTTGAACATTTTATCAATCTTTCATCATTTTGTTTGTAATGCAAATGCTTTTGTATCACCACATGTTTATGTGAATTTTATCAAGGACCAGAACTGAAGAAATTTGTGATGAGTTAATGAGTTTGAGACCTAAGAGATAGAGTAAAACTGAATGTTGTGCCTGTTTGAGATCTGAAGTAAGTTTCAAATGGGAATCGGAGATTGGGTTAATTGGCCAGTTCGGCCGATTCACACCCGATTCCATGCGATTCAAGGACAGCGGATCATATTCTAGCCGTGGGGTATCTGACGGCTAGAATTACATTGTGAGCTCGCCCACCTTACAAACCAGTGAACCAAAATACCACTCGGGCTAAACATGCCGTTACGAATTAATTCTTTACTCTTCGTGATTTGTGCTCATTCTAAAATCATTATGGATAAAAATGGTGGGATGTGTAGCATCGTCCCCATATGACTCTAGAACCCCCAGTCGTTATAACGTGGACTCTTCCCATTTCGTAGATCCAAATCTAGAGGTGACCCTCATTGAAATCCACCGTCCTCGTGACTGTGGAAGGACAGTGACTGTGTAAGTCTTTACAGTCATACTCTAGCATCCCTACCAATCACATGGTTGGGTCTTGTAGACCCACGTTAGAGGGAGTACAAAATCGGACTGAGACTCATGTCTACCAAAGAAACAGGGAGCTCGCATAGCTGTCGTGACCGTCAGCCTTTATAACGGCGTTACTGGCGGTTGACCCAGTTATGAAAATCGCGCGCGAAAACAGTTAACAGACGTTAACTTAAACAGAACTAATTAAACAAAGGCAAATGAAAAGGTGACTGAGATTTTTCCTTAAAGGGTCTTGTGATAAAGTTAATACCAGAGACGGACACGTGTCGAAACTTGAAGCCCAATATTAACGTACCGTTCACGTGTCGAGCAGCGAGGACGCACTCCGATGACGCTCTCTCTCTCTCTCTCTCTCGAGCGAGATAGAAAAAAATCAAATCAATATGGAAAAAAACAAAACTTCAAAAGATCCCCTAAAGTGCCTTTTAGTTGAATTGCTCTCTCTCTCTCTCTCTCCTCACTTTCTCTCTCTAGAAAGCTTTTTTTTTTTTGGGGCTCTGATTCTTTGTTCTACTTTCATGGATGCTCTGCTTTACTCGCAACATGGAATTAATTCACCTTTCTGTGATACGAACAACAAGTTCTCTTGCAGTAATGCTAATCGTTCTTCTTCTTCTTCAGTTGGAGGTTTTCGTCTCTTCTCGATGGGGTTAGTTTAATCTCATCTTCACTTCTAGTAGATTTTTTTTTTTCAATGTGTTTATGAACTGTTTGTAAATTGTTTTTTCACAGATTGAGATCAAGTAAATCTTGTTTTAGTAGCAACAGACAAAGACTCGTCAGTATTAAGGCATGATTCATCTTCTTATGAAATGGGTTTCAATTATTTGCTTCTTTTTTTTACTTATTTCCCTCATTAATGTAGATTATTTTACAAATGCCTCCCTGGATTCAAAAACTTAATAGTTGACTCCTTTGACATTTGACTTGTAACAAAGTTGGACCACTAAAAATTAACCCCTCCAGATGAAGAGAAATGAAGAGAAGATAATTTTGGAGATGGGTTTGAAATTAGAATTGGGTTCAAAATCTGGGTGAATGTTTTATTTTTTATCAGATTTAGTCAGCAATCAATTGTGAAGGGAAGCAACTATAATGTTATTTGAGGTCAGGAGGCATGTCAAATTGGAAACTGAATAAGGAACTCAAATCAAGGGTTTTTTTTTTTTTTTTAATTAGAATTGTACCTTTTTTTAATGTATATTTGAAAATGTGATCTGATTCTTGGCATAGGTTAGACAAGTGATCCAGTCAAACATAAGATTACAAATGCTTATGATCGCCGTGCTCAAGAACGCGTGATTGAGGTATTTCTCACGCACATATATGTACAGGTTTAGTTATTTTGCCACATGTTGAAAATATCATTCTGTCTCGAAATGTTACTTTCGAAGTACCCATATGATATATAAGGTATTAGTTAGAAATTCATTGAATCAATATTAAATATTGACTGCAAGTAGTATTTTTACATGATTGAAATTAGTATTTACAGAAGTTCTTCTAATATAACTCTGTTTGAGTCTTGCTTTTTGTAATACTGATTCCTAGAGTGAGACTATAATCTGATACCTCACTATAGGCTTCCACTTTTAGTTCAATGAAAGGGAAAGCCTAAAGACATGTTTGTGCATGAAATGCTTGAGGCAAGGAGAGAAAATGACCATCAAATGATTATTCAAACAATCTAATTTCAACCATGGACGCAAAGAGTCAGGAAAGCTCACCCTACCTAGGAGATGAGGAAGTCCGTTTTCACGCCACATGATCTGAAATACTTGAATTATTGACGAATACATACCAATCAAAACAGGGAAATATTGAACCACTAAAACGAATTTGTCGATACAAAAACTATAAATTTCTACTTTATATCAAAAATAGTTGCCTGCGAAGTTTCTATGTTTTGAGGTCCTATTCTTTTGTAGTCATGTTTTAAATTATGTCCATAGTACCAGAGTGTTAGTACCAATAAGTGAAGCCAATTTTTGAGAAAAAGCAATAAATAATAAGTGAAGCCAATTGTTGTTATTAATCAGGATGTTTGTATGCTTTCATTTTTGTTTTTGTATTTAAAAGTTAAGTTCCACTCTTGGTGCATAATATTTTCTTTGAGTGGATATTATTCTAGTAGAAAAGACATTTGGTATAAATTCATATTGAGTTATGGCTTACCATTTTATCCAATGTTCACTATTTGTATCTTCCTAATGTCCAATTTTCACGATTTGTAACTTTAGGAAGAGGCCCCTCAAATGTCTGAGATCGACAAAGTGTCTTCAGGCCAGGCGCTTCCACTGGGAGCATCAGAAGTAGAAAATGGGATCAATTTTTCCCTCTTTTCACAACATGCATCTGCGGTCACTCTTTGCTTATCCATTACTGTGAGGTAACAACATCTTTCCTCTTTGATTTCTACACAAGTGTCGATTTAACTGTGTAACAGATGTATATTCATGCTGATTAGATTACTTGTCATTTTTTTTCCTTCTATATTAGCTTATAAAATTAATGCAACTGATGTTGGGCAGTATATTACTCCCCTTCTTTGTTTACCTAGGGATTTGTGAGAATAGATATACTGTTAATGTTTATTTGGGTCCTATTGGTGTTTCTTATTCTAATGAGTCAAAGGTTGAATTGCTTTCCCATGGTCTTTGGGTCTTCAGTAAAACTTTTTTGTAGCCATTGGCTATGGAAGGATACTCGCTAAAGACATTCATTAAGAAAAATGAATTGTAATTGTCTTATTGACCATGTCAAAGAATTGGCCCCAGGGTGGATTGACATTTATACCCGTACTCATTGAAGGTTAATAGTTAACTGATTAACTAGCAAAGAGAGGTGTATTGAATCCTCTGTGTAGTTGGACCATTTCCCTTACTTTTTTTGTCCCTCTTATTCAGAAAAGACTTTCAGTCATTGAAAAAGGATAAAGAATCTTCAAAGAGAACATAATAAAATTAGACACCAGAAGATATTTTATGAGAACTGGAGTTCCATTTTCTGATCAGCATAGATTCTGCCTTTTTGTTTTTTTTTTCTTTTCTTTTCTGTTCAATTGGCTTCGAGGACTTGAAAGAAAATGGATACTCATGCACACGTGAATGGCTGGTGGTTCATATATTAGTGATTTATTAAATTGTTGAGGTGGTTCAAGGAATGTTATGGCTTTGGGCATCTGAACCCCATGGATGGACATGGAGACTAGCATTTCTTTTGGATATAATTAAGGTATAGCGGCAACCAATTTGTTATCATACACTACTATGAGCTCCCTACCCTTATTTTATTTTCCCTTTTATTCTTCTTTTTTATCAAGTTTTCTCCATTAATTGGACAAATAGTAGATTATTTCTTTTTGGTCATTACTTTTATTGTGCATCTTCAGCGATGTTTTTGTCTGAGATGTAGTTTATTCATAAGCAGTCAATTTTTTTTTTTTTTTTTTTTTCTGAGATTGAGATTGTCAGATTGTGATTTAGTGTACTTTTTTCTGTCTTTATGTTTTATATTTACTTGTTGCTTAGTTTTTTAATTATATCGATTACACATTCTGAGCATACTTTTTTGTACCATGACATTTGGATTGATCTCATAAGAATATGCTTTCTTAGGGGTAAGCTTGGGGAACTAGATTCTGGATTGGTGGAGATAAATTTGGATCCTCACTTCAACAAGACGGGAGACATATGGCACATTTGCGTGGGGGTAGTCTTGATATTGATTTCACTTCAAATATGCTCATGATATTTTTTTTCATGAGGCCCATAGTTCCTTTCTATCTATCTTTTTTCTTTCTTGTTTCTTTCCTCTTTTTTTTTTTTTCCTTCCGAAGTTTCGGTTCCTTATTCTTATTGTTCTGTTTCATGTTTGTAATGTGTAGGATCTTCCTCGATCTGGTGTTCTTTATGGCTATCGTGTCGATGGACCACGGGGATGGCAGCAGGGGCATCGGTTTGATAACAATATCATGCTTGTAGATCCTTATGCAAAACTAGTTGAGGGTCGCAGATTTTTTGGAGATGTTAGCAATAAGTTGTCTAAGTTTCTTGGAACATATGATTTTACTAGTTTGCCTTTTGACTGGGGAAACAACTACAAGCTGCCAAATATACCAGAGGTAATTGCTTAGACAGCTCTATTTCATTCACTTCATGTAAGAAAGAACAGTTCTTTTCCGAAGATATTGAAATTTCAAAATAGATTACTCATTTAGCACAGGAGTAGAATAGATTTCAGAATGTCTAGTAAAGAAAACCTAAGATATCTCCTTATATAGTTATATATATATATACTCTTACATATTATGAATTTAAAATCATCTGGTCATGTATCTGATAGAAAGAGTTCTTATGAACAGCAAAATTTGATGTTGACAAATCATTTAACTTTATGCATGGCCTCAATATGGAAAGCTGTTTCTAGAATGTCCTTCTGATAAGTTGAATTTCTTATCTGTATCTTGATATATTGCAAAAATCATCTCTCTTTTTTCTTCCCCGTTAATGCAGAAAGATCTTGTTATATATGAAATGAATGTCCGTGCATTTACTGCTGATGAATCAAGTGGTCTTGACCCAAACATCCGCGGCAGTTACCTTGGTGTGATTGAGAAGGTAATGGCCTTCTTGAATTTAACTGAATGTCATTGATCAATATTGTTCAAGAAAGTCTCCAATAAAATGTCAAGCCAAAAGAGCTTGAAAACTTTCACTCAATCACTTTAACACCTTACAAAATTTCCCTTCAGACCTTGTCCATACAGGCTATACAGCTGCTATCACGGGCACTTGACATCATGGATGTAGTTGTGGTGTTAGAGTGGCATTGATTGGGTGCCATCAAGGCAGGGACATGGCACCAGCATGGGAGGCACACCAGGCTCTAGCAGTTGTATGATCTACAACAGTTAAGACTTGGTTGTGCACCCAAAATTATTCACATAAGTGTGGATAAATGGTTAGGTAACAGGAAGGTTGCTTAGAGTAAAATTAGATGAACAAAGTTTAAGCAGATAATTCCCTTGAAAGAAAATGATAAAATTACTGATAATGACAATAACTTAAATGCTCACTTCATTGCCATTTTTTCACTTCTAAGTATTTCAGGTCAAGTGGTTTGACCCCTGTACTCATACATAGGTAACCTAGGATAGAATTTTCCAAATCAGATTTTAAATCACACCTGACCTATTAAATTATCTTTCCTTATAGATCTTGGAAATGTTCAAATTCCACTTCATTTGAGTGAGCACCACCAGTGGCATGAGAATACTTAAGAGACATCACTTTGATCATTTTTAGAACAACCATGACGCTGCTTCCAGCATTGGAGCCAAGAACACATCCATTAAAATTGAGCCTTAGCTTACTTTTATATGGATTCGCTTTCAGAGAGGACTTCCTTTATTTACTGACATTTTTATCAAGCAGCACTTCTGACATTTTTCCTTTTTAAGATCCCACATCTTTTAGAGCTCGGCATCAATGCGGTGGAACTCTTGCCTGTTTTTGAGTTTGATGAGTTTGAGTTTCAGAGGCGTCCAAACCCAAGAGACCACATGGTAAATATTAACCTTATATTTAGCTTACAAATGTTGCTTAATTTAGTGATGGTACTTTAAATTCAGAAATTGCGTGTAATGTTCACTCTTTTTGGCACTGTTCTCCTTAGGAGATCTCTTTTTCTTTTAATGATTTTGATGTAGTGATTTGAGCGTGTTTAGAATGTTGAATCTGGAACTGATTTTCCATATTAAACGTGTCCAAAAGTTTAGGTTGGACTCGCCTTTTTTCTTTGATAAGTAAGTTACTCTTCAATTTTTGCATTAATTGATTTTTTTCGTTATGAAATAATTGATTTAGCGCATTTAAGCAGGTTTTCTCTTAGTTGAAATATTAGCATCTCACAAATGGTTCATGCTTCTAACTACCACATAAGAGAATCTAACGTGTTAATCTTTATTACCGATGTCCAGTACTAGTTACTCTAAATATAACCACAGAAGTCCAATGAGCTCTAAATGGATTTATGTTGGCAGTGCAGAATGAGGTGCCTTGTGTCAAACAAACAGAAAAACACTGTTTAAATTCTTCGTTAATTTATCTCGTAGTTACAAATAATTGATCTGGAGCATTTGAGAAGGCTGTGTCCTAGTTAATATATTAGCAGTAGCACAATGGACATGTATTATGCTTGTGGTCCCAGAGCCCCTTCCATGTCTCATTTATTGCTTGCTCTTTGGATTTGCTGGTTTTTAAATGAATTAGGTTTTTATTGGTAGTGCCTTAGTGATTTTTCCTTTTTAAGTTATTTTAATGACCTTTTTAATGAAATCTATGCTATCTTTTATGCTTTTGCACTGTAAAATTGTAGATCAATACATGGGGCTACTCTACTATAAATTTCTTTGCTCCTATGAGTCGCTATGCTAGTGCTGGTGGGGGACCAGTGGCTGCCTCACGGGAGTTCAAACAAATGGTGAAAGCCTTGCATGGTGCAGGAATTGAGGTAGGTTATATTTCTTTTGTTGTGCGAGTTAAGAAGAATTCATTTGTTGGGCCTAATCTCCTCTCTCTCTCTCTCTCTCTCTCTCTAGATGAGTAGCTTGATGTAATTGTATTACCTTATTATAGGTCATATTGGATGTTGTCTATAACCATACTAATGAAGCTGATGATGCCTACCCTTATGCTACTTCTTTTCGTGGCATAGACAATAAGGTGATTTCTGTATGCCCGCTTCTTCAAAGTTCTTGGGTGATAATATCTGTATGCCCACTTTGTGTGATGAATTAATGATTGAAATTCACTAGTTTAGTTTTCTCATCTTCTTGATAATATGATGAGTTTTTGAATTTTGATATCCATTAGTACCATTAGTTTTTAGAAAGCTCCAGAATGAGCTAAATCAGAATAGCTGTTTTCTCTTGGATGAAGAACTACTTGAAGGTATAATACTGATGGTTTTGTGGAAGTCAGTTGCTGCCTTGCTGGTACACACTTAAATGATGGTGTGTCTCCTTAATTGGTTATGGCTGAGGCATGGACACAATGTCTAGAAAGCATTATCTCCAAAATGTGTGGGAAAGAGTCCCAAATACCATTTACTAGGTAACAGGGAATTCAGATCCTTGGAGGTGCAGATAAATGTTTTAGTATATTCGTGGTCTTTATCTGTTCCATGACTAGGTGCAGGTTCCCTGGCTGAGTAGTGGGCGATAATTTTGGGATTCTTTTTGTTTTAAGATGTCCTGAGAAGTTTGGTATTTCATTGGAATTCAATTCTTGATTCTTGAAAGTGCTGCCTAGAAATCAACAAAAACTATTGAACTTTGATATCTAACATTTTATCCAAGTTGAAAGAGAAAAGGTAGAAGAAGAAGAAAAGATGAAGAGAATGAGGGGGTAGAGAGTTACTAAATGTGTAGCATCTCTACCCCTTATATATATTTATTAAGTGTACTATCACAAACTAAAGTACACTAAAGTAGTACACTAAAGTACACTATTCAGGCGTAGTACACTAAAGTACACTATTCATGAGTAGCACACAAAACACTGTTCACAGTCACTATTCATAATTACTGTTCACACGATTTAATCTTCTAACAATCCATATGGAAGGTGTAATTGGTAGGTCTAAACTTCACGTGAATAATGCCATATTAAATAATCGTATTTCAATATCATGGAGGTCAAAATAGATTGCACGAATACTAATTTAGTCTATTCGAGCTTTTATACGATGTATCATGATTATGAGTGTTGATTGACTTGTGGCTTTACTTATGAATCATGTATGTGTTCAAATCCATTTACAGGTCTATTACATGATGGATCCTAACAACGGTCAACTGCTTAATTTCTCTGGATGCGGTAGCTTCATATTTCTTTCTTGAATTGTTTATCTCCTTAAAAATTTCCTCATATTGAATCTGATCAATTGAATTAATCATTATCTATTATTTTTCAGTACCTTTCTGTATAGAACTTGAAAAGATTGTTGCTTATTAATGTTGGAACTTCATTTGTGGAGATTTTGCTGTCAATGAACCAATCTTCCATTTCCATTCATTTTTAGTTGAAACTTCAATAGGTTACGATGAGGCCAGATTTTTGTTTTATTTAATTTTTTTTTTTACGGTTATGTAAAGCCCCAAATTCGGATCCTCAGGTCGGCCGCCCCTGAAACCCAAACTTAGGGACATTCCAAGATACCAAAAACACATCTATCGTACATGCCAGTACCAGGCAACAACGAATAAATGTGGAACTCACAAGTCAACACAAATCAAATAATATTAAAACTGTCATTACTTAAATAATAATAAAAGTGTAGAGTTTGATAGGATAAATAAAAATCCAAAGTGAAAGAATCTTCGACACGCAGGTCGGTATCCATAATAAAAGACATGAAACTGAATAATTACTAACTACCTAAAATAGAGTAGTAAAATAACTCAAGCCCGCCAAAATTCATACAGATCAGGTCGGTTGTTTTCCTTGCTCTCTGTGTCATGTAAAAATAGCAGCTGGGTCAAAACCCAACAATAACAAATTTCCATACACCTATAATCCTGGTAGTGAAACCCAATCAAAATAATTTTAACGGAAGAGCATAACATTTCCAACAACACAATAACTCCAAAAGTTGTAAACCCCCTTTATAATCAGTTATGTAACTTATGCTCTCATAACTTGTTAGGTTATCTGACTAAAGGTTTTAGGTTAACCCTTTAGTTAAACCCTATCAACATGTGGTCCACAAGCTATCCCAATCGTGCACCGGGTACGCTTGTGTTAACATCAACCCTTATCAATATGTGGGTAAGCAGCCTCGGCTAGGTTCACCTTCATCGTTTCTTATGCGACCCCTCGGTCATCGCACAATTACACATAGAGAGGGTCGAGCCAACCACTTACACAAACCATCACATCATCATCATAAGTGGATACCAACGAAACCAACGAGTATCTTAAAGCTGGACAATCCACAAGTCAAGACTTCAATTTATTACTTCCGTCTACACTTGCATAACTATTTAGACTATATTCAAATATTATAGTCATTCTGCCATACAAATAACTTATGTAAACCCAATGTCATTCAAGTAGTATACATACCATTTAAGTAATGACAAACAATCAATATAAGCAACCCATAAGCTAACTCCATCACACACATGGATTCCAAACTACATATAAGATTGGTTTTCAGCATATAGTTTTACTTAAATATGTGTAGATCTGATTTCCAATGCATAAATATGATTTTGAATAGTCCTAGCTTTGAGTTCAGCACATGTTTCAAACCTAAGATAGGGTTATTCTTGTTTTCAGCAATAATTCATTAGTTTAAATATGATTCCAACACATATACACTAGTTTAATCATGATCGTAGCATAGTTACATTAGTTTAAATATAATACTAGCACACATACATTAGTTTAAACAAGATGGCAGCATAGGTACATCAGTTTAAACATGATTTCAGCATGCATATTTGACATAGGTCTGCAGTAAACTTAACTTCAGTAAATAGACTATATAACTGATTCTATCATGTATTTAATCCATAGAGAAGATATTTTTCTGATTTCAGCATGTATATTATGCCTAGATCAGATGTATTCATGACTTTAGCATATACATAAACTAAATAACTTATGTAACAGCAATTATGTCAACCCTAAAGCATAGGTAAACTCGTTTACAGCATGTGTGTAAACCCTAGACCATGTATTCTTGAATACTACTAGTATATAAACCATAAAACTTGCATAAACTTGTATACATCATGCGTACAAACCATATAACTTAAACTCCATAACAACGTGTACATAACCCAAAGAACTGATGCAAACATGTTTCTATATGCATATAAACACTATTTCAGTTGCATATAAGACCTAAACATGCATAGATCCTAATCATACAAGAAGCCACTTGATTGGAAGAGGCTACAAGGGTTGTAGGGATGTAGAAACCTGCCTCAAATAAGAAGAAAACCTAGGAAGATGTCCTAGAGTGATTGCCGAACCCTAGCCCCAGGGTTGCTCTTTCCCTTCTCTCNTCACGTTGGCTCTCTTTTCTCCCTCAATATATGTCGACTCCCCCACCTATTTTTCTTAACATTAGTAACTCAATTCTAGTCGGTTTCCTAAAATAGGTGAAGTTCTAAAAGTGGGTCCCTTATTAAATGGGTCTCTAATCTTCTTTAATTAGTTTCTAAATAAAGAGTTATATATGGCCCTCCCTTAAACTCACGACCAAGAGTTCCTAAAAGTGGGTTCTTAAGTTTAGTTTCACCTTTGGGCCCACACTTAACTCTATAGACACCCACTCATAAGCTATTCACACCCAATCAAATATAACACAAATAAAACAGCGCACCCACACTAAGACACGCAAGCTAAATACACCCAAACTAATATATATAAATATATGGGGTATTACAGGTTATCAATGACCAGAAAAAAAAAAAAAAAAAGGTATGAAGGAAAAATGATACTAGAGGAAAACATTCACTGGAAGATACAAGAGAAATGAGATTGAAATAAGATGGATTGACATGGTTTAATGACTTGGATGGAGATAGCAATGAATGGTCTGAAAGCATATTACTTGCTTGAAGATATGGCTCTGGATAGTATAATGGAGAAACACAGAACAAAGAACAATGGCTCTGGATAGATAAAATTGGTACTGTATCTTCATTGCAACCTTCAAACCATCAAAGTTGACTAAGTACTCTAGATCGCTGTTTCGCCTGCAAACCAAAAAGTTCTATTAAGGTAAACCTAATTTATGGATCGTATGGTCGCTCACAAATCACAATCCTTCATTTTGGGAGACATTACTTGGGGTGCTGGTTGTTCTGCTGCTGATCTCCACTCTCGCCATTGCTAATCAGATCCTCGATCCTTATTGTTCTTTGTTCTAGTCCATTACACTTCTAGAAATTTGAAATTACCATCTCCATCCTTCGAAGTCATTAAACCATGTCAAACAAGTAATTTGTTCTTTGTCTGAATACATATTACTTGTTTGAAGATATGGCTCTGGGATTATCTTACTTGACATCATGTTCCTGTAAGATTGTAATAACATAATTCAGTGGATGTTGACTTATTAACTAGGTTGCTTGGCATCTCAAGTTCATATATCGATACATCAGATTGGTGACATGACAATCTATATGGATGGTTCCAATAATACCTTTCTGTAATACAATAAGGCTGAATACAAACGAACTAGTTTTTGAGCCAATTTGAATATCCTCAACATTGAGAGTGGATACCACGTTGATGATCATTTTGTTGATCACCTTTATTCTTTCTACTGATGCGTTGTGGAGGCGTAATGTTGAAGAAAAAAGGTATGCATTGGACTATGCCTAAATTGATGGTAGAGTCTTATTTGCTTATTCATGTCAACTTCTCACATTTCTATATTTCTCTGACTCTGGCCAAGCAACAAGGTTTAAAATCTCATTCTGACAAATTTTCGATCAGTTGAGAAAGTAAGGCATTCTGAGTGATAATTCCTAATTTTCTAAACATCCTAAAACAATACATCAACAGTGACGATACGTTGGTACGTACCAACATAGTTTTGTTGACTGCACCATCGTAATTGAAAGAATATTTTGAATTTTTGGACATGGTATAACTTTGTCAAAATTGAGCTAGGTCCCTATCTTGTATGTATTTACTGTTATGGAGATTTAAATAAATCATTCAAGTGTTCTCAGTTTTTGTTCTTTTTCTTGTACCAGGAAATACGTTAAACTGCAACCATCCTGTGGTCATGGAACTTATACTTGATAGTTTGAGGCACTGGTATGGGCACTTTACTTCATTTCTGGTGCATATCTCTGAAAATTGGATTGGATTTATTGATTTACTTGTCAGACCTATTTCTATGCAAAATAATCCGATGAATTCTCTAGATTATGTCTTGTTTGCCATTTAATCAGTTAAAAACTAAAAGTTAAAAAATCTTATTCCAATTCAATAATCAAAAGTCCCTAATACAATCTATTTATAGACAAACATAAGAAACCCAAAATAACTAGGGAACCCTAAATAGAAACAACTAGGAAACCTAATTAGAATGAAACTAGGAAACTTAAACAAAATAGGAAACTAACTAGTAGCTAATCTTAGAAAGTTACTAAAACTAGAAACACTATTCACGTGAACAGTGACACTAAAAATATAAACTTCTAACATAATCCAACTGGAGCATGTATCCTTTGTGCATCTAAAATGTGGAAGTAATGGAGACGATTACATTAAAAAGCGTATTTGCATGAGCTTCCATTTCTATTATTAAGCATAGACAAATTTGGATTAAAATTTGAATGCAACTGGTTGCTTAAAAATTCACATGTCAATTGTATCTGCCCTTGATGGCTACTAGAGTCGGTAGAGTCTTATCCATTTGAGTCCCATTCCAAGTATTGCATTTATGATCTAGATCTAGACGACAAGTATAGGAATATTGAAAAACCCTAAAATGGTAAGAACCGAATAAAGAATAGGTTCTTGAACACATCACCTGATCTTATGCCTCGAGTATCATCCTGCTATGTTTAAAATTGATGAAGACTAGTGTATGCTAATAAAACACCTCTTGTTGGACAATCGAACTCTTGAAATGAACTTCTTAGGTAGCTATCAGAATCCTAAAGTCAAGGAAACAATCAGGTATAGCTAATTGTAAGCAGATAAACTCCTTAAAAGTAATGAAAAGTTAGAGAAGAAGAAGAACAATAAGAAGAAGAAGAAGAAGTCATGGGGAGAGAGAGAATAATAATAGTTGTTAGATACCGTAGCCTCTGTCCCCCTTATATCTATTTTATTTAAGAGAAACTAAAATAGAAAGTGTTTTAGTAAAACTTAAACTACTGTTCACGTGAACAGTACCACGTGAACAGTAACCTAGAAATAGAAACTACTTAAGCAATTACATGCCCAATACTCCAATCGTCTAACACTCCTCCTCAAGCTGGAGCATACAAATCAAACATGTCCAGCTTGTCACAAAACTAATCAAAAGGAGAACGAGCAAGA
Source organism: Macleaya cordata (assembly GCA_002174775.1). Taxonomy (NCBI): domain Eukaryota; kingdom Viridiplantae; phylum Streptophyta; class Magnoliopsida; order Ranunculales; family Papaveraceae; genus Macleaya; species Macleaya cordata. The sequence continues at coordinate 82,933 of MVGT01004392.1, read as the reverse complement.
GGTTCCGTAAGAATGTCCGCCAGCTGTTCTTCAGACTTCACATATGGACAAGTAATTTGTTTTCGTATCAGCTTCTCACGAATGAAATAGCAATCAACTTCAATATGTTTGGTCCGTTCGTGAAACACAGGATTACTCATAATATACGTGGCCGCTGTATTGTCACACAACATCTGCATAGGACCAGGAACTTGGATCCCCATCTCACTTAACAAAGATTGGACCCACAACATTTCACACACCGTGTGAGCCATGGCTCTGTATTC
>MVGT01004392.1:65525-81281 GCA_002174775.1 Macleaya cordata | reverse complement strand
TGTTGCTTTTTACTTCGCCACGTAACAAGATTTCCCCCAACAAAGGTGCAATACCCCGATGTGGATCGTCGATCAACACGATCACCTGCCCAATCTAAATCTGAGTAACTAAGAACAGTACCTACAACCGCCAGATTTTTGGATGGTTTATATAACAACCCTCTACCTGGAGAGCCTTTAAGATACCTTAGAATGCGACAAACTGCTTCAAAATGAGGCTTACGTGGTGCATGCATAAATTGATTGACAACTCCAACAACATAAGTGATATCAGGTCGAGTCACTGTCAAATAGATCAACTTCCCAACCAACCTCTTGTATCGACCTGTATCCTCAAATGTCTCCCCCTGGTCAGCAACCAGCTTAACAGAAGAATCCATTGGTGTGGCGGCTGGACTTGTGCCAAGAAAACCAGTCTCAGAAAGGAGATCTAAGACATACTTTCATTGAGACAGGTAGATGCCTGCCTTGGAGCGAGCAACCTCAATACCCAAAAAAAAACGAAGAAGGACTAAATCTTTAGTATGAAATGTCTTGCTGAGATGTTGCTTCAAGTCAGAAATACCCTGAGAATCTCCTCCAGTAATAATAATATCATCCACATAAACAATAAGGATGATAGTACCACTGTCGGTATGACGCACGAAAACAGTGTGATCGGAAACAGCTCTGCGAAATCCATAGTCTTCAAGAACAGTACTAAACTTTCAAACCAAGCCCTGGGAGATTGCTTGAGACCATACAATGCCTTTTTTAAACGACAAACCAAATGCTTTCCACCTTCCATCTCATACCCAGGTGGCTGATTCATATACACCTCCTCTTGAAGGTCACCATGAAGAAACGCATTCTTTATATCAAGTTGATGCAAGGGCCATTCCTTATTAACAACAACTGAAATCAGGATACGAACGAAATTCAACCGAGCAACAGGAGAAAAAGTCTCAGTATAATCCACACCATATGTCTGAGTATAACCTTTAGCGACCAACCGAGCTTTTAAACGTTCAACAGTACCATCAGGAAGATATTTAACAGTATACACCCACCGACAACCAACTAGTTGCTTACCATGAGGTAAATCAGTAAGTTCCCATGTCCGATTCTCACGAGGAGCTGACATTTCATCATCCATAGTGTATCACCCTCACTTTTGGTCGAACGGTAGGAGGTAAACTCTCTTGCACTTTTGGCCGAGGGAGATACGTTTTGTATCTCTCTCTAAGAGTTTGTTGAATTTTGGTTTGGAGTCGCCACCTGACTTTAAGGGAATCAGGACCCTTTAATTGGAAAACTGTTCCTTAGTCTTTTTCTTTGAAAAACACCAATGCCGGTCTTCCTTTGACTCATCTGCGATTTGAGATTCTGAATAAGGGAACTCTATTACGGGTCAGGAAGGTATAAGGCACCTGACAACCGCCCGATCCAAGATCGGTCTCTACTTCGTATTAGGGGTAATTTAAAAATATTTATTGTATGAACTGATTTGGAAATTTTGCATAGAAGTTTAAATACTTCGATTTTCAAGCGTATCCAGACTAAGTATGTATCTTTCCTTGAAATATATGATTGAATAAATACTCTCTTTCTGAGAATAGACGTGGTTCACAATATTTGTGAAAGTTGACGAGTCTAGATACTTCGATTTTCGAAAATATCTAGGTTGAATTTGTATTTCCTTTTAAAACGTATTTTTGAACAAAAAGTCTATTTTTTAGAGTAAATGGGGATTCACAATATTTGTGAAGGATGAAAATCTGGATACTTCGATATTCGAGCGTATCCAGGTTTTGAACAAATACTTTCTTTTTTAAAGTAGATTCATTCGGAATTTCATTTAGAAATGTTTTTTAATGAAATTACTTTTGATATGTTTTTAAACGACATATTTAACTGATTTTTGAAGATAATAGAGAAAATGACACTCCTGCATCACAGTATGTCAGGATAATCTATATTAGATTTCCTGAAAGATTTATGAATTTAAAGTACGAATACAACAGGGTGTATGAATTTAAAAGACAAGTACAACAGGGTGTATAAAACATAGTATAGAAGTAGAAATATAAATAAGTATTGCATATTGCATAGAATGTAAATAAAGGTGTAAAAGAAAGAAAATGAAAAATAACTGGAAGGGAAATTTAGTAATATATTAAGATAAACATAATTTTGTTTTTAGAGCAAAATATGGATATGTATGTAGTACAATTTTGCATGAATTTAAAAAGATGCCTTTTCAAGATAATCAATTTTAGATTATCTTGAAGTTAACCGAGTTGATTGATTTTCATACCTGTATTTTTTAGATAGATTGGACAGAAATGGGCTTTGAAATATCTTGCCGGAAAGGCTACGCCACTCCTAAATCAATAAGAGTGTTGAGGCTAGAATCCGGTAGAGTTTCGCCGTCTTTTTGATGATCTTCTAAACTTGTTGAAGATGAATTGATGAAAGTCTTTACACCAAGGAAGGACACACCACTCTTAAATTTTATAAGAGTGTTGTGGCTAAAATTGGGTAAAGCTTTGCCTTGTTATTGAAAATGGACTGAATCTTGGTATTTTTCTTTCAAATGTTGCTGTATTCTTTTCTCTCACAGTATATATAACTAAAATCTGTTTGTTTGGGTGGAAGTGATTTTCTCACTCAAGGTATGGAAAACTAAGTGAAGGATGGAAGGCTATATATATCTAAAAGTGTATGTGAAGAGTAGAGATGAAGTGATTAGAAAATATAAAGGGACTAGTGTAATTCATAAGTGCTGAATTGATAATCTCATATATGAAATTCTTACATTCAAGTCTAAGTTTCTCTCCAATTCTAAGTGTTTAAGCTCTCCAAATTCTAAGTCTTTTGCTCTCAAAATTCTAAGTGTTCTCTTTTAAATGAGGGATGGAAGGCCTTATTTATAGCCTTCCATCCAACATAGTAAAGAGGTAGGATGAAAAGATGAAACATGATGATTGTTTTATCAAGCGGATAGATATTTAGAGATAATGAAGTGATTAAGTGTAAAAGAAATGGGATTTACTAAATGAGGTGGAAGGAAACGAGTTCTAACTTGGAAATGGGCTTGGAATGGGGTTAGCCTATGTGTTGACTTTTAATGGGCTCATATTGATCTGTTTTTGGGCCTGATATTGGGCCCAATTGGACCTGTGCTGATTTTTCCATTTTAGGCTGCTGATGGGTTGTTTTGAGCTGGATTTTGAGCTGATTTTGGGTTCATCTTGGATAGGTTTGAAATGAATTTAGTCTCAATTTGGAGTACATTTATTTAGGTGTCTATGTAGGGGGCAAAATTGGGGTGTCTACAGATGCCCCTGTTTGGCAGAGGTCTACTTTGTATACCGTATGCCAAAGTAACGACACCCAAATTTTGATGGTCGTGTTTTGGCAAGGTCCTTAAAGATTTTCTCCTAGAACCAACTTCTGGACAACACCTTGGTTGGATTCCCCTTGATTGGGATAGACCTTGACGAATTTTTACTGTATTGGTCTTGTACTTCTGAGCTTTACGTTTGATGAAGAAGATTTGCCTCATTAATAACACCATCCTTGCTTCTACTTGGATTCCTTTTCTTTTTCAGGGTTTTTGGGGAAGCACGCCCTTTTTTGTCCGTTTTGCCTTTAAAAGGATTATTTTTCTCTTTTAAGGCAAACAAGCCCTCCACCCTCTCTCTCCTTCTCCTTCTTCTCTCTCTCTTTTTTTTTTTTTTTTAAAGCAAAAAAAAAAAACTCCATCTTGGTTTTTGTTGGACGATGCTCTTACCTTTGTGACATTTTTCAGAATCAAGATGCCCCTAGCCTTTGAATGTTATCTTTACGCATAATACATCTTAAGTTGATCAACGTTTGTGATCCTTTTTAAACGGTTTCAATCCATATCCATGAGCCACACTGCTTTTCCGGGAAGTACCTCCTTGACGAAGTATGGCCCTTCCCAGTTCGGCTTGAATTTTCCTCTGATATCAGAGTGTAAGACTAGCCTTATTTCTTTGAGTACCATGTCGCCTGCTTGAAATTATCTTTGGTGAACCTTTTTGTTGAAGCTTCGAGTTATTCTCTGTTGGTAGGCTTGTGATTGACACGTAGCTTTTATTTTTCGCTCATCGATGAAGTTCAATTCTTCCACTCTTGCTTGGATCCATTCGTCCTCCGGTATGGTCCCTTTTTTCAATATTCTCAAGGACGGAATCTCCACCTCAACCGGGAGTACGACCTCCATTCTATAACCAGTGAAAAGGGAGTGGCTCCGGTAGGTGTACGTACTGATGTTCGATATCTCCAAAGAGCGTATGCCAACTTTTCAGTCCAATCTTTGTAGGTCACAGTCATTTTCTTCAATATTCTTACCAATGTTTTGTTAGCAGCTTCTACTGCTCCATTGGTTTGTGGCCTATGTGGTGATGATTTATGATGCTGAATTTTGTACTTTTGGAGTAGTTGACGTACTTCTTTGCCGACAAAATTGGGCCCATTATCTGAGATAATTTCGTGCGGAACTCCATATCTACATATGATGTACTTTTGGATACACTTTGCAGTGGGCCTTGCTTTCACATGAGAATGCTTCAACCCACTTCGTGAAGTAATCGATGGCGACAATGATGAATATATGGCCGCTTGAGGATGACGGCCTTATTTTTCCTATCACATCAATACCCCATGTCGAGAAGGGCCAAGGTGATGAAAGTGTGTGAAGCATAAATGGTGGTGCATGTATTTGATTCCCATGTATTTGGCATTGATGGCATTTCCGCACAAAATTGATGTTGTCTGTCTCCATAGTTGTCCAATAATATCCATCTCGGAGGATTTTCCTTGCTAGCATCTGTCCACTCATGTGTGGTCCACATACTCCTCTATGTACTTTTTCTAGGAGGATTCAAGCTTCATTTTCATCGACACATCGCAAGAGTGTGTCGTTGTATAATCTTTTGAAGAGAGTTCCTCCTGAGATTAGGAATTTACATGCCATTCTTCTGATGTACTTTCTTTCTTGCTTGGATGATTCTTCAGGAAATTCTTGATCTTATAAGAAATTCTTTATGTCAGTAAACCATGGGTTTCCATCTGGCATTTCTGCTGCTATGTTGTGGAGACAATATGCCGGATCATCTTGCTGGATAACTTCGATGGGCCTCACCGTCGACCCATCTGGTGTCGTTAACCACGATGCCAAAACTGCAAGGGCGTTTGCACAGTGATTTTTATTTCTGAAGACATGATGGAATTCGATGAAATCGAATTCTTTTGTTAATTCACTTAGGAATTCATGATAAGGAATCAACTTCTCATCCTTCAGTTTCCATATTCCCTGTATTTGATTGATGATCAATAGGGAATCGGCATATACCCTTAACCTCTTGACAGAAATTGCGAGTGCTGCTCGTAAACCGGCGATACATGCTTCGTACTCTGTTATATTGTTGGTACATGGGAATTCCAGTCTAATGGCGATTGGGATCCTTAGACTTTCTGGTGATTCTAGAATTGCCCCTACTCCTCGTCCGATTCGATTATGAGCGCCGTCAAAATACATTTTCCATATTTGATCTTCATCGGGCTCTATCGTGAGGATGTATTCATCTGGAAATTCTGTTTCGAGAGTTCCATCTTCTGCAATTGGTTGTGTTGCAAGTTGATCGGCATTGATTCTTCCTTTAACAGATTTTTGAGTGACATAGGTGATGTCAAACTTTTGATAATAATAATTGCCATTTTGCAGTTCTTCCTGACAGTGCAGGCTTTTCGAATAGATATTTGATAAGATCCATTCTCGACAAAAGTTCCACTGAATGAGAAAACATGTAATGTCGTAGACGCTTGGTGGCCCACACAAGAGCGAGACATGTTTTCTCTAGCTGTGTATATTTAGTTTCATACCCCGAGAGAGTCTTGCTGATGTAATAAATTGCTCGCTCTTTCCTACTGTCATCATCATATTGCCCTAGCACAGCTCCCATTGATGTTTCAGTTACAGAAAGATATAATAAGAGTGGCTTCCCTGAGATGGGTGGTACTAATACAGGTGGATTTTCCAGGTATTGTTTGATTTTCTCAAACGCTTCTTGACAATCTGCATTCCAAACTTTTGGAGTGATTTTTCTTAACAACTTGAAGATGGGTTCACAAATCGGAGTAAGTTGTGCTATGAATCTGCTAATATACTGGATTCTTCCAAGAAAACCCCTGATTTCTTTTTCATTCTTTGGAGATGGCATTTCTTTGATAGCTTTGATCTTGGTTGGGTCCACCTCAATTCCTCTGTGACTGACAATGAACCCTAACAATTTCCCAGAAGTAGCACCGAATACACATTTGTTAGGGTTGAGGCGGAGTTGATATTTTCGGAGCCGATTGAAAAGCTTGGTCAAAACTCTAACGTGATCTTCTCCCTTTTCTGATTTGGCAATCATGTCATCCACATACACTTCGATTTCTTTGTGTATCATGTGATGGAAGAGGGTAGTCATCGCTCGTTGGTATGTGGCGCCGGCATTTTTGAGTCCGAATGGCATTACTTGATATCCATAAGTTCCCCACGGAGTGATGAAGGTAGTTTTGCTTATGTCTTCCTTCGCCATCTTGATCTGGTTATAGCCTGAGTAACCATCCATAAAGGATAGTAACCCATGACATTCTACATTGTCGACCAAAATATCAATGTGTGGTAAAGGAAAGTTATCCTTCGGACTTGCTTTGTTTAGATTCCTGTACTCAATACACATTCGGACCTTTCCATCTTTCTTAGGTACTGAAACTATGTTTGCCAACCAATCTGAGTATTGGACCGTGGCAAGGAATCCAGCATTGAACTGTTTAGTGACTTCTTCTTTGATCTTCAACATCCATTCTGGTCTCAACCTTCTGAGTTTTTGTTTTACAGGTCTTACCTCCGGGTAAGTTGGTAAGTGATGCTCGACTATACTTGTATCAAGTCCTGGCATATCTTTGTAGGACCATGCAAATATATCTTTGTATTGCTTCAACAATGTTATTAGGGCTTCTCTTTCTTCAGGAGATAAAGTAGCCCCAATTTTCACTATTTGTGGATCTTCTTTAGTGCCCAAACTCACGACTTCCATCTCTTCTTCTACTAGATGAGGCATTTCTTCATGTCGGTCTAATGACTTGAGGATTTCATCTGAAAAATCCTCATCTTCTTCATCTGAAAACATATCCTCTATACTTTCTAGAATTTCTTCAACATCTTTTTTGTTTTTGCCTTTTTCAAATTTTTTTGAATTTTGTTGGCTTTTTTCAATTTTTTGTTCTTTTGCCAATATTGGACTTTTAACAGCAACTATACATTGTTCAGGAGACCAAAATCCTCCCTCCATTGCCGAAGGTGCCCCTGTGATGATCCACCCAATGGTTATGGTTGTGCATCCCTCATTTAAAAGAGAACACTTAGAATTTTGAGAGCAAAAGACTTAGAATTTGGAGAGCTTAAACACTTAGAATTGGAGAGAAATTTAGACTTGAATGTAAGAATTTCATATATGAGGTTATCAATTCAGCACTTATGAATTACACTAGTCTCTTTATATTTTCTACTCTCTTCATCTCTACACTTCACTTACACTTTTAGATATATATAGCCTTCCATCCTTCACTTAGTTTTCTATACCTTGAGTGAGAAAATCACTTCCACCCAAACAAACAGATTTTTAGTTATATATATACTGTGAGAGAAAAGAAAACAGCAACATTTGAAAGAAAAATACCAAGATTCAGTCCATTTTCAATAACAATGCAAAGCTTTACCCAATTTTAGCCACAACACTCTTATAAAATTTAAGAGTGGTGTGTCCTTCCTTGGTGTAAAGACTTTCATCAATTCATCTTCAACAAGTTTAGAAGATCATCAAAAAGAGGGCGAAACTCTACTGGATTCTAGCTTCAACACTCTTATTGATTTAGGAGTGGCGTAGCCTTGAAATTGGGCGAATGAGAAGAGAGGGATCACATTCAGATTCTTCGAGAACCATGCAGACTTGTGGTTCATTAGTGAGGTTTCCAAAGTCTTCAATCTGATTTGTGCCTTCTTTGACATATGCCCCTAAGCTGAATAAATTATTCAACCCATCGTAGATTGTTTCATCAAATGGTGATGGCTGAATCTGGAATTTTGGCTTTGGTCTAATGGTGACAGTTGCAACTGGTTTTGCTGTCGTTGCAGGAATCTTTTGTGCATTCTTTTGAATGAACCAATCATATAGCTTTGGTTGTTTATTCCAAACTGTGAAGCATGGTTTACCCATTTTTTCTGCTTGCTCTTTCTTTAGCTTTTCTGCTTTGATATGCTTTGCTTCTTCTTCCGTAGGATGGAATCCCAATCGATATGTTTCTTTATGTGTGATCTGGGATCCATCCAAAGCTTCAGTATTTCCTTGATGTCTACTTCCCAATCCCATCCCAGGAAAGAAGTTATTCTTTCTTAGGAAATGAGCCACCTTTTTGTTTCCATACTCAAATTTACTTGGAATTTTCTCTCGGACAGCTGGTTTGATGATTAATGCACAAATTGTTTCTTCTGTAAATTTATAGAATTCTGGCTCTATAGTTGGTGCCGCAACTTCTTTTTCTTGAATATCTGGATCACCTCGAATTATAATCAATCTACCTTGGTGGTAGAATTTCAGCTTTTGATGAATTGTGGAAGCGACAACATTGATTTGATGCATCCATGGACGTCCCAGAAGCAAAAACTTCAAGATAATCTAAAATTGATTATCTTGAAAAGGCATCTTTTTAAATTCATGCAAAATTGTACTACATACATATCCATATTTTGCTCTTAAAACAAAATTATGTTTATCTTAATATATTACTAAATTTCCCTTCCATTTATTTTTCATTTTCTTTCTTTTACACCTTTATTTACATTTATGTTATTTCCCTTCCAGTTATTTTTCACTTTCTTTCTTTTACACCTTTATTTACATTCTATGCAATATGCAATACTTATTAATATTTCTACTTCTATACTATGTTTTATACACCCTGTTGTACTTGTCTTTTAAATTCATACACCCTGTTGTATTCGTACTTTAAATTCATAAATCATTCAGGAAATCTAATATAGATTATCCTGACATACTGTGATGCAGGAGTATCATTTTCTCTATTATCTTCAAAAATCGGTTAAATATGTCGTTTAAAAACAGATCAAAAGTAATTTCATTAAAAAACATTTCTAAATGAAATTCCGAATGAATCTACTCTAAAAAAGAAAGTATTTGTTCAAAACTTGGATACACTCGAATATCGAAGTATCCAGATTTTCATCCTTCACAAATATTGTGAATCCCCATTTACTCTAAAAAATAGAGTTTTTGTTCAAAAATACGTTTCAAAAGGATACAAATTCAACCTAGATATGTTCGAAAATCGAAGTATCTAGACTCGTTAACTTTCACAAATATTGTGAACCACGTCTATTCTCAAAAAGAGAGTATTTATTCAATCATATGTTTCAAGGAAAGGTACATACTTAGTCTGGATACGCTCGAAAATCGAAGTATTCAAACTTCTATGCAAAATTTCTTAATCAGTTTATACAACAAATATTTTTAAATTATCCCTCTTGGATCGGGCGGTTGTCAGGTGCCTTATACCTTCCAGACCCGTAATAGAGTTCCCTTATTCAGAATCTCAAATCGCAGATGAGTCAAAGGAAGACAGTCATTTGTGTTTTTCAAAGAAAAAGACTAAGGAACAGTTTTCCAATTAAAGGGTTCTGATTCCCTTAAAGTCAGGTGGCGACTCCAAACCAAAATCCAACAAACTCTTAGAGAGAGATACTAAACGTATCTCCCTCGGCCAAAAGTGCAAGAGAGTTTACCTCCTAGCGTTTGACTAAAAGTGAGGGTGCTACAGTTGGACTTACCCTTTGTATCTTCGGGAAACAGAGTAAGAGTTGAACCTGATTTTGCCCCTGGATTGATGAGGATAGGCCCATTTGATTTGTTGGACTTACCCATTATTATTTACACAGGTTCATTCTTTTTTTATTCCATCAATTTCACCGCTTCTGGGCTTTGCTTAGATTCTGATAGATTTTCTTCAGAATCTGATGCTCTCGCCATTTCTTTGGTTTGCACTGGCCAGAACCTCTCTAGCTCCCTTTTTTTGAGTTAGGTGTTGGGTTAATGATGATGGGGGTTTGATGGCTGGTTTCTCCGAGTTCGAACACACTGTTGTGTTCATCTACATCCTTCCTTTGGATGAATTTTGCTGGATCCATTGTGCCTGTTGAATCGATGTAATTCACATACTGCTGACCTTCAGCTTGATGTGTTGGCAATGGATTGTTGTTGATGTTGGGCTAAGTTCGGCAAAATTACCCCTGGGATATTAATTTTGTGTGCCTCCAGCAAATTTTGGACTTCGTGCCTCAACGCGATGCATTTGTCCGTCGTGTGCCCCGGTGCTTGATGAAATTCACAATGAAGATTTGGTCTGTACCATTTTGGTAGCGGGTCTGGAGGTGGCATTGGCTCTTTTTTTGTTAATACACCTGCCTCTAACATTAAGGGGAGAATTTCACTTAGTGAATGTCCTAAGTTGGAAAATTCTCTCCTTTCTTTGTTTTGGGCCCGCCCTTGAAATTGACCTATTGCTTGTGCTTGAACCGGTGCTTGAGCTGGCGCTTGTATTGGCATTTGGACCTTTGGCTGAATGATAGGAGGGACTCCTTGGTGCTGAGGTGGAGCTACATAATTGACATGTTCTTTTCCCGTTCTTTTGTATTTTGCCTCGAGTTGTGCATTTGCTAATAATCTTGCTCTTTCTTTGGTTGCATCTTCAAACTGGGTGCCTGACTTCACGAAGTCTGACATCGAGTGGTGGGCCACTGGACTCAAAGGCAATATGTACTCGATGGTGACATTTTTTAAGATCATAGCGATTTGCTCTTTTTCAGTAGGTCGGTTGATCATCTCACGGACTTTCAGCTGCCACCTTGCTATGTAATCCGTAAACGATTCGTCGTTCCCTTGTTTCGATGCCTCCAGTTGCCTTTTAGTAACCATTGTGTCTGAGCTTTGAGAGAATTGCTTCATGAAAGCATCCGTTAGTGCTGGCCATGTTGGTATGGTTTTCTGATCTAGGGCCACCAACCATTTCAATGCCAGTTTGGTGAGGCTTCTTTGAAACAGGTGGGCTAATAGCTCGTTGCCGACCTCCAATGGTTTGAAGTATCCCATATATGATTTGAGATGGGCCTTTGGGCAGCCAAAGCCATCATATTTCTCCATCTTGGGAAATTTAAAGTTTGGCGGAAGCTTCTCGGCTGGAGCTTGATACCATTCATCCGCATCATAAGTTCCTGTTTTGGATTTACGGAACTCTTCTTTCATTTCTTGAAATTCCAAATACATTGGAGATTTCTTAAATATTTCTATTTCAGCATCTTCTTGTTGCATGCACTCGGTTTCGTCCAATACATATCTTTTGGACTGCACCACTTTCTTGGATGCGCTATGGACTGGATGAAGCTGTGTCAGATCCACTGCTTCATGTGTTTCCTCCTCTTGAACAGGCCTCCCTGATGTCGAAACCTGCCCTTGCTCTATACTTTCAGCTGTAGAGACTTCCTTTGATTTCTGTTTTGACATCATGACTGCTAGCCTTTCAGTGAGAATTTTATCCACAGTCTTTTATAGTCTTCTTGATTGTTTCAGGAGCAAACTGTGATATCTCTGTTTCTTCACGACCTGCCATTTCTCTGTTACGAACTAGTCTCGTTGATGTTCTAACCCACGCATGTTGAGAGCTTTCTGTTGACTTTTCGGCTTTCTTTGATTTTCCCGTGACTGTTAGCTTTGAACAGTTTTCGGGTGCCCCTGTATTGATGGAGAACTGTTAGCTTTTGAAACAACTCCTTTAGTGTAACAAATGCAACCCTTTAGGATTTTCCCCAAGTTATATTTGCCACACTAATATACACCCATTCGGATCAATGGATGTCTTCACGAACATGTCATTTTTTTTTTACAACAAGTATCATAATTATACCCCTAACTACTTTTCAAGTCAAGTTCCTAATTTTTAAGTCCCCAATGGAGTCGCCAACTGTAGCACCCTCACTTTTGGTCGAACGCTAGGAGGTAAACTCTCTTGCACTTTTGGCCGAGGGAGATACGTTTTGTATCTCTCTCTAAGAGTTTGTTGAATTTTGGTTTGGAGTCGCCACCTGACTTTAAGGGAATCAGGACCCTTTAATTGGAAAACTGTTCCTTAGTCTTTTTCTTTGAAAAACACCAATGGCGGTCTTCCTTTGACTCATCTGCGATTTGAGATTCTGAATAAGGGAACTCTATTACGGGTCAGGAAGGTATAAGACACCTGACAACCGCCCGATCCAAGATCGGTCTCTACTTCGTATTAGGGGTAATTTAAAAATATTTGTTGTATGAACTGATTAGGAAATTTTGCATAGAAGTTTGAATACTTCGGTTTTCGAGCGTATCCAGACTAAGTATGTATCTTTCCTTGAAATAAATGATTGAATAAATACTCTCTTTTTGAGAATAGACGTGGTTCCCAATATTTGTGAAAGTTGACGAGTCTAGATACTTCGATTTTCGAACATATCTAAGTTGGATTTGTATTTCCTTTTGAAACGTATTTTTGAACAAAAACTCTATTTTTTAGAGTAAATGGGGATTCACAATATTTGTGAAGGATGAAAATCTGGATACCTCGATATTCGAGCGTATCCAAGTTTTGAACAAATACTTTCTTTTTTAGAGCAGATTCATTCGGAATTTCATTTAGAAATGTTTTTTAATGAAATTACTTTTGATCTGTTTTTAAACGACATATTTAACCGATTTTTGAAGATAATAGAGAAAATGATACTCCTGCATCACAGTATGTCAGGATAATCTATATTAGATTTCCTGAATGATTTATGAATTTAAAGTACGAATACAACAGGGTGTATGAATTTAAAAGACAAGTACAACAGGGTGTATAAAACATAGTATAGAAGTAGAAATATAAATAAGTATTGCATATTGCATAGAATGTAAATAAAGGTGTAAAAGAAAGAAAGTGAAAAATAACTAGAAGGGAAATAACATAAATGTAAATAAAGGTATAAAAGAAAGAAAATAAAAAATAACTGGAAGGGAAATTTAGTAATATATTAAGATAAACATAATTTTATTTTTAGAGCAAAATATGGATATGTATGTAGTACAATTTTATATGAATTTAAAAAGATGGCTTTTCAAGATAATCAATTTTAGATTATCTTGAAGTTAACCGAGTTGATTGATTTTCGTACCTGTATTTATTAGATAGATTGGACAAAAATGGGCTTTGAAATATCTTGCCGGAAAGGCTACGCCACTCCTAAATCAATAAGAGTGTTGAGGCTAGAATCCGGTAGAGTTTCGCCCTCTTTTTGATGATCTTCTAAACTTGTTGAAGATGAATTGATGAAAGCCTTTACACCAAGGAAGGACACACCACTCTTAAATTTTTTAAGAGTGGTTTGGGTAAAATTGGGTAAAGCTTTGCCTTGTTATTGAAAATGGACTGAATCTTGGTATTTTTCTTTCAAATGTTGCTGTTTTCTTTTCTCTCACAGTATATATAACTAAAAATCTGTTTGTTTGGGTGGAAGTGATTTTCTCACTCAAGATATGGAAAACTAAGTGAAGGATGGAAGGCTATATATATCTAAAAGTGTAAGTGAAGTGTAGAGATGAAGATAGTAGAAAATATAAAGAGACTAGTGTAATTCATAAGTGCTGAATTGATAATCTCATATATGAAATTCTTACATTCAAGTCTAAATTTCTCTCCAATTCTAAGTGTTTAAGCTCTCCAAATTCTAAGTCTTTTGCTCTCAAAATTCTAAGTGTTCTCTTTTAAATGAGGGATGGAAGGCCTTATTTAAAGCCTTCCATCCAGCGTAGTAAAGAGGTAGGATGAAAAGATGAAACATGATGATTGTTTTATAAAGTGGATAGATATTTAGAGATAATGAAGTGATTAAGTTTAAAAGAAACGGGATTTACTAAATGAGGTGGAAGGAAATGAGTTCTAACTTGGAAATGGGCTTGGAATGGGGTTAGCCTATGTGTTGACTTCTAATGGGCTCATATTGATCCGTTTTTGGGCCTGATATTGGGCTCAATTGGACTTGTGCTGATTTTTCCATTTTAGGCTGCTGATCGGCAGTTTTGAGCCGGATTTTGAGCTGAATTAGGCCTGTTTTGGGCCTAATTTTGAGCTGATTTTGGGTTCATCTTGGATAGGTTTGAAATGAGTTTAGTCTCAATTTGGAGTACATTTATTTAGGTGTCTATGTAGGGGGCAAAATTAGGGTGTCTACACATAGCCCTTTTCCAACCAGGTGAAGACAACGCCTGCATGTAAGAACTAGGAACAGAAACGGACGACATGGACAATGCAAAAGAAAACAAGGAAGGAGAGACACGATGATAGGATAAATAACTGGATAAAGGATGCTGGGTGCAAGAATGAGTACCTTTTCGTTTGGCGATGGGTAGGTCAGTAGTAGAGGATGAAGGCAGGGATGCTTGTGTCACAGAATCTTCAGGAGCAGCAGCGGAGGATGGAGGGGCCCCCCAAGGAACAACCCTCCGTGTCTTGGAACGTTCGTACATATGTATAATAGGAGGATGAGACTTGGACACAACCGAGTCAGGACCAGACATAGGACGCGACTCAGAAACAGTAGGCAACTCAGAAGTAGTAGGAACAAGTGTAGGAAGATGAGTAAAACTCTCCTCCTCATGACTAGAGACAATATCAACATCAAGATTAGAACCGGATGAGGAAAAATAAGGCATAGATTCAAAAAAGGTAACATCGGCACTCACATACCAGCGATGAGTCGTAGGGGAATAACAGCGATATCCCTTCTGTGTACGGGAGTATCCCACAAATATGCACTTAATAAATCGGGGAGAAAGTTTATCTCGACCAGGTCCTTGTAAATGAACATATGCAACACAACCAAACACACGAGGAGAAACCGAGAAAGGAGAGGCATGGGAATAAACAAGAGAGGTGTGCGGACATGTTGTCTAATGGATAATACCATGATCTGCACAAAAAATCTGCATACAGCCTTATGTATATTCTAGAGCATTATCAGAACGAATAATCTTAATTGATGTGTCAAATTGGGTTTTGATCTTATTATAAAATTTTTGAAGAATAGTTGGCAATTCAGAACGATCTTTCATTAAAAATAACCAAGTCATACGAGTGTAATCATTCACAAAAATAACAAAATATTGAAACTGAGATAAACTTTTAGTTCGACAAGGACCCCAAATATCAGTATGAAATAAAGCAAAAAGACTGGACTGACGACTATTACTACTACTAGGATAGGAACTCCGGTGATGTTTGCCAAGTTGGCATGGTTCACATTCCAATTTAGACACATGACTCAACTGAGGAATAAGAGACTTCAATCTTTCTAAAGACGGATGACCAAGACGATAGTGCCACTGAAGAGGAGAAACAGATGCACTTAAAACAGAAACTGGAGAACTAACAGGAGCACCAACATCTAGAAAATATAGGCCATTCCTTTCATTCCCCGAACCAATCTTCGTCTGTGTCCTGAGATCCTGAAATACACAACCAGTGGGGAAAAGGTTATAGAACAGTTAAGGGATTTATTAAGTTGACTAACAGATAACAAATTAAAAGAAAATTTTGGAACATATAAACTTGACGGCAAACTAAGAG
>MVGT01004392.1:0-58242 GCA_002174775.1 Macleaya cordata | reverse complement strand
GGCGAGTAGAACCATCAGCCAAAGTAAGAGAGGAAATACTAGGGTGAAAGTTCGTAAAGAGAGAAGGTATACCAGAAATATGAGCACTAGCTCTGGAGTCGATGACCCAAGAGGAAAGATTAGATGGACCGACAACACATGCAGCATTACCTTGGTGAGCCATAGTAGCAGTAGAAGACGAAGAACCTGGGTTGAGGGCCTTTAATTGTTGGAGAAGTTGGTTATTCAATGCCTGAAGTTGGTTCATTTGAGATGACAGATCGTCGTTTGGACCAGACATAGGAGCTGTAGCAGGAGTAGATACCTCTAAGTCAGTAGAAACCTAATTAGCATGAGCCGACTTCCCCCACTTATCCCAACAATACTCTTCTGTGTGCCCTGACACACAACAATAGGTGCATTTTCATTCAGATCGATTAGAGCCACGACCACGACCACCTCCACCACGACCACTACGACCGCCTCTACCATCACCACGGCTACCCTGACTTCCACGACCACCCTCGAGAGAGTACATTGCAGAGGACTCTTGAGAACTAGAAGGGATGTCCGTGTTGCCTAAGGAAGCACGTTGAAGACGAGAACATGCATTTTCAGCCGTTGGAAGGGTGTCACCAGCCAGAATCTGATCCTTAAACCCTCGGTAGTCAGAATCAAGATTGAAGAGAAACAAAGCAACACGAAATTCCTCCCTTTGTTTCTGCATCTCTTCAACGGAAGTACTCAACGGCTGATATATGTCAAGCTCCTCCCATAGTCCACTCATCAAACTATAGTATTCAACCAGAGGTTTACCACTTTGCCGACACTTAAACATTTCATCAAAGATGTCATAGATGCGAGAGACATTCCTAGCTTGAGAATATAATGCCTTAAGACGAGTCCAAACCAGTCGTGCAGTCTTCATATATTGAACACTGCGAGCCACCGCTGGTTCCATGCTATTCCAGAGCCAACCAAGAACAATAGCATCATTACGAGTCCATTCTCGATATTTAGGAGAATCCTTGCTAGGGGGTTCCTCCAAGATATGTTCAGATTTATCCTTGCCCATAAGAAAAACCTCCACAGCATGACACCAACCTAAATAATTCCCACCATATAATTTAACAGAGGTGATAGACTTGCCCATTTCATCACCCATAGTAAAAACAGACTTATGGTCTAGCGAAGAATCCTTATGATCTCCCATTGCAGCACCAAACAGAAATTCAGCAATACCACAACTAACAACCAGCAAGTATTAAGCAGAAAACACAGTGATCCAGCACCACACAGAAATTCAGCAATACCACAACTAAAAACCAGCAAGTATTAAGCAGAAAACACATCCAGCACCAAACAACCACCTAGCAGTATAGAAAGCACCCAAAAAAAAGTGCGACAGCAATAACAAGGGAAATACGGCCTGTGCAAGTTGTAAGAACAAAGCCCAGAAACTAGGGTTCACAAAAAAAAAAAACAAGGTGCAGCAGCAAGAAACAGCGAAAATAGGGCTTGTGCAGGGATGAAAGAATAAAACACAAACCTCGGGTTGCACACGATGCACAAAAGAACATAAAATACTAACCATAGTCCACAACCAAACGTCAAAGAAAGAAGAACCCATAGCAGCCCTCACACACACGACAGCACCAAAGGAACCCTGGATACACATCTAGGGTTTAAACCACCATACTCGAACCACCTACTGCTGGTCGACTACAAACCAGCAAGAAGAACTATCCTCCAAGGATCTAGAAGCACAAAAAAACTGCTCTGATACCAAGATAAACTCCTTAAAAGTAATGAAAAGTTAGAGAAGAAGAAGAACAATAAGAAGAAGAAGAAGAAGTCGTGGGGAGAGAGAGAATAATAATAGTTGTTAGATCTCGTAGCCTCTCTCCCCCTTATATCTATTTTATTTAAGAGAAACTAAAATAGAAAGTGTTTTAGTAAAACCTAAACTACTATTCACGTGGTACTGTTCACGAGAACAGTAACCTAGAAATGGAAACTACTTAAGCAATTACATGCCCAATACTCTAAGTAGTGGGCCCAATACTCCAATCGTCTAACATAAGCCATTGAAACCACACTAATTATTGTGAGATCTTTTTGCCTTTTGTTTTTATTCAACCTTCTTTTCCCTTTCTTTCTTATGTTAGTTCACTATGATATGCTCCAATGTGCGTATGTTCACCTGTATGACCTTTACACCCCACACCTTGCTGTTCATAATGATTTTATTCTTTCTTTATCTAAAAATACCGTCCATTACAACAGTTTATTGTAACATTATGATACAATCATATTTTTGCATATTAGAGAAGTCAACAACTACGTGAAAAACAACGAATGGGGAGTAGTAGATACCTAATACAATTCCGACGTGGAAGCTTGGAACAAAAGGCGTTTAGATTAGAGTTATTTGATTGAATAATTTAAGAAGAGAATAATTCTAGTTTGAGTAGACTTTCTATTTTGACGAGCTTTCTAATTTCTTTTGGAGATTTCTTTTCTTTCTACTTCATGAATGGAATACATTATATCTATTTCAGATTTTAGTAATAAAGCATAAAGGAGTTTGTTAGTAGTAACTCGGGTTTTTATCACATTCCGTTTGCAAAATGTTTTGAAAATAGATTTCAAATTGATAGATGGCTTTTTTTTGTAACATTTTTTATAACATGAAATCTTTGAAACTTCAAACTCAAATATGAAAATAAAAAATACAAAACAAAATTTTAAACGTTTTTTTTTAACCATTACAACTTATAATTCTATATCTTATTGTTAATTTTATGTTTATTATGACCTTCACGATAAAGCTTATAATAATACTGTTACTACTGTGATGGTGGAACTCTTAAATCCCGTTCTCGTGATAAAATTTGCTACAAGCCTACAAAACTCCAAAAGTAGATCCACGGGAGATTATAGGAAATAAATTTCTTCTAGATTTACTCTTTCCTCAATTATACACTAGTCCTTAGTTTTTCGTTGTTTGGATGTATGTTTCATAGTTGACCTCCCTTTTTCTTTTTCTGTTCTCCTAAAACGTTTACGTCTTCTTTTGTTTCCTTGTATCAACAAAAGGGTCACTGAGTATCATGTGGATGGATTTCGCTTCGACCTTGCAAGTGTTCTTTGTCGTGGCACTGATGGTTCTCCACTTAACGCTCCTCCTCTTATTAGGGTAAGGGTATTACTTTACTAGTTATGGTCTAATTATATGATTATGATGTAACTTCTTTGAAAAATTATTGAAATAAGAATCATGAATAATTGAATCAGGTTGGTTTTGCAAGAAGAAGTGTGATCTCCCACTTCACTTCAAATAGATTGCAAAAAAAGAAGAAGAAAAATGAAGTATTATGTCTATAAAAATGATTGATTTCATAAGAATAGTTGCGTCACTGCAAACATGTCAATGCTTTTTTTGTTTGAAGGTTCAGAATACTCTTCTATTGACAACATAAACTTTAATTATGTACGGTTACCTCTTATAGCATTGTATTGTGGTCAATTCATGATTCTAGAGTTGGAAAGCTCCAGTTCTCTTTTTATTTGAATTCCCAGAATGGCCCCTTTCCTTCCACAATATCTAAAATATTTCCTACATTTTAGAATATGTCCTCATCTTTATCTAAAATTATCTTATTTTATCTAAGCCCCTTAGCCGCCCTTCTCTCATCTTCCAATCTATGCCGCATGCTAATTAAGAAGGTGCTTAGCCTATTCCATGCATCTAGCCTAAGACTGTACTATATATCTTTTATTTCTTATCACTTATATGCTTAGCCAATTCCATTATTAGACAATTCCATGCTTAGCCAACCAAAATAGACTGAAACTAGAAGAACCTAATGCTTTTATTTCATAATTAATATTACTGATTTCAAGCACTAAGAAATCAGACAGGGACAAAACAAGGCATTGCCTATGTAGCTTTTGATCCCTCGATGGGCGTCCATTTTCATATTTTTTTGTTTTTGTTGGTCTAGTTCTTTGTGTCTTTTAGGTATAATGTTTGTGAGTAAATATTTTCAATCAATCTAGATTTAACGGATTATTGGAAGTTGAATTATGAGTTTGAGTTGCTCATATTTTGCGTATTTGCTCGAAATATTTATGAGGGTTTGGAGTTTATGGGCTGTTCATCTCACATTAGTTGACTATTAAGTTATGTGCATCCAACCTGCTTGTGGATAGTTCTTAGCTAAGGCCTATGTGGTCACCAGAAGAAACTATTTCCATAAAAACCAACTTTTATTTTTCGTCTTCTGTTGCATGCAAAATACTGAGTCCACCATGCTCACCAAGGAATGTATTGGAGTCTATTTGGATTTTTCGCCATCTAGGAGTCATACTAATGTATTTGAAGGGAAAGGGAAGAGGTAACTGTGTTCACTGACCCACTAAATATGAAAAATTTATCCTTTTGTAATGTTTCTAACTTCAAAAATATTGATACTAAGAAAAACCTTTGAAAAATGTTGTAAGTAGAATAGAAACGTGAGAAGAGGTTTGTTTTCTGCAGAAACCTTTTCTCGTAACCTTATAGGGCCTGAGACAAAAATATGTTGATTGATGAAGTGGTATACTTCAAAACCATAATATTGTACTATAATGAGTTTTGCTGCTGAATTAGTCAGATTAACTCAAGAAGAGACATTGTCAGTATTTTATTCCAGGACCTACCATGGCTTATATGTTCCAACTTCTATACTTTGAACCGTTCGGAATAGATATTCAATGCCATAGTGCTTGAGGAATGATAGTATTGCACGATACTAGTGTGCATCAATCTTTGTTCTTTCTACTCCATATTAGTTCTTAATAAAATGTCTTGTACATCAATCTTTGCATGAAGATTTAAAATCTTGTTTTGACTGAATATTTTGGTTAGTTGAAAAACGAGACGTTCTGAATGAAACATTTTCTGTACTTTCTGAAACAGTAGATGAACAGTACTGACACGTACGGAAACAAATCATGATGATTCGTTCTGGTCACCGTCAAAACTGAAACGAAACATTTGAAAATTCTGGAAATTCAATTTTTTTTTTTGAACCATGGTTGCATGCACAATCTTATCTTTCCTTAAATCCTTATTATGAATTCTTGTACTAGTGGTTGTTTTTGTGTAAGTGGGTGTGTTAAAAGATGCACATTTTTTGGCATTTTTACCTGATGTCGCCATCTCATTTAAGATTTTGTAGAGTAGTTTTGCTGTTCTCAACAGGATGTTATGGGAAGTTTTTTCAAGTTATCTCTGTGGTTACTTCACTATTTTTAATGGAACAGGCGATTGCCAAAGATGCTACTCTATCAAGGTGCAAAATAATTGCAGAGCCTTGGGACTGTGGGGGTCTCTATCTCGTGGGCGGATTTCCAAACTGGGACAGGTAATTCTTATTTTTCATGATGTATTTTCAATCTTAGTTTGTTATAAATCATAAATCACGATTCATGTTGTTGATCCCAAGTGGTTTGCG
Source organism: Macleaya cordata (assembly GCA_002174775.1). Lineage (NCBI taxonomy): Eukaryota > Viridiplantae > Streptophyta > Magnoliopsida > Ranunculales > Papaveraceae > Macleaya > Macleaya cordata. The sequence goes on along the minus strand of MVGT01004392.1, from coordinate 52,762 downwards.
TATGCAATGTTCATTTTGATGATGATCTCAATACTCTTTGATTATTTTCTTCTAAAATCCTGACTTCGATTTACATACTAGTTTCATCTTGTGCTGGGCTTATTGGCTTGTTATTTTGTCTTCAAAGCTTGACGACAAATGGCCTTCTAGGTCCAATACACTACCTCCTCGATTTTGCTTATAAGGGTTTCCATCTATTGGAATCTTCTTTTCTGAACTTATTATGGCTTAGTTTTGTTATTGATTTTGCATTTTAGAGAAATTATAACAAATGACAAAGGCCACCTGGCAGATTAACTTAGCTGAGGTTTTCAGTTTCCATCTTGCTTGCTCTACTATGGATTTGAGGATTTCTATTTTTCAGGTGGGCTGAATGGAATGGAAAATATCGAGATGATATTAGGAGATTCATAAAGGTAATGAATGGCGGTTTGTTATTTATGATTTGATTTATAGGTTTGACCATAGATACTTCACGATGACTTATTATTACATTTATGATGTTGGAAGATTCATAGAGGTTATGAATGTGGGTTTTATTAATGTATTGCAAACAAGGAAATCAGGCTTGTGTATTGCTGTATTTTTTTTTTTTTTTCTGTTGAAAGAAGGCTGATGTATTTCCTTTGAAGATTTATTTATCTCCATGTTGTCCTGATCATCTTTATGAGTTCCTTCAACTTCCTCAATTCTCTTTTTTTTATGGTACTTCTGTTCATTTATAATATGTGTATTTAAGAGTTTGTTAAAAGCATAATTCTTGCCTACACTCACTGTTAAGAGGTACTTCTTTAGCGAAAAAAATATTTCTTACTAATTCTTACATTCTCTTTATCTGTGTTATATTTTCTATTATGGATTATTTATGTTTGTATTTCATAGTGGAGTTTGGAAAGACCCTGCCTTGAATTAGTTTTAAAAGAAATTACAACTGTCATTATTTTCAACCACCAGACATCCTTTTCACTTCATTGTTCTGTCGTCAAAAGTCAAATTGTTTCATAAAAGATATTCAACGATTAATTATGTGGCCCCTTGATTGAATTGCATCAATTTATCATTTTATCTTGTTTATGATTTGTCAACATTTATTTCTTAGCTAATTTAGCTTTTTTATCTGTATCGATAGGGTGACTCAGGGATGAAAGGGAGTTTTGCTACTCGAGTGGCTGGATCTGCTGATCTATACAGAGTAAGAGTTGTATAATGACATTAGTTTCATGAACCCTGACATTTCTTTAATATTTCTCTTTTAATAACTAATGAAATTTTGAACTTAAACGAAGTGGTGAAACAAATAGAGTTGAGAAAGAAAATTCAATTAAGCAAACAACTAATTTAATCCTTGCTAAGGCCACATAGAATAGGGTTGAGTGGATGGAAGGAAAACACCTTCATAGAATTGGGCTGAGTGTACATGGAATCATTTCGTGGGTGCTGTGAATTTTGAAGTACAAAGAGGCAGCAACCTATTTCGTGGGTCCAAATCACTGCTGATGTACTCATGCACATTCAGAAGTAGCGCCATTTTTTATGAAACTGTTTTATCGCGTCTTTTTTGTGCACATTCATGTCAGAACTGTGTGCATGCCTGTGTACTATACTAGGTGATCTATCAATTAGATAGTTTAACTTTTGCATTATTCATCTTTTTAAACTCGTAAGGTACAGAGAGCAAGTTCAGAGTGATTCTTGTCTTGAGAGTTTCATTCCCGAGAAGTAACATTGAGAATTCTACCAAGAGTCTAAGAATAAAGTCGTTTTTGGTCGACTCTCCGATCTTCAAAAAAAACAATGATCTTTGCGATCAAGTGATGCAGTAATCAATGTTTTTATTATTTTTATTTTTATTTTTATTTTTTCCCATACTTCACAAGACAAATCTTGTTCTTCAATGTGGTTCTTTGCTTCTTTTGGAACTGTGATTCTACTTGGCTTTGTATAGTGATTTGCTAGTTTACTTCTTATCCTTTTAGGTATTAGCACCAAAAGTCTGAACTGCAAAAGAACTTGTGGTTTGGGACGGTTATTTACTGTTCTTCATTACAATAATTGAAAATGTATTTTAGCTAGTCATTTGTTCCATTGAGACACATATCTGCATCTGTTATATCCTCCATGCACCACGTTTGTGTTACTGTTGTATTCAGATATCTTTGTCTTATAACTTACTGTTATTTCAGTTTTTTGATATGGTCCTGCTCATTATACAGGTTAACAAGCGCAAACCTTACCATAGTGTCAATTTCATCATTGCACACGATGGTTTCACCCTATATGATCTTGTATCCTACAATTACAAGGTATTATCTTATAGTTTCTGGTGAAGTTACTCTAAATGTTTTTTCATACAACACTACTAAAAAGTATTTTTCTTAATGGTTATTTTGTAGCACAATGATGCTAATGGAGAAGGTGGCAATGATGGATGCAATGATAATTTTAGTTGGAACTGTGGATATGAAGGTAATATACGTAGTTTCTAGTTCTTTATATTTCGTCCTTTTTTTTAGTTAGTGTGAATCTGATAGATGAACAATTGAAAGTTGAAATAACTCATGTCAGATTAAACAAAATGGTTTCCTTTATTTGATTTGGGACTTCTAGTTCAATCTGCATTCTATGGTTGTGAAGTAGAATTCAATGATGTCGTGATTAGATTGAGTCTTGCTCTTATCCTTTTTTTCTTCTGTTTTTTAGGGTATGTTCCTTCCCATTTCAGATCTGTAGTTCGTGTTTTCCTTCCCAGTCTCTTAATAAAATCATTATTGATGAAAAAGTAAGGTGCAGATTAGTTAAAATTTCTGATTGGAAGGATTGAGTTAGGTTTTAGTATGGGAAATATGATTGTTTTAAGGATGTCCTAAACCTATTAGAACTCAAAATAGATACGTATAACCTTCCTAAATATGACCTAACTTATACTTGAGTTGGTCTCACATAATTAGGAGCAATGAAATTAGTTGCTCCCAGATCAAAACCGTTTGAAAGAAGCTAAGAGGTATTCTGAGTTTATGTTCTTTAGTGAATGCTTCTTAGCTTTGTCCATAGGGATGTCTATGAAAAATAACAGATGTTTTTTCCAACTCCTATAAAAATAAGAGAGAGAGATGAACCAGGTCTAGCATCCAGTAACTCTTGGTCTGAGCCGCCTGACATCTGTCCCTCCTAATGCTCCCATCGTTATCTCTTTTGGTTTATTGTTTTTTTCAATAAAACCCAAACCTAACCCTAACGGGCCAAACTCTTCACAACCAATGAATCGAAATTACTTAAACCTAAACCCGTCTAACTAACCCAACCAGTACTATTTGAAATTAAGCCCAATTCTTAAAGGCCCAACTTACAAAATTTCCCCATTTAGCCCATTCAACTCCATCCTAAAATTTAACCCTTTTAAAGTCCAACTTATTATGCTTTATACATGCTTCATATGTATTTAAATGTGTATATATTTATCTCAACGTGTATCTTACGATATACAATACGTGACGATACAGGTATCATGATTTTGGGTTTCCGATACACAATACAATACGCGTTGTCAAAACTATGATGGCATTGCATCTTAAAATTTACTGTAAACAGTATGCCACGATTTATTATAAAGACTTAATTTGAATCAGAAGTATAAAATTTACTGTACATAGTAATTATGGGATTAACTATAAACAGGAAATGAATATCAATTAAACCTATAAAAGAACCATCAAATCCTTTACTCAAAAGAAAACCTTACCTAAAAAGAATTTATTTTAGTTAAAGGCCTTTGGTTGGTTTCAGTTCCACATCAGTATTATATTGCATCATCCCTTACTTTCTTAAGCTTTTATTAATATCCTTGAGGAATAGCTTTTGTTGCACTATGGTGCTAGATTCCTTTTTTTGGTCCTTTACCTTCTGTTATTGATTTGGAGCTTCACTAGAAGAAGTCTGAATTACTTGTTTACTATTATAAATTCTGAGAGTTTTAGGAGACTGTTTTGGACAGAGTGTCAGTATCATCTTTCTTGTCCTTGCTCAGCTATTATTAGATGACTGAAGTAAAAAACTAGATATTTTAACAAACATGCAGGTAGATCTGTTAAAAGAATATAACAGTGGAATAGGTAAACTTAGTCCCCGGTATCAGTATTCATTTTGTTTAATGGTAGGACGACCTTCCACAGATTCTGTTCAGTCACCCTTTAACTTTCTTATGTATTCAAAATTTCATATATACGTATCTCCAATCTAATTTCTCATTTGCTTGTAGAGAGCTTACATGTAGTGTTATTTTTAACTTGTGGATTTGTTCTAAAAAACAGGAGAAACTACTGATAAAAATATTAAAGCTCTACGCTCTCGCCAAATGAAAAACTTCCATTTGGCTTTAATGATCTCACAGGTAGTCTATTTGATTGCCATTCCAATCTATCAACGTTCGCATATTTTCTTGGATCTTTAAACGCATGTTGCTAGAATGAGATTCGAAAACGTTTCATGCAAACTTTTTCATGGGTTTCACATTTTCCAGATAACCTATCATGTCAAAAGAAATATGCAACGATACTGTTGTTACCCGTTTCTCCATGCATCTCAATGTTTCTAGAATCTTGTATATCAAGGAGTGTCTAACATCTCAATTTAGTAACTTCGTTACCACCTATTTCTAAGTTCTAACTTGATTAGCATAAATGCCATATACAGGGGACACCAATGATGCTAATGGGAGATGAATATAGCCACACACGGCATGGCAATAACAATAGTTACGGACATGATAATGCTATTAATAATTTCCAGTGGAAACAGGTAGTATGCTGATTTGCTTTTCCTCCTTTTGAAATGATTTAATTAATTATATGACTAACTTATTGTATATACAAACAGCTGGATGCCAGGAAAAATAGTCACTTTAGGTTCTTCGCAGAGACAATAAAATTCCGCCAAAAGCATTCTATATTGGGACGTGAAAGATTTCTTGAAAAAGTAAATTTCGTTCATCTTCGCTTTTTTCAATTTTAATATTTTACAGATTCTTCACTTTTAATCTGTGCAATGACTAGGAACAACCAGCCTTTTCTGTTATTGTGGAATTTCGTTGGGGTTTTAGATTTTATCAGTATTTCTCAGAAGTTATGCTTGTATGTTAACTTGATGGATGGTTATTATCGAAATTTAACTTATGATTTTGTGTAAAGAAAAAAAATTTGGAGTAAGGCTGAACTTTCTGCTGAGATTTCCTTGTTCCTGGTCTCGTGTCATGAAAATAAGTTAAATAACTAATTAGCTGTAGCCTGTACTCTTGTATCACGTTACTCTTATATCTTTCACTGGGATATCACGATATTTGTTGCAATTCTCAAAAATATTTTATTAAATCAATTTTGATATCTGCTAGAAGTTCAAATTCCAATTAGAAATTTTGATCGTTTAGGCCTTTTAATCTAAATAAAGTCATCACGTAGATAATTGATAACAATCGTAGCATGTAATCATTAAACATTTGATATGGAAAGAGAACACACTGGAAAATGTAATTCATGGAAGTAAGGGAAATTAGGAAAATCATTTTTCGACAGGAGAATAGGAGGCAAGTACATGTGGAATTTGATCTCTTAATGATAAAGAATCTACTTACTCTCCATTTAGAAAAATACAAGTACAACTTAAGCTTACGACTTTACATCATGGGAAGTCCTCCAAAACATGATCATGCTATTGGGAACCAGTACAGATATCTGGTACACAGATTTGGTTGTTACATTCGTCTGAGTACCAAACAACAGCATTAGAGAGACTCGTTCACACAGAATGAGTTAAGAGATCAACTATAAGAAACATCTGTAATATCATTTGGCAACACCCGAGAATCCTAAACAGTGAGAGGAAAAGGAAAACCTTTAACTGTTTAACGTTCTACTCATTCTCCATGGACATAATATATTATCTGGGGATAACCATCTTTTATTGATGGAGATCATCGGTCATTTTTTCAATTTTTGATTGGTAAAAGGGATATCATCATTCATTACGCAGTCCAACCATCTTTTTGACTAATACATGCGCGTCTGGGTGAAATCTTTTCGTATTAGCACAATTCATATCATTTTTGGCCTTCCTCTTCACTTGCTGGTCACTGATGCCATAACTTGTTTTCATTCGTACATTCCCTAGACATATTTTCTATTGAATTACACTTATTTTGTCCCTACTAGGCCACTGTTAGATCCCTCATCTCTGCTGATTTAATCTTTCCCAGTCTTCTGCTCACGCATCTCAACATCCTTTTTTGTTACATTTATGTTGCAAACATTTTTTTCTGATTGCCCAGCATTATGTTTGATATAATGTGGCTAATTATCTTTTTGTTTTTGCAAATATTTACTGGCAGGTTTCTAGTCAAAAAACATATTGCATATTTGAGTTACCTGTCAGTTACAAACAGGATTACCTGGTGGCAACTTGATTACCTGCATGTTTGTAATAAATTAATTTTCAATTCATGCAGAATGACGTTACCTGGCATGAGGACAACTGGGACAACCATGAGAGCAAGTTCCTAGCATTTACGTAAGAAAGAAGCATACTCTTATCGTATTTTATTTCTGACCAGGTGAAAGATTCCTATTACAAATAAATCTTATCTACCGAAGAACTTAATATTTTCTTGCTAACTTCCAATTTCCAAATAATGGTTTCGCTCTTACGGGTTGCCATTTGATTAACATCTTGATAGCTCTGTCAGTTAAAATTTTAAAATCCACATCATATTTTCGGTTTTCACCATAACTTTAACACGGAGGTTAGTTTAATTAATTGACAATAACCCGGGGTAGTGTTATTACGTGGTTGGAAGTTGAAAGTAGTACAATTCAATCAAGGAAACCATATACTTATCTTAACTAAGCTTTAAAAATAGTTTAGATTAACGTATGTGTACCAAGACATGTCTTGTCTTCACCAATATGTTGTTCTGTCTCATCCAAGATATTTCTTCCAGTAAACTTGCCAACACATGAATGAGATTGGGAATTAAGTGTTGAATTGCATGTCCGTAATCTCTCGCAAGGACGAAGTGCTTGAGATAGCTGTCGAGCATGCTGATCATAGTGAACCACAAATGCTGACCCATCCAAGAGTTAGTTCAATAATTATGAATATGTATTTTATATGGTAGTGAATTCATACAAGTATACAATATATGAACTAGATGTCTGCTGAAAATACGTAAATAGCTAATAAGGGGAAGCCTCTCATCGATGAAACATTGATTTTGCAGGATCCATGATAGCCATCACGGGGGAGATATCTACTTGGCATTCAATGCACATGACTATTTTGTTAAAGCTCTAATACCCTCGCCTCCTCCAAAAAGGCGGTGGCTTAGAGTGGTAAACTTTCTTCTTCTCTGATCTATTTTTTATTTTGTTACTTTTTATTATTTTTACATTTTCTATTGCCGTTTCATTTACTAATTCAGAGTACTTGGAATTGTCAATATTGGTACTACCAAGCCAGTAACACCCAACCATAATTGTCAATATCTAAGCCCACTTTTTGGACGAGGTTAGCTTGAAATTCGTCCTACTGGTGATAATAAGATTGATTTTAAAATCTTACACAGCTAAACTGAGGTATAAGACTGCTTCAGTTGATGGTTCAAGGGACAAAAGTGATTCATCTCATCTAGCAGACTAGATTTCATGTCGTAATGGTGGATAATGTCTTGTATGCATGTGTGGGGTGTTGGAAACGTCAGTAGTTTCTCGTCTATTTTTGGTATTATACTAAGACCCCGTTGTGATACTGAATTGCAGGTGGATACAAATCTTGTGGCTCCTAATGATTTCGTTCCTGAAGGCATTCCAATCACTGGAGGCACCTATAATGTTGCGCCGTACTCTTCAATTCTTTTTGAAGCCAAACCATGAAACCTACATAGGTGGTTCCATTATGAGGTATAGAAATAGTATTTGTAGTAATAAATTGGTGAGGTTTGTGAGTTTTTAGATATAAACTGATGATGCTGCTATCTGAAGGATAAAATGGAACTTCAAAATCACACTAATAGATATGATAGAGAACTCTCTGGATAGTGGATAGGCCACCTCCCGCTCTCAGACCTCGATCGCCGGTTTGGGCATTAATCTTTTTCCTAATTATTCTCCGCCAGGCACCACGCCTCGAAAAGGAAGATCCCAAGTCCATTTACTTAAACCATTATAGCTTCTCTTTACATTTATATGTATAACACTGCTATTATGTGTCTAGAAATAGTATTTGTAGTAATAAGTTGTTGATTATCACAACTATGTGAGAGTAGTATCATATAGTCAAATTATATGAATTTTTATAGAACTATATAGCTTTTAAGCCTTTTAAGTGCAAAGAAAAAAGAAGTGTGAAAACATATTAAACATTTACTGTTGATGAAAAGAATATCAGTTCAAGGTTTTTGGTGGTAGCTGTAATTTCAAGTCATACAAAAGGCAATTGGCTAATTGCAAGCCTAAATAAACATACCTTCCTGTCATTTAATGTTATCCTGGTTATCAGCTTTTTTCCTCTCTTTTTTTGTTACATAAAAAATGAACAAGTACATTCTGCACGTTGTTTATATGTAGAGGTTTGAGGTTTCCATAGGACTTGCCGTAAAATGTCATAAAAAAAAAGATTTAACTAAAAATAAATAAATACCAAAGTTAAGCAGAAAAGAAAAAAAAAAAAAAGAAACTAATTGAGTGGATTGACCAATAATCTGGCTGTGCACCAAAATTTTTAGAAAAAGGAAGCTGATTGAGTGGACTGACCAATAATCTGGCTGCGTACCAAAAATTTATATTGAGAATGGATCTTCCAACAAAGGTCCTTTTCACACAGCTATGTAGAGCTCACATAGGAGACTATCTCAAGGTTGAGATCCAGTGAGGATTTTTTGCGACACTGATCTTTTTATCATATCAGCTAACATTAGCCTGCATGACAGACCAGTGTAAATGGGTGCAAGAGTGAGTTTGGTGTAGTCTATCCACATTATTTGCTAATACCTATATTGTTCTATTCTGACACTCCAGTTACATCTGTTTGTGGGGTTGTAGAGATGATCCAAGGGTGGATCTTTCATCATGTCAGGACATTAGTCCATGATTATCTCCATTATCCATATGGGCTCAAACGCCCTTGCAAATGAGTGTAATAGTAACTTTAGTGTTACCCATCCACATTATTTGCCAAAATTGCCCCTAAAGAGCTGGTATTATCAACACCTGATACATGTTCCACTTCTATCCACCATACTACACAGCTTACATAATGTTTGTGGGGCCTTTTGGAGATGATCTAAGGACTTTTTGGGATCATCACGTCAATCAACATTAGCCCTTATATCATATGTGGGTATGTGGGTTCGCTCACCGGTGCAAATAGATATATGTAAGACTAAGTGTAATATTAGTAAAGAAAAAATGTGGTGTTAAACAATGCTCAATTGTATACATTAATGCATGCAACACATGATTGACAATATGTACGGAATGCACTATATTAGGTATAGGATTAGAAACTTTTAAAAGATTTAGGAAAAATTAGTCAAAAACTTATACTTGAAACGTATTTTAGGATTTAGCCGAACAAACGCTTTCTTTTAGTTTAAGGCCCCTGGATAATAGACTGAAACCCTCATGGTTTCAGTGTGTGTAAAGAGGGTTTCAGTCTGTAAATTACACACGGAGAGGGTTTCAGTCTGTTATCCAGGGGCCTTAGACTAAAAGAAAATATTTGTTGGGTTAAATCTTAAAATATTTTTCAAGTAGGGGGTTTTGGCCAAAATCCCCAAAGATTTAACCTTTTTAAGTCTATTGTTTGAAAATTACTGTATTTGTCAACGCAAGTGTCAGCTAACTTAATGGGTAAAATCTAATGTTGTTAATAACATTGGGTTTTCCATTTGCATCGAATAAATTAGAAAATATTAGAGGGCATGCATAATTGCGTAAGAGTGTACTCCCATTTGTTGATGATCCATCATTCAATGCTTGTAGATTGGCGTTTTTTCTCTCTATTCTCTTTCCCTATTAGGGGTATTTCATACTTAAGCTAGTGATGTTTTTGCTGTTAGTTGTAATTGTAATTAGTCAATTATCCCCTACTTAAAAAAATTAATTATCTATAACGGCATGATGATCAACTGTTAAAAACTATTAATAAAAGAAATCGTAATGCTTTATAAGTTATAAGCCAATCTTAACCTTTACGACTCGTACACCTGGCTTCTGTTCACAGGTCTCTCTCTGTCTTTCTTTCTTTTCTTCTCTCTTTATTGGACAATGCTATTTGAACATTGAGATCAAATGTTACAATTGTAACATTTGAATGTGGGACCCACATGGTTACACTTTAAGAGCTAAAATTTTGATAAGTTGTTCTCTTCACTATGAAGATCATCCTCACAAAAAATCATAACATTCTAAAACTTCTAACCCCATAAAAAATTGATCGGAAGTTGATTGTAAATTAACGGTGAGAAATGAACGGTGCAAAAAAGATTCAATTTTTTATGGGGTTAGAGATTTTAGAATTAGCTGATTTTTTGTAAGTATGATCTGAATAATGAAGAGAACAACCTCACAAAATTTTAGCTCTTAAAATGTAACCATGTGGGCCCCACAGTCAAATGTTACAATTGTAACATTGGTATCAATGTTCAAATAGCACCGTCCCTCTTTATGACTTTTGAGCTGTTCTACTTTTAGGGTGGAACATGTTCTAATTAAAGTATTCTTGTTTATTCGTATCAATACTCCTTTCTTGTATAACTTTTTTTCTTTTTTTTTTTAAAGGCTGACTTCTTAAGACTTAAAAAATAACTCAAATAATCTAGGTTACTATTAAATTAACTAAAATGTTGTTGGGAAGCTTGGGACCCAAAACCATATAAAAAATTAATGGGAAAAAATAATAACTTTTCACTTAATTCATTCAAAAACTCAAGTGCAATAATAATGATAGTTATTTATTGGCAAGAACATGGGGCACATAAAAGCCATTTAAGAATCTTAGGTTTTACAACAACCAAAAAAAAAAAAGGTGTGTCAATTGTAACACAAACATTCTAACCAGATGTTATGATGAAAAAGAAAAATAATTTCAAGACAACCCCCTATGTTTTTTGGTTAATTTGATATGTAACATAATATTCTCAAAAATTAAACATACATATTGAATGAACCTTCGGTTGGACTTAAGTCAAAAGTTGTCGACCATCGAATAAATACAACGATAATGTCTATTTTGGGCAACTAATAGTTAATATTTGATATATAAATTAATTTTTTACAAAATTTATATATTCTTTTCAAATATTGTAAACGATTTTAAAATGAGATCAATCATTGATGTCAATTTTATACTTTAGGGGCGAAATAGTACATGAATAGAACATTTTAAACTGCATATGATCAATATACGATAATGCTATACTTACAACAGAATTTTACAGAAAAACCTACAGAATTGAAATCTGATGGTATTGTGTATTCACATATCCTTGTGATTTGCATCACATACTCTTGTGATTTGCGTCAAACTTAAAATTGTTCCTTTCTGTAGATTATTCTGTAGGTTTTTCGTTAATCCTAGCACTACTGATCAACATATGCACATACACGAATTTTCATAAAATTGAATTGTAAGATTACACCGATAATGACATACACACGATGAAAATGCTATAAATGAATTGTAAGATAATGTAAGTGCTAACTAACTTAGCTGGTATAGACGATTGTTTTTTTAAAGTAAAAACCTAAATTCTAATTTTACATATATTAAGTATTTTATAAGAAAAAAATACTTCACATCTAATTAGATATGACAACTGGTTATGATTAGGGTTACAGTCGACTAAGACGGGTTGATGGGTTAAGATTGATTAACCTTAATCCTATCTCATTTATTAAACAGGGCAGCTTTTCAAATCTTAACCATGACTAATTTATTTATACGAGGATTCCAAGTAGTCCTAAAATGCTTTCTTTTCGGGTTCAATTAGAATAGAATTTGACTCGAATTAGGGTAGTGCTGGCAAGTGACTGTTCAATTTGCCAAGCAAAATATGCCATCCAATTACGGTTTGCAACGAAATTCGTTCAAATTAGGGGTGTCAATTGGTACCCAAAAACCTGGAACCGAACCGGTACCGGAACCGTTTTTTGCGGTTCCGGGACCTCACTTTGTGGATCCGATAAATTTCGGATCCATTTCGGATCTACCCGTTTTGGATCCGAAATTTTTCGGATCCACCCAACGGGTACCCGCGGGTACCCGGTTCCGTATAAATTCTATAATTTTATAGTTTAATTTACTATTATATAACAATTTTTCAATTTTTTTTAATTTTTTTTAATTAAAAAAAGAACCCAATGACTATTATTTAATAAATTTTATAATAAAATAAATTTTATAATTGAATAAAATACGAAAATACAAAATACAAATAGGTTTTGTGTGAAAAAAATAAAAAAACAATAATTTAAAACGGGTATCGGGTACCCGCGGGTACCCGCGGATCCTAGCGGTACCGGATCCGGAACCACCAATTGAGGTTCCGGAACCGGAACCGAAAGGATCCGGAACCGCTTCTTATAAACGGGACCGGATCTGGAACCTTTAGGTTCCGATCCGGAACCGACCCGTTGACACCCCTAGTTCAAATAACAATAGGTTACCTAATTTTGCCACGTGGGTTTCTAGAAAATTCTGCAATCTTTTCCTTAAATCAACGGCTATTACTGTTCAGGTATATGAATGTATGATTACTGATCACCTAGCTAGCAACCGGCAAAATGAACCAATAAACTAACACGTGTCTTCTAGGCACAAACTCTAATGCATCCAACGGTCAGAAACTGTTCGCTTGAAACGGACGAATTTCGCATGTCTTTTCCTACTTTTTTATATTCAAAGTACTTAAAACCGACTCAACACCGTCCACGCAAACTTTGCTATCACTTAGTTATACCAAACTTCGATATCCCCACATAAAGTTTCCATGTGTCAACTTTTCATGCGTTATCAACGGCCTTAAGTTTAATTTTTAAGACCTGGGCCCCACAAAGTGGGCAAATTGAGGAATACAAGTCAGAGATTTGTAAAGTCTTTGACTTCAAAACTTCGAAGTCTTTACGCCACGCGCACAGCAAAATACGCGTTCTTCGCTTATATATAAGCACCCTTTCTCTCTTCATCTTTCTCTAACACTCTCCTCCCTCTCTCTCTGTACTCTCTCTAAAATCTATTGATCGCACTCACTTTCTCTCTCTAAAATGGCTTCATCACTGTTCGTTGTACTCTTGATGTCGGCTCTGGTGATCGGATCCGCTGTTGCTCAGGCACCGTCAGGAGCTCCTGGAGCTGCTCCGACCAAATCACCTCTAGCTTCTCCACCGACTGTACCTGCTCCAACTCCATCAGCTGCTGCTCCATCTCCGACACCCACCGCAACTCCACCACCAGCTTCAGCTCCTTCACCGGCTTCCATGATGTCTCCACCAGCTCCTCCTACTTCATCTCCATCTCCTTCATCAGCTCCCGCTCCCGGCAGCTCACCAACTCCGGCTGTAACTCCGTCTGGATCCACACCAGGAAACGGCGTTGCTTTGAACAGAGTCACAATCTCCGGATCTGCTTTCGTCGCGATCTTCTCCGCTGCTTTGTTGCTGTAGATCTTTAAAATTTGATGAACTTATTTTCCTATCCTTTCTCCGGATTGGAAATCTAATTAGAGTCAGCTTAATTAGTTTTTCAGTTCCTTCATTTTTGTTGTTTTTTTTTTCTTCATTTTTTTGCTTGTTATTATTATTACAGTGATCGATGGTTGTTGATGATGGACTGATGGATGTACGGTTGAGATTTATTTGATTTCATTTTCCATTTATTTTACTACTATTGTATCTTTGATGATATTCTTTTTATCTCACATATCCACTCTTTCTGTCTCTAGATCTCTCTGTTGTTCCTTCTGTTTGATCAATTAGCTTGCAGAAATTGAGTTCTTAATTAAGATTAAGATTAACTGATCGATTATGAAGTTAATTAGACGAGTAATTAAGATTAATTAATCTAGGGTTTCAAGTAAAGATTAAGAAAAGAGTAGACTGGTGTATGTAGAGAGGGGGTAAATTTGTCAAATTTTGTGGGTTAGGTTAGGTGAGGAGCGAGCATCAAAAACAGCTGTAGAAACTGTCAGAAGTGGCATGGCATGGGGGTTCTATCTTTCTTCCTCTTTTTTCTGTTTTGTTTTGTTTTTCTGGAAAAAAGCTAAAGGGATTAGCTAAGCTTAGCTTTTACAGGTGTCATGTGATCTACAGCTGTGTAATGTGAAAGATCCTCCATCCCACGTGCATCTACCACTAGCTAACTTGATTAGTTTAGTTATTTTTCTTTCTAGAGAGAGAGAGAGAAAGAGAGTTTTTCTAGAGAGAGAAAGTGTTTAATTTGTGGAAGTTTTGTTATTCTTAGTTTTAGTTGAGTATTATTGGAGTGGCAGACAGGGGGGGCACATGAAGGAGATGGTTTCTTAGAGTAGTTGTCAATAGGGAATCGTGAAAACGTGAAATATGATCGACCAACATCCATTTTTTAGGTATTCAATGTGATGAGAGACAGAGTTGAGACGACAAACAAACAATTTATCTTGAGCATTTAAAGAGGACACTGTTTTTTTTGGTTAAATATGGGAGCAGCAAAAAATACTTGAAAGATGTACTACTACATGAAGGGTTATGAATTCTGCTTCAGATCGATGCATAATATTAAGATTCTGGCGGAATTAAGAACTTGGTAATCTAAAACCGTCCGTTGTGAAGTGATGATTCTCCGTTTTGAAATTGTACACGGCGCTCTTAACCACACTTATGATTTGGAAGCATTTTGAAATTTTTGGCATTTTTTTAATTGGTCGTTTTAGGGCGCTCTTGATAGTTCATGCTCTCGCATTCTGATTATTTTAGAGTTTAGATAAGATAGGGCTATAGTGAGAGCAGATCTTCTCTTTATTTGCATGTATTTTTTATGTGCTTATGTTTATCTTGGCTTTTGGGATCTGTATGGAGGCGAATCAACGGTTGATTTTTTTTTGAAGGTTGTTCACTTCACCATATAGATCATTGTTATAAATAATCAATTTATTCTAAGACATCTAATGTTATCAAAAGTTGATTGAAAAATAAACCGCTCATTATCATCTTTTTTTCTGATCAACATAGGATGGGATTAAATTTTTTAGAAATGTGATTTTTTATTTTTTTGCGAGAGTGATCTATATAGCAAGGAGAATAATCTTACAAAACAATTAGCCATTGATGTGATTCAAATCAACGTGGGCACATAAAGAGCACATGCAAATGAGGATAGAGGATCAGCCTTATCACTTATGGAATAATATGGAAAGGGAGGGGATTATTTGACCTCGTGTTTTAAAAGCCCCTATTAAACCCTTGTATTTTTAGGGTCCACATGTGATGATTCAAGAGTTGATTTTTGGTGAAGATGCTCACCTCACTATGAAGATCATCTCAATTCCCAATTAAAAATTAATCCATTCAAAAAAAATAATAATTTACCTCATCAAAATAGGTGATCGACAATGATGAATCACTGCAAGACGTACTGCAATACTTGAATCTTGAAAAGACGAAAGGAAAATGCTACTGAGCTGAGCCCTTGAATCTTGAAAAGACGAAAGGAAAATGCTACTGAGCTGAGCCCAACGATTTCTGTCCGATTTTGTTTTTTTGACGTTGCCATGCATTTGCACTATTTTGAATGCGTTTTGGTGAATTGCAACAACGTCATATTCCATTAAGAAAGCATGTTGAGCAAAATCTATTTGGCTGAGTAACTAGCATTACCATTTTGACTAAGGACCGTGCTAGCGTGACCCAAGTTTTGGTGTCGACCCCAGTACCTTTTGGCCCAAAACAAGGACCTAGGGCCCACATCAGGGGCTGATTTTTTGGGATCATATTCTCCTCATCATGTAGATCATCTCAACAAAAACTCAATCCATTCTAAAACTTTTAACCCAATCAAACGTTGGCTAGAAATCGGTTAGAAATCAACGGTAAGAAAATAAACGGTGATAAATAGAGTTCAATGTTTGATCAGGTTAGAAGTTTTAAAATGGATTGATTTTTTGTTGAGATGATCTACATGATGAGGAGAATATGGTCCCAAAAACTTAGCCCCTGAAGTGGGCCCTAGGCCCTTGTTTTGGGCCAAAAGGTGCTGGTGTCGACACCAAAACTTGGTGTCACGCTAGCACTGTCCTTTGACTAATAGCATATTTTATTTTTATTTTTATTTTTATTTTTTTTTAAGTTGTGAAATCAGGGGACCAAAGAATTATGTGAAAAGAAATCAATGGA
The DNA here is from genome assembly GCA_002174775.1 of Macleaya cordata. NCBI lineage: Eukaryota > Viridiplantae > Streptophyta > Magnoliopsida > Ranunculales > Papaveraceae > Macleaya > Macleaya cordata. The sequence goes on along the minus strand of MVGT01004392.1, from coordinate 36,353 downwards.
CCCCAAAGAAATCTGTGAAGAGAAATTAAAATCCCAAACCCTAAGACCGTGGGCTATTCTCTTTTTCTCCCCTCACTTATTACCTATGTCACTGTGTGGATCATTATATTAAAGTAATGCCTTTTTTGCTTTGTTTTTCTCTTCGACATTGTTTTGCAGTGCTCATATGTGTAAAACTGAAATGAAGATGATCTAAATTTTGATTTTTAATAGGATGATCTATTCAGCATGTTATTTTTGCCTTATATCATGTTGGATAGAGGATCTTTACCCTGTTAGTTTTCTGCTTTTCGTCTTTCCCTAGCAAAAAAAAAAAAATAGCATAGTGATTTTTTTTTCTTGAACGATATCTACATAGTAAGGAGATTGTCTCAAAAGTTCTACAAAAATGATCAACGTGTGACTTTAGAGTTTAAGCTAGGCTGAGGCCCAGTTGATAAATTTATAGTCTGTTTGGACAAGGGATTTGAGGGAGGGATTTTGTGGGAACCAGGGATTTGGTGGAAAAATCATGTTATATTTTTCCTCAAAATCCCTGGTCCCCAAAAAATTCCTCCCTAAAATCCCTTGTCCAAACAGACTATTAATACTTTTGAGGATGATGAGTTCTGTCCTTAGGAACCATGAACTTAAAACAAAGACAAACAGTAGTTAGGGCTTATTTCAGCCATAAACCCTAGCATTTGATACTTCTCGGGGAATAATTAACATTACACTTTGGAAAATCACGTGATATCATCTTGCCGTAGCACATTGTGTTTGCTTAGATGCTGCCACATGTGTTGGGAGGTTGAACAGCATTTCTCTTTCAATATTTTCAATTTTTAGTTGAGAAGGTAAAGAAGGATGAAAAAATGAAACATACAAAATGCAAATTAGCCAACAACTCCATAACCTTTTCAGCAACCCTCCTCACTCTACTCCCAAAATTAATTAAAGAAAATAAACTACACAAATAATAGGAACCAAATCATGAAACCAAATGTCATTTATTAACAACAGACTAAAATCTTAAAAAATCAGGACTTAGGGCAAAAACCAATTCCCCCATAATAAACACTAGAATCACAAAAGCAAAATATAAATCCCAGAATACCCTCAACGTCAAAGAGTAGTAAATTCACAAACTATCATAACCATACAGAGTAGTAAACAGAGAGCACTGCCTCTATCCAGGCTTGAATACCTAGCCATGCATCATTGTTAATTAGTTTAGAAAAGAAACATATATATTAAACAATGTCATCCCAATAAGCAATGCAGCCATGGTTGGAGAATCAATATTGCTTGAAGATGATTCTGGGTTAATGGTGGAGGCGTTATCAGAAGACGGGATGGGTTCCATGGCAGTGGGGCTGGTGGTGGAGGCAGTGTCATTCGAAGATGGGATGGGTTCAAATGCGATGGTGGTGTTAGTAGAAGATGAGACAGGTTTGGTAGCTGCAGGGGTGGTGGTAAAGGTGGCGCCAGTGGAAGGAGTGGATACCAAAGGTGATGGTGATGGTGTTAGTGATGGTGATGATGTCTCTGTGGTTTCGTCAACTGTTACAGCTAACTTCATCCCTCCGTCGCAGTGACCCATCATTCCGCAAACAAAGTAATGTGTTCCTGATGTCTTGAGAGCGACCGCAATTGCTCCGGTGCTATCGGAGCTAATCGAGTTGCCCATGGTGCAACTTGCATAGTCAGTTGCACTCACTTCATCAACTGTATGTCCTCCTCCATAAGTAAACACTGTCAAAACCCCAAAATTAAGAATGAATTAGGTTGATGGATACTGTAAAAACAAAATAATCTCAAAACATGCAGAGGAGAATGCCCAAACTAATAACCTAACACCACCATATATATACTTGGCAATTAATGTGGTAAAATTATTAGATGGTTCCCAAGTTAATTAATATATAATAAATTAGTTCTGGGCTTATCTTTATGTAGGTCCCACAGCTTAGAGCCATAAAACATCCCCTAACATTACCCTAATAAATAAACTGCCATTACATAATGACATAATGTAATTTCATTAATCTATGGATAACACTAAACTTACAATAAAATCCTACATAATTTTCTATAGAAAGCTAATCCGATGGTGGAACTATTTTTCACATGCCCTCGTAATTTGCATCCATTTCAAAGTGGTATGGGTCCACCGTAAATTGTGCCTTCAGTAGAAAATTCTATAGGCTTTTCGGTAAGCCTAGCATCACCGTTAATCTATTGCTTCACGTAATTATTTGTAATGCGTTTTTATGTAGCGTTTTTATGTGAGTGTAACATATTCTTTTTGGTATCTAAAGAAGGGTAGGGTTCGTGGGGCACATGGTTAATTTTGACACAGGGTTTATTTTGACACACGGGTTTTTACAAAATCTTTTCACTATGTCAACCAAACCAACAATATGATTTGAGAAATTACCTAGGGTGTCACCGACGACAAAGGTCTTCCCACTAGCCCATGTACTATAATCGACACCCATTGTCCACCCTTCTGCATCCCCAACAGTGTAAACTGTAGCCAAGCTCGGCACAGCAAAACAGAACACCAACAAGCAAGCAGCAACTACGGCTTCCCTAATAGCCATTTTAAAAATTTCAGACAGAAATCTAGAGAGAGAAAGAGAGATATATATCTAGAGAGAGAGAGTTGGGTGCAATGATCAAACTAAATACAGAGACTAGTCCTTATATAAGAGTAGAGAGAGAGAGAGAGAGAATTGACATTGGAGTGAGTAGACGTTTTTGGTACACTTAATTTCAATACTTAAATCCTTAAAAAGTTCTAAATTTTTTAAAGGAACAGAGATAACAGATGGAATTGAGGGATGGGTTTGGATTCATAAAAGGAAGTGGGTGCACCAGTTCTTATCTTTTAAGTTCATTCATCCGTACTTCTTCTCCTACTCTTTTGTTGGTTTCCTAATAAACGTTCCAGATTCTTTAGCCACCTGTTAAGGAAACCACATGTATATTATATGTATATGATAAACTAAAAGCTGTAAACTAGGGTTCTGTTTTATTATTTGATCATTCATAATAATGCAGAGCAGCAGAGGATGATCAAGTAGAGGTTCAGAATAATTCTTTTTTGAGGGTGGTCTTTTGCTCGATGTTTTACAAATCTGATCAGTGATTAATTAAAGAAAATTTTACTTGCACTCCAATTTTTTTTGTTTTAATACTCAATTACCCTGCTTCTTCCCATGAGGAAATTATAGAAACAAATAATAATAATTGATATTTTCTCTCCACACAAACAATAGTACGTGAAGGTCTTTATTTATAATAGCATGGGTCGGTCACAGGGGTTCACCAACATGGTTCGCCGACTCGGCTGACTCGGATCGGACTCGGTGGAGACCTGTCTAACTATCCAATACCAGGATCGGTTGGTTAATGACTCGGTTCGACTCGGCCGAGTCAGTCTTGACTCGACTTTAACTCGGTCAACTCGGTTGACTCGACAGAGTCATATCAGTTAACTTTTTTTAAGATTTTTTTTTAAATTCAAATTTTTTACTATTGGCACAAAACAATAACAATAATAGGGTGACTCGGTCTAATTCGGTCAAACTCTGCCTGACTCGGATCAACTCGGTTGACTCGGGTTTTTTAATTTTCTTTTTCCTTTTTTTTTTTGCCTCAGACATGACTCGGACTCGGTCACAGTGAACCATGTTCACCAATTTAGTCTAACATAAAAACCTAATTAATATAAGAAACCTATAGAATTGGAAAGCTATAATTCTATTCAAAATAAAATTCTTTGACATATTGGATCATTACTCTAATAGAAATGATAGTAATGATCCAAAAGTTAGATTTTTTATTAAATATTTTTCGTACACATGATGTCTCGTGGATATCAACTTAAAAAAAAAATACTTACATTGTTCTAGAAATATTAAATCAAAAAATTTATTAAAATTAAAGGTAAAATAGATGCTTTAAAAAGCTTAAAATTAAGATAAACTTTGTATGAGGTTAAATATTTTAGAACAAGGTAATTTTATTAGTGGGGTGATTTATATGGTAAGAAAATCATCCTTAGAAGCCAATGACTGCTCATCTAAGTAGTTTGAGGCCTTTATTAAACTTCAAATTAAGAGAAATTTGAAATATAAAATAACGATAAATAAAGTGAAATTGACACGAAACGTGGTCTACAATGGTTTAGATAATGCATTCTTATTTATGAGTATTATTTTGTACAAACTCTTTATAAGAATCCGTAGAAAACAACTCTCCTTACTTATAGAGAGAAAACAGAAAAAACTTACAAATAAGGAGATAAATGAACATTAGGAAACTAGATAATCGTAAAATATTTTCTAAATATACACCAGTATCTTCTAGATCTTGTACTATCTTTAGATTTTGAAATTTTCTTTTGATATTTTGAATCATTTCTTTATCTTGATATTGATCTCCATGTAGATCCATCTAACCAATGGATCTCTCTTTGGTCCATTTAATAGAGTTCCTCCCTTAGGGGCGGTCGGGTGGTCAGGGTTCAAACCCCACCAAAGGCACTTTTCCACTATGGATAGTGTAAAAGGGTCTTACCTCTAGGTTCACCCCTAGAGCCAGTTTTATCCAAGAATTTTATCTCGGATTCCACCGGGAACAGATATGGCAAGCCTCAAATCGCAGTACCTATCAAAAAAAGAAACAAAAGGGAGAAGGAAAAAATAGATCACCCTTAGAAAAAACTAACCTTGAATTATATCTATATGGACTCCACTTGCAGAGTAAAATTTTTTATAAGAATATTTTTTTTAAATATAATAGAATACTTTCTTAAAAAATACTTGAAGAAGGGACACACTTATTAAAAATTTAAAAAAATTAAAAATACGATAGAATTAAACAATTTATAAAAAAAATTAGGTTTCCGTTTGAATATATATGTATGAAATTAACATAAAAATTTACCACCAAAGGTTCGTTACAATGTTCAGGTAGAAGTGTACAAATTGTTAATAATATAAACAGTGCAAGTGGTGTCTTGAGTTCAATTCTTTAAAAATAAAAATTAATGAAAATTATTATATCAAGTTAATGATTTTTTTGGGTACTTGCATAATTATTTTTTATGCAAATACATAGAGGCCCATTTCTCAGAGTTCATAGTGGTGATTAGATGGTACAAGATGACGGTGGAAATGGAGGTGGTGATGTGGTGGCAGTGATGAGATGGTAAGGTGGTGGTGCTGGCAGTGATGGTGGCAGTGGCGGTGGTGCAGTGCATGGTGTGGAGAGAGAGAGAAAGAGACCATAGCTTCTCACTTTTAAAAATCTACGATAATCTCTTGACTTGAGGTCAGATTATTGAATGAGAAAAGTATATATACCAAGCCTTCAAATATCCATAAGAATCCATGAAAGTCTTGGGCCCATTAAAATCCTTAAATATCCAAAGTGAAATAAATACCATGGATTTTTAAAGAGTCTTTAGGAATCATGTTTGAATACTACAAAGTTTTGTAGACTTTAAAATCCATACAATTGAATACCCCGGACTTTTAAAGAGTCCTTATATATTATGTTTGAATATCATAGATTTTGGTGGACTTTTAAATATCCACCAATATCCAGATTCAATACACCCCTCTAAGAATAAAGTGGGGCTAGTTAATTAGACAATTATCACATTTTGCTTATTTTTAAACTATAGCTCAATTGTGTAGCAACTGTTAGGGACTTTCGACCAATTAGCTTGATTAACATAATCTATAAGAGCATTGCAAAGGTCTTAGCTACTATACTTAAGATAATACTTCTTGAATTAATTTCACAGTCGCAAAGTGCATTCGTTCAAGGAAGGTAGGTCTTGGACATCATCCTCTTAGTGAATGAGTGCATTGATAGTTGAAAAAAAATCTAAGGAACCAGGTTGGATGCTTAAACTTGATGTAGAAAAGGCTTATGATAAGATAAATTAGAACTTATTCCTTGATCTGATTATTCACAAAATAGGATTTGGTCTTCTATGAAGGAAAACAATCAAAACGTGTACATCTATGGCTCATTTTGGGGTGCTCGATAATGTCTTGTCTGAAGGAAGGATCAAAAGCGATAGGGATCTCAGACAAGGTGATTCCCTATCACATTTCTTATTTACGATCGTCATAGAAGTGTTCTGCAGTTTGGTAGCAAAGTCTGATGAGGGGGAGATTAATACATGGTTTTTAGATTGTACCTAACAGTTTGTCAGTATCACATCTATTGTTTGCAGATGATACAACTATGTTCAGTATTGATGATCCACTTCAGATCTCTTCAGTAAGACCAATTCTCATGTGCTTTGAAGTGATATCTGGATTCTTAATCAATCTAGCTAAAAACTCAGCTACACCTATTGGTGAAGTTCAATATATAGAAGAAATCCAAACATTGGGATGTCAAGTAGAAGCTTTCTTAATCAAGTATTTGGGTATGCCAATAGGCGCGAATTACAGATATATTATCACATGGAACAACTTGATTGAGTGAACGAAAAAATATTAAAAGGATGAAAAAAGCGTTATCTATCCTATGGTGGTAGACTCATTATGATTCAAAGTGTATTGAGTCTCCTTAGAGTATATTTGATGTCAGTATTTTTAATGCCTCAATCAATTGTTAATGATCTTGATAAAATTATGAGGCTCATCCTTTAGAGTCGCAATGATGGAAAGTGAAAGTTTGCACTAGTTGAATGACATAAAATTTGTAAAGATAAGAAGGGAGGAGGATTGGGAATAAGATCCTTGAAAGACATGAATAATGTTTTATTCTGTAAATGGTTATAGAGATTCTGGAAAAAAAAGATCAATCCTTATGGAGGCGTATGATTACAAAGAAATATGGCACATATGCAAATGGCTGGGATGCCAAACAGACAAGAAATTCCTATGGAGTTTTTCTATGGAAAGGGATATGTCATCGATTGACTATCTTAAAAAATAGGCTGAAGTACGTGGTTCGTGATGAACACCGAGGTCTTTCTAGGCCGATCCCCTACAAATTTTGTTCCCAGGATTATACTTTACAGTAGAGGTGTTAAATGTGTCGTGCCGGCACGACAAAGCACGGCACGACACGCTTAAAAACAGGCACGACACGGCACGAAACGAGGCCTAACCGTGCCGTGCCGTGCCGTGCCAAGACACACGACCCACTAGCACGAGCACGACACGGCACGCCAATGGCACGAGCACGGCACCGGCACGGCACAAGCACGACACGACAAACTGGCACGGCACGGCACGCTTACACGGCACGGCACGCCAATGGCACGAGCACGACACGTTAAATGGCACGATTAGGCACGATAAATGGCACGATTAGGCATGATTAGGCACGATTACAGCCGTTAGACGTACCAACGGTCGTCACGTTTATAGCCGTTAGGCGTGCCAACGGGCGGCACGGCACGACACGACACGACACGATTAGACACGATTAGGCACGGTTATCAGTAAAATGGCACGATTAGACACAGTTAAACATTAAATACAAATAAATAAGCATTGCAATTTTTTATTATTTATTTACATATTATAATTTTAAGTTAAGATTAAAGGTTTGAGTAATGCAAATGATTAATAGTTGAGTGGGTGCCAACCTAGTTGGGATGTACTCAAACTATAGTGATGCAATTCTCACCTTTGTTTAGCAAAATAACAAAGATGTATTTATTCAATATTAATAAAAGTTAGCTTGTTGAGAGTTTTACATTTGATTTAATATTTGTTTAGCAAAATAACATTTGACACATGCAACAGACATTTTGCATATGCAAAATAACATTTGACACATGCAAAAGACATTTGACACATGCAAAAGACATTTGACACATGCAAAAGACATTTGACACACGCAAAAGACATTTTGCATATGCAAAAAAATATTTGACACATGCAAAAGACATTTGACATATGCAAATTTCATTTTGCATATGCTAAATAACATTTGACAGATGCAAATGTCATTTGGCATTAGCAAAATAACATTTGACACATGCAAAAGACATTTGGCATATGCAAGTTTCATTTTGCATATGCAAAATAACATTTGACACATGCAAATATCATTTGACATTAGCAAATTAAGATTTGACACATGAAAATTTCATTTTGAATATGCAAAATAACATTTGACATATGCAAATGTCATTTGGCATTAGCAAAATAACATTTGACACATGCAAATGTCATTTGGCATTAGCAAAATAACATTTGACACATGCAAATGTCATTTGGCATAAAAAAGGCAATTGGCACGATTAGGCACGGCTATGGCACGAGTTGGCATGCTAATGGCACAGTTATGGCACGATCAGGCACGCTAATGGCACGATTGAGCACGCTAATGGCACGGTTGATAGTGGCACGGTTGTTGACACGATTACTGACACGTTAATGGCACGATTAGACACGGCTAATGGCACGACTAATGGCACGGTAAGGCACGACGTGCCGGCACGGCACGACACGGCTTGGAGCGTGCCGTGCCAATGTGCCGTGCCGTGCCGAGTGATTTGTGTTCATGACACCGCACGGCACGTCACGGTTATTAATCGTGCCAGCCGTGCCTCGTGCCGTGCCGGCACGGCACACTACTTAGCCGTGCCGTGCCAGCATGGCAGGGCCCACTTAACATCTCTACTTTACAGTAAGGAAACAACATGCCTTTATATATATATATATATATTGTTTTGCTGACCGGGGTATCAGGTCTTCTTCGAGTACCCCTAGTCCCCGGGTACATGCCTTTATATATGATATCATGTCAATATGACATAAAAAAATTTTACAATATTATAAAACTTATTAAAGGCATCCCTAACATATCACAACTATTACAAATGGAGGGGTGCTGGAATTATCGTAATAGTTGTGGAATGCTACGAAAGTAATTATAAAAAATTGTACAAATTAGATGTAACATGAATACGTCTTTTAACTTCGTCATTATTATTTTTAATTAATGCTATAATCATCTGTAAATATTCTTTATTATTCCTAAAGCTACCCAGACACGCTCCTAATTAATAACGCTTCCAAAACGTTCAAACTCTCCAAATAACTTAGCACTCCAAACGTTATTAAAAAAGAAAAATAGATTACAATGGGATATTGAGCCTTATAGAAGATTATATTACTGGGAGATTATTTAAGTAATATCACTCACAAAACTCTTAGACAACTTCACTTCAGACCCGTAGAGGAAGGGACTCCAAAGTTTAGAGATGGGAGAATAAAGGGGATTTTACAATAAAACCATGCTATTTTATAATAAAATACCTATATTTTTTTTTACTGATAAAAGAAAGACAATAAAACTTTTGAGTAACGTCTAAATCTTGGAGAGCAAAATAAACACCTTCAAATTAAGAAAATACTCAAATGTTACAGTTAGAAAAATGAAATAATTCATCCATTGCATTTCTTTATGTAATAATAAAAAAAATTTAAACTTAGTGTCACTCTAATTAAAAGACATTGCTTTTGCTACTTCGAATTGAAGGGTGATCAAATTTTATATTAGTGACTCTTTGAGTTTCTCTTTTTAGAGATGAGTTTGGATTGGTCTATCGTCTCCATTAAGTATTCAGCTACTTGCTTTACATCACAGTTATCTAATTACCTTTGTGAATTGTGAGCATTACTATATAGAATTTGAATTAACTTTGAAGATTAACTCTTCAATCAAACTTAATATGCACAATTATTAGAACATGACACGTGCAGGGACGTAACTAGTAAGGGGCTTGGGCAGTGGTGGATCCAGAATTTTTTTTAGAGTAGGCAAAGTGACCAATTACAAACTAAAAGATAAAGATGAGGAGTACTGCAACATACCTTATTGCGATATTATTGCAACACAAATTTTTGGGGCTCATATGGAGATGATTCAAGGGTTGATTCTTGGTGATGACGTCCTCCTTACCATTTAAATCATCATATCCAGAGATCTATTTGTTCTAAAAGTTCTAACCTCATTAAGAGTTTATCGAAAATCAATGGTTATAAAAATGCTTAAAATTTACCAATTTTTCATACGTTAATTTGAGGGTGTTAGAAATTATAGAATGAGTTGATCCTTGAATATGCTAATCTACATAATGAGAAGAACATCCTCACCAAAAAAATAACTCTTGAATCCTCTTATATGGGTGATGGGTCCTACAAAAAGTGTGTTGGAATAGTGTTGCAATAAGATATGTTATAATATCCCTCAAAGATAAAATCTGTAAAATTTTCAGTATAACTTCCGCTAATTGAAGTTTAAATTAGCTCATCTGTTAACTCGTCCATGAAATTTCAAAGTTGACTTTAACCAATTACTTACTAATTCGACAGAAAATTCCAAGTTTTCAACAAAAAGATGATCCAAGGGTGTTAGGGCGATCACTTCACCATATAACTCATCCCTATGTTTTTTTTAATCAAACTCATCCCCATGTAAAATCACCTCATACTAAAACTTTCTAAGCCCATCAAAATTTAGTTTAAATTTATATAAAAAAATGGATGATGCATAAATAATTCAACTTTTGATGGGTTAGAAGTTTTAAAATGATGCGATATTTGACAAGAAAGATTAATGTCATTCGATCGAAACTCATACAGTACTGGATCATCTTCGTGTAGGACTTACAACACATTGAGCATTCTGTTACTGGCAATGTAACTTTCCTCAATATGATATATGAGATAGGATTCACACACACTTTTATTCATATAGTAGCCTATAGAGCCTATATAGAGATGATCTAAGTGTTGATTTTAAGTGGGCATAATCTTCTCACCACGTAGATCAACCTCATTGAATATCAACCCATTCTAAACCTTATAACCCCATCATCCATTGATTTCAATTAGTGGTAAAATGACTAACTCACTCACCGTTGATTTCCAATAAGTTGATGACGGGATAACAAGTTATAGAATGGGAGTATTTTTTGTGAGGATGATCTACATGGGGAGGAGAACACCTTCTCCGAAAATGAGACCTTGGATCATATCTATGTAGACTCCACAATCCTCTCTATAAATTTATTATATGTATAACAATGCATTTGATTTTTTCTTATGATACATATACATTGGATTTTTAAAAAAGTTGAGGGTAGGCAACTGCTACCCTTGCCTCTATGTAGATACTCCCCTGGGCTTGGGGGGCTTCAGCCTACCCGAACTTTGAGGGAAAAAAAATTAAGGTATAGAAAATAGCAAAAAAAAAATTAGAATTTATAGGGGATTTGATATCTTAGCCTAGGGTAAAATTTTGTATACCAAGAAACTTAAATTAAATTTATATACCCATGCGTCTCAAAACAAAAAATATTTACTTTACTCTACCCCAACTAAAATTTCTGATTCCGTCCCTGGACACGTGGATAATAATATGGAGGGGAAAAATATATAACGGGCCTATGTTAAATATGTCATTCGATTACCTAGTTTCTCATTTAATATCCTCTGTGAATTACATAGTCTTGAGGATATCATTCAATTATTTAGTTTCTCATTAAATACCCTCAATTACCAAGTTACTCGTTCAATATCCTCTATGATTACATATCTATTATCTATTATATAATATACTATAAGAGAAGCCTTGGGTTAACAAAACCCTTTCTCTTAGGTGTGGGTTAAAAAAAATAAGCATATGGCCAAATCTATTATTTATTATTGGGTTAACAAAACCCTCTTTCTTAGGTGTGGGTTAAAAAAACTACATTATAAACATAAATTCAAATTCTAAAACAACTAAATTTTCTAATTATTTAATAAAAAAATTCAATTTTTTTAAAGAAGTCCCGTGCCTTGCACGAGATATGTGGGCTAGTTGTATATCATTTGATGACCCTCCGCGAATTGCATAGCGGTCAAGATGTCATTCAATTATCCTCCGTAAATAGCATAACCGCAATATGTCATTGCGGTTACTCACAAGCCCGGCCCTGAGGCAAAGCAGCACAAGCTTTGCTTTGGGCCCCAAGAATTAGAGGGCCACCTAAGCCCACTAGTACATTAATAGTTGAGGGTAAGTTGAAAAAAAAAATAGAAGGATCTTTTAATAAAGTAATTACTTAGTTGAGGCTATTAAAAAATTAAAAGATAACAACTTATTTCCCAATTTCTTCATTATATTCTTCTTTCTTTTTCACTTATTCTACTTATTATTCATTTTTATTTTAAATTTCACTAAATCAGTAGATCTAAGTGTCTAACTTCACCGTTGAAGTATGTGTACAACTTAAATAGTTATGTTTTGTAAGTTTTTATTTTTTGAAGATTGTTTAATTTAGTTGGATTTTTAAGTTATTCTTTAGATAATTAGATACAAGATGTTAATTGTTTGAGCCCTAATTGTTTATTTGATATTTGTTGCAAAAACATTAATTAAGTAATTATTTGATGAGTCTAACTACGATTAAAGGGGGTTTTGAAACAATAAACCTAGATTGATTTTTGACAAAGGTTTAAAGAGGGTTTGTACATATTAACTTTAATTGATTTGACAAGGGTTGAATAGATTGGCTATGTTATCGAGGGATATTGCAACATATCTTATTGCGACACTATTGCAACATACTTTTTATGGGGCCCATGTGAAGATGGTTCGAGAGTTAATTTTTTTGTGGGGATGTTCTCCTCATCATGTAGATCATCATATTCGAAAATCAGCCCCTTTTAAAAATTCTAACACCTTCAAATTAGCCTATGAAAATTTGGGAAATTTTAGATATTTTTTTAGACCATTGATTTCTTTTAATTTTTTGATAAACTTTTGATGCGGTTAGAACTTGTAGAAGGGGCTGATTTTCGAATATGATGATCTACATGATGAGGAGAATGTCCCCACGAAAAAAATTAGCCCTCGAACCATCTTCATGCCCTCGAACCATCTTCATGTGGGTCTCATAAAAAGTATATTGCAATAGTGTCACAATAAGGTATGTTGCAATATCCCTCCTCTTTTGGGCCACTTTCTTTCGAATCCGCTTCGGGCCTCTTAATTCTCAGGACCGGCACTGGTTCCTCAATTCCCCTCCGTAAATTTGCCATCTAATAATTAACAAAAAAAACTTGAATGACCTAAATACAAATTCGATGTAATTAATATCTACCCTTCAAAATGAATTTATAGACACCATTTGTACCATGCACGTAAAAATCTACATTAGATGCCACTTAAATTATGCGACCCACGTAAAAATCCACTTTAGATGATGGATATTGGTTGTGTAGAAATTTAAAGGACCTTTATTCCATTGCCTGTTAGACCTATTGGACATTTAATTGCGGCTCAAGAAATTGAGATTCTTCAAATGGTGTGCCAATTTGTTCACCCATTTTGAAGGTGGGTGAGAAAAACCACCCATAAAACCGTTATAGTTATAGGGTGTGGTATTATATGATAGGTGGTTTTGCTCACACCCTCCAAGTGGGGTGAATAAAATCACACTCCTAAAACGTGGCAGTGTTTTAAATTGCCGTTGTCAGCTAGCACTCATAATTAATTATCCACATCATCACGGATAACGACCCAGTGTCCCACTAATAGTATTTATTTATGGATTTATAATTGGTATTATAATAAACGAACCTTTATTTATGATTACAGTTGGACAAAAAAGTTGCCCTAACCGGCAAACAGACTAAATTTTAAATTACTGTCAAATCAGTGTCAGTCGTCAGATTATCAAAACTTGCACGCATGGCCCCAAAATAACAAAATCAAACGGTCTAGATTAAAGCCTACACAAATCCAGCAATAGTTATTGACAACTAAATAAATACCAGTACCAATAAAATGTTAATTTCGATATCTTTAAGGTGGATATTGTAGAGTCCACTTCAGCAACAAGTAAACCCTAGATTTTAAACCGTTAGATTTTCCTCAAGATTTTCATTTACTGCATTATTCGAGGAAATTGTACGGTTTTGGAACTGAGAGTGCGGCAGAGAAGAGCGAAGGACCAGGTAGTAGTAGTAGAGGGGGCGCGAAAAAAGTTATTTTGAAGGGTAGAGAGAGAAAAAGAGACAAAGGAAGGGTAGAGAGAGAAAGAAACAAATAAAGCACAAATTCCGAAAACGTTTTTAAGTTTCCAGTTCTGCTTTCCATTTTTCTTCCTCTGGTGTTCTAGTCTTTCCTTTCTAGTCTCTCTCTCTGTCTCTCTCTCTCTCTAAACACAGAAGACTGAATAGTTTGCTAGGGTTTCTCCGACTAAATCTCTCTCTCTAAACATATTGTTTTGAAAGCTAGGGCTTCATCTGTTCTGAGAGGAAAAAAAAGAACAGAAGATGAGGAGAGTCGTTGTTGGTCCGGGGATTTTCCGGCAAGAAGGACCGAGTACAAGCTCACGAGGAGTGGAATCTCCGTTGGGTTTTCGACCAGTAGGACGAATAATGAATGAAAGGAGTGATTTTAACTCGAGATTTGGGAAAGAACGACAGAATCGTCCTGCTAATTACCAGTATGAACGGCCGAATTTCATTGTGGAGCTACGATTAGGTATTAAGGGTTCCAGTAAGAAAGAAATTGAGGGTTTAATTAGGGAGTGTACGGCTTATGATAGATGCTTTATTTTACCGTCTGTTTCAGTTCCGGCTAGGTTATTTTTTCAGCAGTGGAGCGACGCCCTAAATGCTGTAGTTTTCTTCTGGAGCAAACGTTTAGATGGTGCTCATTTTTTGAACCCTTTAATTATTCCTAACGTTTTTGTTCCTTCTGATGAAGTTGAGATGAGGGATAGACTGAAAGATCTGTTTATCGGCCATGTTCAGAAGCTTCTAGAAGGTGAGGTGGTTCAGAAGTGGAGGAAGAAAATGGAGGCTGCTTCGGATGAGATTTCTAAGATCGAAGCTTTGTTGAAGCGGAGGCATGTTAAACTTGCTCCTTTTAATGAGCTTCAATTACAGAAGGGTGGTTTGGAGGCGGAGAGGGATTTGATAATGAAGAGGTTGAATGAATTTAGGGATTCAATGAATTGTATTCTTGTTCATCTGCAGGGTTTTCATCTTCAGGAGGATTGTGCTGAAGTGGAGGTCCTTAGGTTTCCTAGTGAATTTGACAAATTTAATTGGAGTCGAATTCATTGTGTGTTGATGCGGGAGTGTCGGCGGCTCGAAGAAAGTTTACCTATTTATTCCTCCCGGAGGAAAATTCTTCAGGAGATACAGCGACAACAGGTAATGCTAGTACTGCAATTTTGTGTTGTAGTTGAATTGAGTTGAATAGCTAGTTTGTGAAAATTGAATGCTTATAAGTGGTAGAGTTTGATTGAAGTTGGTGGTTGCAGTTGAAACACTGTTTTTATCAGTTTATTGTTTCCAAATCAGTTTTCTTGGTTTACCCTCTATTATGATTCGTAAAACATTTATTCGGAGTGAATTTTGTGTAAGCTTCTGTTCTGTTCTGCTATAGGATTTATAAAATGTCGGACACCCATGATCAATAATGGATTTGATAAACAAATTAATGCAAAACTTGAACAATCACAAATAATGTGATAAACGTAATAAATTTCTGATTGGGAGATCAGATATAGAAGAGAAAGATAAACAAACGCGAGAGATATAACGTGGTTCAGTTTGATGATCGACCTCAGTCCATGATGGAAAGCCAACGGGCTACATCTTTATTGATCTGCACTTATTACAATGATGATCGGCTCTAGTCGATTACAAGTTGATACATTGATTCCGAAAAAAAAAACAAGTTGATACATTGATTTAAATTTTCACTCTTATTTATAGTGCGAAGAGACCTACAAATGAGGAAATTGGTGTTCCCTAAGAATTCTAACATAATTCTATCTTATACGAGATATCATCTAATCTTGGAAACTTGGATAGCAAGGCGTGAGTTGTCGAAGTCTCGGAGATATCTATTTTATGATCTTTTGAGATCTTGATCCTCTAATAAAACAACACGCAAAGATAATGTAGGACCAGTGGACCACTATTTCTTGTATAAGTAGCTATCTTAATTAGTCAATTATGTTAATTTTTCTTTAAAGGATGTTGCCACCTTGGTCATTGAATTTGTAGAATCCGATTACTTCGGTTTCCATGTAACTATGCAAGTACTTTATACGTCTGGATTGTGTGTGCATTATTATGTATTCACCTATGGTTAGGGTAATTTTGGATCTACCCCACATTATGTTGTTTACCTCATTTTTTCCTTATTTATTCTTACCCCTTGTTCACGTTGGCTGTTGGCCCACATGGATATGATCCAACGGCTGATTTTTTTTTTTTTTTGGATGATCTCCTCACCATATATGGAGATGATCCTCATAAAACTTCATATCATTTTCAATTTTTTGAAAGTAATAAACGTTGCTTTAAATTTGATGTTTTTGTTATACCATCCATTTTTACGGTTAAAATTTTAACCAACACTTTTAACAGAAGAAATGAATCTTTTGTGAGGAGGTCATCTCAACGAAGATCAGCCCTCGGTTCATATCCATGTGGGTCTACATGCGATTGTAAATAAGGTGTAAGAATAAGTACATAAGAAGTGAGGTAAACGGCATAATACATCGGGTAGATCCAAAATTACCTGTACGGTAATCTTTCAACAGTTTATCCTCTCCCTAGATAAACACCAAGAAACTCTAATTCCACAGCTCTTTTCCTCTATTAACACTCAATTATTCTTACTCCCTGTTTATTGTGGCTTGTGGGGCCCAAATGGAGATGATCCAAGGCCAACCGCACAAGAGCACGCGATTTTACGTGGTTTAGTGTACGGACACATCCATCGACAACATCAATCAATCCAGTAAAATCCAAATTCATAGTGTGCGATGTCTATTTTTGCATTTACAAGATGATGTATCTTTACACTTGAGGAAACCCCAATACGTAAATCCAGTCACGAATCATGGGATTCTCTTGAACATGCAGAACGGAAAAAAGTATTTAAAACTGAAAACTGGGCAAAATGTGGGAAAATAGAAGCTAATGTCATTCTTTATATGTAGCTTACTCCTTTTGAAGATTAAAATCTGGCAACATTACCGATAGAAAAAAATCTGGCAACATTCTAAGCAATGGAAAAGGGTGCCATTTTTTTTTATTGAAGAGAAAAGGCCATCCAATTTAGTGAAACTCAAAAATAAAGTAAGGAGCTAATTCATATTAGGTTCAAGTAGGAAGGTATCATAAGGCGTCAAATATGTACTTATCTCTCATGTCATCTGTTGATCATCCATAACAGTATAAGAAAACAGAAGTGCATAATCTCCGACTCTAATGTAAAGCATTGAGGTGGAGCACATGTGATTTAAGCTATATTTTGTTGGATTGTATTGCCTATGTTGCAGTTGTTTTGAAATCATACATATGCAATAAATTGAATTGTTTGTTTTTGAATGTAGTCATTACTTCTACAATTCTTTTATTTGAATTAGGAATTTAGTAGAAGTTGTTCACTCTATGTATGAGTATATGTAGCAGGCTGACCCTCACATGATGTGTTCCATTTGGAGTTCTCCTGAGAACCAATATGATTGGGAATCCTAATCATCACATGATCTTGTTGCTAACTGTGTTGTGGTTAGGTAGTCTCCTGTGTTGTGGTTCATCATTACACAGTGAGATGTTTAAGACTGTTATCCAACAGAACCACTGTAGACCCTTTAATATTTGTATGTATCTGGTGCTATCCCCAACCTCATATCACATTAAATATCATCTTGTTGTGTGCACATGTTTAATTTCACCTAGTGTATCTTAATTTCTGTTTATGTCAGGGTGAATGATTATTATAGATTTGCTTAATGTACATGAGCTTGAGTGAACCAATTAGTTCTTGTTCATTCCATTGGAAAATTGGAATATCTTTATAGAAACTAGTCTCTTGAGTTTCAAAATGGAAAATTCTTAAGTTAGGGTATAAAGTAATTAGTGAAGGCAAATTATGTCCATTCTTCATCTACCGTCATGCCTTTGGTTTGTCTTTAACTTCTCAATCTGTTTTTGTCCAAGTTAAGTTTTAAATTATGGAATGTCTAACAGAGATCTGGGCAGCTTTGCTGTCTTATTCAATTTTTTTCTCTTTTTCTCACTTCCGTTCGCACAGGTAATAGTCTTGATTGGAGAGACTGGTTCCGGAAAGAGTACACAGTTGGTACAATTTCTTGCTGATTCTGGACTAGCTGCTGATAGGTCCATTATATGCACTCAGCCCCGCAAAATTGCTGCCATTTCTTTGGCACAAAGGGTTGGGGAAGAAAGTAATGGGTGTTATGAAGATAACTCTATTATCTGTTATCCATCATTCTCATCTGCTCAGCGATTTAATTCTAAGGTAAAGTAATGTATATATCTCTGGATCTGAAATTGTAGAGGGAGGGGGATGGAGTGGGAGAGGGAGAGGGGGAGGAGGAGGAGGTCTAGTTTGGACATCTCTCCACAGCCCTTATATATAGACAAACAATCCTGCTCCTAACTGTCACAACCACTCTGTTTTGGGTCCCATAAAATTGGTTTTATTAACTGTTCCTTTATAAATCTTACTTTATATGGTACCAGTCCTACGTTATATTAATGTAGTTCTTCTATTTCACTCTGAAACGTTCTCAGTACAATATTTTATCCTTTACAGGTAATATTTATGACAGACCACTGCCTACTGCAACACTACATGAATGATGAGAAATTGGCTAGGGTTTCATGCATCATTATAGATGAGGCTCATGAAAGAAGCTTGAACACCGATCTGCTGTTGGCACTGATTAAAGGCTTATTACTTAAGAGGCTTGATTTAAAGCTTATTATAATGTCTGCAACAGCTGATGCAGACAAGCTTTCAGTCTATTTCTTTGGCTGTGAAACAATTCATGTGGTGGGGAGAAGCTTCCCTGTTGACATCAAATACGTTCCTAGTGCATCTTCAGAGGCTTCCTCCATTTTGAGACCCAGTTCGGTTAACTGTGCTCCATATGTTTCTGATGTTGTTAGAATTGCAACCAATATCCACAAAACAGAGAGAGAGGGTGCTATTCTTGCTTTTTTGACTTCCGCGGTGGAAGTAGAATGGGCTTGTGAAAATTTTGAAGCACCACATGCAGTTCCATTGGCTTTGCATGGAAAGCTTTCTTCAGAAGAACAAAATCGTGTTTTCCGGAACTACCCTGGGGAAAGAAAAATTATATTTGCTACAAATCTAGCAGAGACATCCTTGACTATTCCTGGTGTTAAGTATGTAGTTGACTCTGGTATGGTAAAAGAGTGTAGGTTCGAACCAAGCAATGGAATGAATGTCCTTAAAGTTTGCAGGATCAGCCAGAGTTCTGCCAATCAACGAGCTGGTCGTGCTGGTCGAACAGAGCCAGGCAAGTGTTACAGGCTATATTCTGAGTTTGATTTTCAATCAATGCCTGCACATCAGGAACCAGAGATTCGTAGAGTTCACCTTGGTGTTGCAGTTTTGAGGATTCTTGCCTTAGGTGTTAAAGATGTACAGGAGTTTGATTTTGTTGATGCTCCTAGTCCCAAGGCAATTGACAGGGCCATCAAGAATCTAATCCAGTTGGGTGCTATTTCAAAAAAAAATGGTGTTTTTGAATTTACTGATACCGGTAGGTACTTGGTTAAATTAGGTATTGAGCCTCAGCTTGGAAAACTAATTCTTGATAGCTTTGATTACCGTTTGAAGAGAGAAGGTCTTGTTCTTGCTGCTGTTATGGCAAATGCTAGTAGTATATTTTGCAGAGTCGGCAATGAAGAAGATAAATCAAAATCAGATTGCCTTAAGGTGCAATTCTGCCATCGCAATGGAGATCTCTTCACTTTGCTCTCTGTATACAAGGAGTGGGAGGCTGTGCCCCATGATAAGAGAAACGGATGGTGTTGGAGGAACAGCATCAATGCGAAGTCTATGCGAAGATGCAAAGAGGTAGTACTGGAGTTGGAACATTGTCTTAAAAATGAACTTAGCGTTATTGTTCCTAGTTATTGGTCGTGGAAACCACGTGACCCGACTGAGCATGATAACAATCTGAAGAAGGTTATACTTTCATCTCTTGCAGAAAATGTAGCCATGTATTCTGGGTATGACCGACTTGGTTATCAAGTGGCTTTAACTGGACAACATGTCCAACTCCACCCTTCGTGTTCGTTGCTGATATATGGTCAGAAGCCTAGCTGGGTAGTTTTTGGTGAACTTCTATCCATGTCAAATCAATATTTAGTTTGTGTGACAGCTTTTGATTATGAATGCTTGTCTACCCTCTCCCCTCCTCCTCCATTTGATATCTCGCAGATGGAGAGCCGGAAGCTGCAGGTGACTGTGATGACTGGATTTGGCAATGTCCTCTTGAGAAGATTCTGTGGGAAAGCAAGCAATTCTTTACTTCGTCTTGTTTCACGTCTTCGAACAAATTGCAGGGATGAACGGATCAGTATTGATGTTAGCGTTGATAAAGGAGAGGTTCAAATATTTGCCTCTTCCGAGGATATGAAAAAGGTTTACACTGCTGTGAATGATGCTCTGGAGTACGAAAAGAAATGGTTAAGTAGTGAATGCATTGAGAAATGTCTGTGTCGTGGAGGACCTGGTGTTCCTCCCTCTATGGCACTGTTTGGAGCTGGTGCTGAAATTAAGCATCTGGAATTGGGAAAGAAATATTTAACTGTCGAAGTACTCCACTCAAATGCATGTGCTCTTGATGATAAGGAACTTCTAATGATGTTTGAGGAGTGTGCCTGTGGTATTTCTGGTTTCCACAAGTTTGCAGGCATTGGACAATTGGGTGAGGACTCAGAAAAGTGGGGCAGGATAACTTTCAATACTCCAGAAGGTGCTGAGAAAGCTGTGGTGGAGCTGAATTAATGGGGTTGAATTTAATTAATGGCTCAGTGTTGAATGTATTCCCTTCACATACAACCATTGGAGCTGATCATAGAACATTACCATATTCTGGTATAATAAAAGCCAAGGTTTTTTGGCCACGCCGGCATAGCAAGGGTTTTGCCATTGTTACATGTGAAAGAGGAGGTGCTGAATCTGTCATCAATGACTGCTTTAACCTTCTGATTGGTAGAAATTATGTTCGCTGTGAACTTGGCAAGAAATCTGAGGATTCTGTTATCATATATAGACTTGATCGAGAGGTTTCTGAACCAGAAATCTTTGATGTTTTAAAAACTGCAACAACTAGGAGCATTCTGGATGTTCACGTGGTGAGAGGAGGAGATCCTGTAACAAACCTAACCTGTGCTGCTTGTGAAGAAGCACTTCTTAGAGAAATTGCTCCATTCATGCCAAGCAGGATCCCACTTACTGATTGTTGTCGTGTTCAGGTGTTCCCCCCTGAACCAAAAGATTATTCGATGAGAGCTACAATCACTTTTTATGGAGATTTACATTTGGAGGCAGCAAAGGCTTTGGATAACATCAGGGGGAAAGTACTTCCTGGTTGTCTCTCATGGCAGAAGATACAGTGCCAGCAGAGGTTTGACAGCTCCTTATCCTGTCCTGCTCCTGTGTATTATGTCATCAAGAAACAACTAGATTCTTTACTTGAAAGCTTCACACGTCGAAATGGTACTTCTCATAATACTCTTATCTCTTATATATAAATATATATAGTATTTCACATGCATGCTATGGGACATATTCTGTTAATCTATTTTGTGCTTCTGTCTGTTTTCTACTGTTTATGCCCATTCCAAAAATGCACAATCATACTGATTAAGTCTCAACTTTCCGGCTATCATGATTCTTTTATTTATTTATTATTTTTTTTATATCATAAACTAGAGACTTATTGATAGAAAGAGAAGAAGAAACAACTGCACCAGTACTTCAGAAAAGCACCGGAGGTTTTACATTCACTGGCCTACAATTTGAATCCATACGCTAGTTGTTGTCACCTTTTATTAAATTTATCCTTCTATATATACACTCAATGTGAACTGAAATACTTCAGATAGATAAACCTTCCAACAAATGGTCATCATCATCATCATCATCATCATCAAAACTCCATAAGTGGTCACATTATTGACTTGGATTATTTTTAATCAATCAACACTTTTTGGATTGACCATTTATGAAGGTTAGATTGTCCTATAAATTGACTAAGGTTGTGCAGAACTGTTGATGGTGTACTGAAGTGCTATTTTGGATGGACTCTTGTAAACTCCTAAATTCTCTGTTTGTTTAACTATCATTTTATACCCACGTCAATGCAGCATAATGAAGCGAAATTTACCTTTACTACATCCAGATTTATTTCTTAATTAGATCATTTGTATATTCTAATTCAAATTTAAATTGCCTTTTGCGCAGGTGTTTTCTACAATTTGGAAAGATATGAGAATGGCTCTTGTCGAGTGAAAATATCTGCCAACGCTACGAAGACTGTTGTGGAGCTGAGAAAGCCGCTAGAGCAACTAATGAAAGGAAAAACAATAAATCATGCTAGCCTCACTGCCAGCACTCTACAGCTTCTTTCCTCTTTTGATGGAGTAGGACTCATGAGGTCAATACAGCGAGAGACAGGGACATACATTTTACATGATAAGCAGCGCATGACTGTTAGAGTCTTTGGCCCTCATGACAAGGTTGCTGTGGCTGAGCATAGATTGGTGGAGTCCCTGGTTACCCTCCATGAAAATAAGCAACTTGAGATCCGTCTCCGGGGTGGGCATCTCCCACATAATCTGCTGAAAGAAGTGGTTGAGAAGTTTGGACCTGATCTTCATGGGCTCAAGGAGAAGGTCCCTGGGGCTGAATTTGCGCTTAACACACGTCGTCATGTCCTCTCAGTCCAAGGGAACGATGAGCTGAAAAAAACCGTAGAGGAGATGATTTACGATATTGCACGTTCTATCAATGATAATATACCATCTGAGCGACCTGAAGGTGAAGAATCTACTTGCCCGGTTTGCTTGTGTGAGGTGGAGGACAGTTACCAGCTCGAAGCCTGTGGTCATAAATTCTGTCGGTCATGCTTGGTGGAGCAGGGTGAGTCAGCAATCAGAAGCCAGGATTCATTCCCAATATGCTGTGCCCACACAGAGTGTACGGTTCAAATAGTTCTCACGGATTTGAGGTCTCTGTTTTCCGTTGAGAAGTTGGATGAACTGTTCAAAGCTTCTCTGGGAGCATTTGTGGCATCGAGTGGTGGCATTTACAGGTTTTGCCCGTCTCCCGACTGTCCAGCAGTTTATCGTGTGGCAGATCCTGGGGAAGAAAATGCAGAGCCATTTCTCTGTGGGGCATGCTACGTAGAAACGTGCAGAAAGTGTCACTTGGAGTACCATCCTCATGTAACGTGCGAGGCATACAAAGCCTACAAGGAGGATCCAGATTGGTCGTTGAAGGAATGGAGGAAGGGAAAGGAAAATGTGAAGAGCTGCCCTAACTGTGCTTGTACGATAGAGAAGGTAGACGGGTGCAATCACATATCGTGCAGCTGTGGAAATCATATTTGCTGGGAATGTTTGGAGTCCTTTAAGTGCAGCGAAGACTGCTACGGGCATTTGAGGTCAGTTCACAACTCTTTAATATGAATCTTATTTTCTATAGATACGCTTCGCTAAATCTATAGGAGGTGAGAATGTAAATGGGGGTTTATATATGTGCATATGTATAGTCTTACATCAGTTACATATATACATATCTATATAGATATATAGAGTTATACATGAGTGAGTGAATAGTTGATGTTTTTCGTTCTGTTTGGACATCTGATTTCAGCATATTTCTTCTCTCAAAACTGAAATGCCGTACTTTGATCAGTTGGATCATGGTTGAATTATTATCTGCTTGTATGTTGGAGGGTTTTTAATTCATTTAGTCCTCAAAAAATAATGTCGTTTCAAAAACTTCAAATCTCATCAAAACTTGGCCTAAAAATTAAGGGCGAAATAGATTGTTTAGAAAGCTTAAAATTTCAACCATTTCTGATGTTCTCCTCGCTGCATTGGTGGCTGCTGCCTTTTAGCTTGTGAGGGCGCCTTTATTAAAAAGAAATACAGAAAAAAGAGAGAAATTTAGAAATGTCCATCAAGAAACATAGTGATCAGCTGAAGAGGAAAAAGAAAAAAAAAAATTGAATTCAATTGCAAATGAAATTAGTGAACTGATATTAGCCCACTTTTTTTTAACTAATTCAGTCCACTTAGCTGTTTGTTTCACAGACCCGGCAATACAAAACAAAATGGTTTGTCGGTTATTTGTTTTTAGAGCTGCAAGCCTTCATAGACGGACATATTATTTTGTGAAATCTGTAGTGGTAGTGTGAAATACGTGAACTAGTGGCAGAATTAGAAAAAAGTTAGGAAGAAATATCCATCACGAAAAAAATAATATCTTGTACCGTAGAAGTCGTACCTTGACCCAAAACTTGCCTAAATATAGTTTTGATTTCCCTGGCCTCCAAAATTTTCTTGATCCATGAATGTACCTACCTCATTTCCAACCTCTTCTCCCAGCTCTACCTTCTTAAATTTGGACAAAGTCTATATTTTTGCAGGAGGCCTTTATATACTGAATTTGTTTTGGGTCTCTACATTTGGAGCTCCAGTGTGGATGATGGACAAAATTGTTAATGGAAAACTAACTTAGGATCGACTGGTGTTATTAGGACCTCCCAAAATAGTGAGGGGGCAAGCTCAAATTTTTGGCCTAAAGCCTAAATAACAATCTTCCTCTCATTTTGTGGTTTTTTAAGTGGAACTTTCTTTCCAAAACAACTAAATACACCCCACCACAAAAAACAATTACACCTCACTACCTCAGCACCATCACAACTACAACTACCACCTCCTTCACAACCATGCCACTATGCCACCACCGCAATCTCAGCACTGCCACTGCCACTGCCACCTCACTGCCCCCACCATCACCACCATCTCACTGCCATAACCTCCACCACCACAACCTCACCACCGCTACAACCACCGCCACCCCCACCATCTCACTACTGCCGCCACCACCATCCAGATCTTGGGTTTGCTGAAAAACAAGGAAAACGAAACTGTCCGCCACTTTCTAGATCTCACCACCGCCAGCAAGAAACCGTTGGGTTTCAACGGTCTTAGGGTTGGATTTTGGGGTTTCCTCATTTTGTGTTATTTCCTCCATTTGCGTTTCTCGGATTTTTGAATTCTGATTTTTGTTCAAGTCCTGTTTATTTGATTTGAGGATCTGGGTTTGATGAAAATTTTGAATTGGATACTGGGTTTTTGGTGGGCTACTCCCTCTCTCTCTTCTCTCTGTCCCTCTCTCCCCCTCTCTCTGTAGGTGGTGTGGTGATGGTGGAGAGGCGGTGAGGTGGTGGTGGTAATTGTGGCGGTGATGGTGGTGGTTGTGGTGGGAATTGTGGGGTGTAGTTATTTTTGGTGGTGTTTAATTTTGGAGAGCCCTTTAACTGGGCGAGCCCCTTGTTAGCAATTCGACATACAGTTAAAATTCGGGACGGTATAAGTATGAGTATTATTCGATTCATAAGAATTGTAATATGGTCCAACATTTGTCATACGAAAATATTTGGTTTAGAGTTTATTTGTATTAATACGTTTCAAATGTAGAAATTCAGCAGTAAAAATTCGAAAATATGCCAAGTCTTTTAGATGTTTCATAGTTCCGAGTTTGTCGGTTGAAGAGATAAATTAAAAGAATTGGGGTCCTTAGGGACAAAAAGAGAAAACAAAGAAAGGTCTTTTAACAATTAGCTAAGATTTTCTTTTTTTACCTTTTTATTTTTTTTGTATTGAAAGTCTAATAGTCATTAAATAGAGTAGGAGTATTTTTCATCTATTTCATTCCACAATTCAGTTAAAACGTGTTTTAAATGTTTTAACCAAAAAAGTTCATGTCTAGTTGATTAGGTTTCATTTGAACTAAAGTATTAAGCGGTTTTAAAAAATACGAAAAAGTAAATGTTTTTGAGAAAACACAAATCCAGACTGTTACGAGATTATTCTTCATCCTCTTATAAATGTTTCAGATACCCAGATCAAGAGATTATTCTCATGGCCATTGTTGTATATATTAGGTTATGAGAAATCAAGTAGAAATTGAAAAGAAACTTAACCTAAAATAAAATTTGGTGAATATAAAACCTGAGATCTCAAAAACCCCAATAACGAAATTCTTCAAACCCAAATTTATTTGGCTCAAATCATGGATTTGAAACCCAAATCCCCTTCACAAATCACTGGAATTCAGATCTTTAAATCTGAATCCCATGATCTTCTAGAAACACAATAATAAACCCTAGAAACAACTTAGTTATCTACTTATCTCTGATTCATAAAAAATATCCAGTAGAGAGAAAAAGAGAGTAGATTAGGGACTTGGCATAAGATCAATTGTTAATGGCGAATATAAAGCGAAGAAGATCACATTTCTAATGGCGCGAATATAGAGGAGAAGAATAGCTAAGGGTACACTAGTCATTTTAGGTGAGAGGGCTGTAGAAACAATTATTCTTTTCGGCACATTTAAACCTATTCAGTAGATGGGTTGCATAATTGTTATATGCAACCCGTGCTCATCCTAGCCAGACCCGTATTAAACACGTATAGTTCGGGTGGCCAGATTCGTATTAAACACGTATAGTTCAGGTGATTGCCATTAACAGTGAGCCCCTCATCTGAAAGTGGGGTCCCCAATAACAACGAACCTACGAATCCTTTGGGTGTGTGAGCCATCGTAGGCCTGATCCCGACCCACTGATGGTTATGATGCTCAATTCACGTCTAGATGGTTATGAAGCTCAATTCACATCTAGGGTCGGCAAGTTTAGTCTGTTTTTGTGTAAAATGAAGATTCTGTTTTACATTTAAAATGGCATGTTAAAAAAATAAAAACAAAAGAATGGTAGATAAGATGGCTATGGTTATTAGTTGGGGTTACGTGTAAAATTTTGTCCCTTGATGGATATAAAAAGTGTCGGAGGATAGTTTTGGGGGTTTATAAACTTAAACCATTATAAATCAACACGTAAATCAGATCAATAATTTAAACTATTATTCCCAAAGTTGAAAGTTCCTAAAAAAGAGGAGTCTGATTTTGCTGCAAGAAGAGTGGCACTAAAGCTGAGAAAAACGCTCTTTCTGTTTACCTTAAAAAAAAACATCCTTTCTCTTTTTCTTTGCATTCACATTTTTTTTAAGCGAAAGATAATTACATAGATTAATAGGAAATAACAGAGTCGTGGTCTTGGACTAGGGAGTTAACACCAAAATGACGAGCTAATGTAAGATTCTCCCCTATAGCTATCAGGTGAGTGATCTTTTTCCACACTTAGCTAAATAATAGACCATATCAAATTTATCAATATTTAAATAATTAAAGCAACAAAAGTTTAAGCCTGTTGTGATCTTTGTAGCTTCTTTAAAAAATATTTTAATGAAGGTGCAATGAATATATTTGCATTCACAGATTGAAGCAAAAACCCTCATTGTGAAGTTTGTACTAGCTATTCATTTATTTTCCATAATCGATCCAAAGCTCCTAAATTTACGTGTCATGATCAAATAGTTCTGGGGCGAAAGATGCATACATCCATCTGTCTGAATGTAGCAAAGGAAGCGACGCATGCCATCGGTAGGCCTACGTGCTAAGACCACAGTGACGTGGACGTACTTTGTATCCACGCGCAAACAAGGGGTGTGATACGTGCAATGTGTACACGTACACTCAAACATATGATATGGTGTTGTATGCACCATACATTGAGGGATCACATCCAACATAGGATGTGCCCAAAGACGACGAGAAGCAAGTGACGTGGAAGTACTTTGTATCCACGCACCAACAAAGATGACGAAAACAAATTCATGGACGCTTTTGGGCGTGAATCTATAAGAGGACAATAAGCAGATTCATTGACGCTACGGGGCGTGAATCTGAAAGAAGACGATGAGCAGATTCATTGACGCTACGGGGCGTGAATTTGAAGGATGACGAAAGCAGATTCATGGACGCTACTGTGCGTGAATCAGAAGGGTGACAATAAACAGATTCATTGACGCTACAGGGCGTGAATCTGAAAGATGACGATGAGCAGATTCATTGACGCTACGGGGCCAGAATCTGAAGGATGACGAAAGCAGATTCATGGACACTACTAGGCGTGAATCTGAAAGACGACGAAAGCAAATTCATTGACGCTACGGGGCGTAAATTGTTAGGGATTCTAGGTTTTTAAAAATTAAACAGGCAGCGGAATTAAAATTAATTTAAAACTATTTCTTTGAATCCCTTTTAATTCTTAATCGCTGTTAGAAATCTTAAGAAGGTTGGAGGATGGTTACCTTTGAAGCGTGATTGAAGAAGACACTATGTTGAAGTTCTCCTCTTCCTGCTTCAATCCAACGGAGCGGATCTTCAAAATTGTTTCTCCTTCTTCCTCAAAACCAAGCCCTAGTTTCAGTATTAATGGAGGCTAGGGTTTTTAGTATTTTAGAAGTAATTAGAATTGATGGAGAGGGAGGGGATGGGAGCCACGATTTTTAGAGGGGTGGTCCTCTAAAAATCGCCCCTCCCNATTTTTCGACGATCTAGTTCAATGTATTCCAAATACATCAATATACAAGTCTAGAAGTCTCTACTTCTGTGATGGAGATACATCACATCACTTACGTGATCGACTTCAGTATATTATAGTCTTCCAAATAACGTGTAGTTTATTTAGACCATGAACAAAGTGTTTACTAATGAATCATATCTCTCCTCACATACAACACTTGTATATGAATAATTCATCAAAATTATTAATCTCACCATGCATGTTAAATATGATAAATTAAATTAATGATAAACCAAGTAACCCTAGATGTCAAACATGTTGTTTTTAGGGCATAACCCCAACATAAATCTGAAGGGTGACGATGAGTAGATTCATTGACGCTACGGGGGGTGAATCTGAAAGGAGACGATGAGCAGATTCATTAACGCTAAGGGGCGTGAATCTGAAAGGTGACGATGAGCAGATTCATTGACGCTACGAGGCTTGAATCTGAGAGGTGACGATGAGCAGATTCATTGACGCTACGGAGCGTGAATCTGAAAGGAGACGATGAAAGCAGATTCATTGATGCTACGGGGCGTTATCTGAAGGGACGAATGTTGGGACTCTCAAAGACGACGAAAGCAGAGTGTCCCGAAGATGACGGTAGGCAGGTTCAGCCCTTAGGCATGAACCTCAAAGACGACGATAGTAAAGAATCTCTAAGATGACGAAAACGGAGAATCTCAAAGACAGATGGTAAGCAAATTCATCCCGTAGGCGTGAATCTCAACGACGACGAATGCAGAGACTCTCAAAGACGACGAAAGCATAGAGTCACAAAGACGATGATAGGCAGGTTCAGTCCTTAGGCGTGAACCTGAAAGACGACGACGAGTAGATTCAACCCTTAGACGTGAATTTGAAAGAGGGGTCATGTCCAACATAGGACATGCCCGGAGATGAAATGGGATCAAACAATGCACGTGTGCCTGAGAAATGCGAGCGTCGGTGAGACGCGAATGATGCATGTCCTATGCTTTAGTATCGCTCGAAGGTATCTAAAGATTCCTAATCTGATTAAGGATGTTCAGACCATATATACATGAAAATCTCTAAGCTAAATGTGATGCATCTGGGAAAAGATATGTAAAACAAAGGTAAGGGTAGAATAGGAATTTTACATCGAGTGAAACCCTATACGCTCTCGAAAATAACACACAATCCTAGGCTAATGCAACCTAAAGCTACAAGCACGTAAAGCCTAACCCTAGGGTGAACTAAGCTAGAGACTTTAATATCTATTATTGTTTGTTTTTAGGGTTTGACAAGTTATCAGGCCCTTAGATATCAAAACTTTAAGCACAAAGATGGGAGTGCAAAAATGTTTTTGCAAAAATGATGAAGTCACAGGCACGATGTCAATCATGTTAAACATGGCAAACAAGGTGATACTAACTCATGTTGAAAAAGATGTACCATGCTCCATATGAAAAATACTTCATTGTCACATACTAGTTTATTTCATGCATGCATCAATTTTATATAAAATCCATCATGCAAAACATTTAATACGTAGATTTTAACCCATCTTCACGTAAACACCATGTGGCATGCATGCATGTCATTAATTATTTCATGCAAAACTAACATATATCACGTAATACATGCTAAAAATCACATGAAATGAAATTTACATTTACCACATTTTTACCGTCAAAATTACATGCAAGATTTCATTGTCATCAAAACACTGTTACATCATCGCTTCATCGCATGGGATATAAGTTCAACAATGGAAGAGAACAAAAGATGAGACAGGGATTATTATCTAGTCGGCACGAGCCCGCCGACCCGATTGCAAGAAATCTCGCCCCCTTTCATGTCGATGTGTGGTGGAGGAGACAAATGGGCCCCACTCAATGTCCAAGTGGAGAGAACCAAAACTCTAGGGATGCTTTGCAAAACTATTTTTACAAATAACATGTGAGAGAAAAAAGAGAGGAAAAATAAAATAATCAAAAAATATATATTTTTTTTTAGTCCCACATTTTTGAAAAAAGTGAATTCCCTTAAAAAAACTGGTTTTTTTAGACAAAAACAAAAGATTTGGGAAAAAATGGGGTGGGCCGATCCATTGCGACACGTGGTGACGCCAAGGGAAAAAATCCTACAGTTCCTTGACTGAACCGGTTCTATTCTAAGTTCGGGGTTCCTCGAGATTTGGTTCTCTTCTTGTTCCGGCCTTGGGCTGAATTTTGGTCGAGTGGAGTGGAGCCTGCTTGGTCACATTAAAGTAGTTTTTTTGTTAAATTTTGCACGTAAACTGAGGTGCGGCCAAAACGGGTATTTTCCCAGGGTGTGCAAAAGTTTGGCGTCTACAGATGCCCCTCCTCACCAGAGACCGGTTGCGGTCGAATGGCGAGGCCGACGATACCTGATTTTCGCACACTGATGAAATGGTCAAGCATAAAAGTCCCATGATCTAGGTTGTGAATTCGGCTAACCGTTCGTAGTCAGCCGGAGTTGGGCACGAATTTCGCCGGTCTACTTCTGAGCTAATTCGGCCCTTACAATTGTGTGTAGGTTTGTGTTGTATTGTTGTCCTTGGTCAGACGGTCGCTGGACATGTATGCTCCTGCCATGGCGAGGAGTGGTCCACAATTCTTTGGCATTTTGCCGGGTTGTGTGTGGTTTGAAATATGATTTTGAAAACCAGATCTTTTTGAAAGATCCATTTTAGCAATTTTAATTTACCAGATGGCGAAGGGAGATCTCTTGCTTGACCATCGCCGAGGGACTCGTGCGTCGTGCTAGGATTTTTACACCACTCAATTATATCAACACTTCATCTTCTTCCTTGATCTTGTGTTGACTGACTAGAAACTGAGAGATGAACTGGCTGTATCATTTCTCCCATTGAATACGTTCTTGCACCCTTTTCTGTGTGCACTCTTCCCCTCACTTTTCCTCAAGAGAAAACAATTATCAAATGCTTATATGTGCCTTTATTTTTTTGACTCCACTTCATCATTAATGGGGGTAGTGGAGGTAGGCTCTCTTTCTAATCTTTCATGTGCTTCCATGAGAGGAGTTAGGCAAACCCATTCCTCGTCCCTCCGAGTTCTATAAATACCCGGTGCTTCAAGGTACGACAGCCAGACCAATCCTTTTCTATCTCGTTCTCCTTTTTTGAGAGAATTGAGGCTTTCCATGCTTGGGTGCATAATCTTGATGACTTCGTGAATTCATTCATCTGAGCTCACCGCCTCGGGCATGTTTCTAGCCTTGTGGGGTTCCAATTGGACATGGACCTCTTGAGGGCGGCAACCACCTTTGGGTCCGTGATCTTCATATCTTCCGTTTCGGTTTCTACGATATGTGCCCTGCCATTGAGGAATTTAGCAAAATCCTTGGCATTTCCTCTGATGGTCCTCTCTTCACTCCTCCTCCCGGCGGAGTTTCCCATCTGGAATTTAGCCGTTTCTTGGGTGGGCGCTATCGCCACTCCCTTGACCATTTCTTTCTTCCAAATATGGTTCATATTGAAAACCTTCTTCGCCATTTCCGCCCTTGTGAGGATCCTGACGTTTGTTGTCGGGCATTGTGCATTGCGCTTCTGGAAAAGTACTTATTTCACATAGATGGACGGAGGTGCTCTCCCACGGTGGTTGCTGTCTTGCAGTAGGCTAGAGCGGGTCGGGCTTATGTTCCTGCCATTTTGGGGGAGCTTTTCGACAGCTTAGATTCTTATGCTGAGACGAGGCAGATCCAGGGTAGCCTCTACTTGCTTTAGGTATTCTCCTTTTCGAGTTCTTTTCATTGGCCTTCTCATCACTACTGAGGTATTAATGCCTCCTGATTCTTTTTCTAGATATGGCTTGTGGAACACCTGTGGCTCAATGGCGCGATCGGGAATCGTGTATTGACCTTGAATGTGATCCGAGTTCATCAGGATCGTGGCTATCATGAGCGTCAACAAGAAGACACAGTAGGTTGGTTGCAGCATCTGTCCAACAGGGCTGTTTACTAGCATCTTCACTATTGGCCTGTGCGTCTGGAGTTTCTGAACAATATGGTCACAACATCGTGTCGATCTTGAGCTTTACACAGAGGACCTTTTATTGCCCACTTCTCCTCCTCAGGCAATATGGGATTAATCAGCCTGTACCAGATCTTTCCGGTCATTTCTTTGGTCCTGCTCATGTCACCTCTCACATCATTATTGCCACCACTCGCTCTTGGTATTTGCGACCTTTGATTGAGCCACCGATCCTTCCGGTGGAGACTTCCATATGTGTGGAGGGATATCGTCCATGGCGTGCATCTTTTCTTACTTTAGCACCTGCCTAGGATACTGCTAACGAACGTGGAGACGAGGGGGATTGATCGAGGCTTCCTTGTATGCCTCGAAATGAAAACAAAGGAGCTTCATTAGTTGAAGTCTTTTTCCTTTTACCCCACTCTTTTTTTAAGGGGTCGTTGGTGCTATTTTCCTGCAAAACTTGTTAGTTGCCGCATAGACAAGATGAAATAAATGGAGTGAGTTTGGAATATGTGCACCTGTGCAGTTTATTCATCGATTAGTGTTCAACAAACCCATCAATTGCGCCGAAGCATATGACTTCCACATGCCAACTATTGTGACCCTACGTGCATTTTTTTTATGCACTTGTCTTTAGGGAAATTTACCTCAGATGCCTAAACTAGAGTCATGTAAAATATGCCCCTAGCGTCCTAAATTCTTCCTCATAGGCTTCCTGCCAGACAAGGTTTTGAAAACATACGCGTCTTTTGAAATTTTTTTCTGAAACTGATACGATAGACGCGCGATATTTTGTAAACCCCTCTTATCCTTTAGGAATGTTTTCCTCAGACGCCTAAACCAGAGCCATGTAAAGCATGCCCATAGCGTCCTAGATTTATCCTCATAGGCTCCCCACCAGACAAGGTTTTTTGAAAAAGTGCAGAAACCGGGTAATTAGACCCCTTAGCTTAGATACGATTATGAATACTCGCCCGAATAGCAAGAGTCACGTCGACATGTCGCCACTTTCTTTTGGTTGACCTTGTATTGCTTCACCCTTTATCCTCTGACTTTGCTCGTTGGATCCGACGGGTACCAACTTATCTAGAGACTTGAGTCTAGCATTGATATCGTTACCATTGGGAAGTCACGCTGTTCTGGATGAAAACTGTCTGCATTTTTACCTATGTCGTAGCTTGCTCTTTTAATTGTGTCTGTTGACTAGTGCTCTGGCTTTGAGGGTGTTGCACTTCAAAGCTCACAAATGCGGATCAAATTTTCTCAAGTCTTTATTTTTCTGACTACGAATTCTATTCTTGAATTTTTTCTCTTTTTCATTTTTTGGAGGTCCACCACCCTTCCCGTTGATCAAAGACTCGTGTCGCTCACAGGGTCTATAAGGTCTTCTAGGTTGTAGCGTGGCTTATGTCGGCTAGAAAGAATGGATAAAGGCTTGAAAAATTAATGAGTCTGACTTTCCAAGGTTTCCTCTCTTTTTACTACTGCCCCTTGCTTAACTTAGGGCTGGTGAGTATTTTATTGCTTTGCTGTTTTTGGGTTTTCTATTTTTTGGATTTTTGGTTTTTCAATTGTTTTTGGATTTTTTCGAATTTTTGGGTTTTCTATTTTTTTTGTTTTTTGATATTTGATTTTTTTTGATTTTTGGATATTGTTGCCCCTAGGGCAGAAACACATGTACAAACTAGAAGATAAAATTTCTCCGATTTAGAGAGGGGATTATTTGCTATGTGCAAAGGAAAGGCTTAGGCCCGAACTCGTTTTCTAGCGGAAATAAAGTTTTAACTAGGTTCTTTTTGGAAATTTGGATATCGGCCAAAGAAATGCCTCATTTTTGGACCTCTGCCGGCTTCACTTGCCCTTAGTCTAAGAAATGCAGTTCAAAGCGTCTACCCAGGACTGGATCCAATCGGCATCATCCTCGGTTCCTTCTATTAGAACTCTGAGAGTTGGAATTTCCGTTTCGATTGGAAGCACATCCTCCATTCCGTATACAAGAGAGAATGGTGTCGCCCCTGTTGGCGTTCGAATTGAGATGCGATAGGCTCATAACGCATAGGGCAACTTGTCGCTCCAGTCCTTATAAGTCACAATCATCTTTTTCAGGATCTTGACTAATATTTTGTTGGCAGCCTCCACCGCACCATTAGTTTGTGGCCTATGAGATGACAAGTTGTGGTACTGGATCTTATATTTGTCAAACAAATGGCGTACCTCAGAACCGATGAAGTTTGGACCAATATCTGAAATGATTTCGTGAGGCACTCCATATCTGCAGATGATGTGATTTTGGATAAACTTCGCGGTGGGAGCCGACTTGATACTTTTACACGAGATTGCTTCTACCCATTTTGTAAAATAGTCGATTGCGACGATAATGTGGTCATGTCTATTTGATGACGATGGGCGTATCTTGCCTATCACATCGATCCCCCATGTTAAAAAAGGCTAAGGCGACGTCAGACAGTTTAGGTTTGTCGGGGGAACATGGATCAGATCTCCGTGTATCTGGTATTCATGACATTTTCTGACGAACTTTTCACAGTCAGTATTCATTGTTCGCCAGTAGTACCCATACCAGCGGATCTTCTTAGCCAACATTCGACCACTCATGTATGGACCACATACTCCAGCATGGATTTCTTCCAGAATGTTCAGTGCTTCATCTTTGTCTACGCATCTTAGCAGTGTATTATCAAAGGATCTCTTGAATATATGAACTCCATATAGAGCAAACCCTGAAGCCCATGATCTAATAAACCGCCGATCTCTCCTGGTTGCGCCTTCTAGATATTATTGTGTTTCCAAGAACCTTTTAATATCTACATACTAAGGCTCACTAAGCTCCTCTTCTTTGAACTCATTCACTTGATAACAATGTGCAGGCTCGTCCCTCTGAATCACCTCAATTGGTCGAACTGTAGATCCTTCAGGAATGGTAAGCCAGGAGGATAATACTGCTAAGGCATTGGCGCAGTAGTTCTTATTTCTGAGTATATGATGGAACTCGACCTCATCGAACTCCTTGACCAATTTTAGCAGATATTCATGATAAGGAATCAACTGTTCGTTTTTCAGCTTCCATTCACCCTGAACCTGTTTGATGATCAATAGAGAATCACCATAAACCATCAACCTTTTAACTGAGAGGGCAAGAGCTGCTTTCAGACCAACGATGCAGGCTTCATACTCTGCTATATTGTTCGTACAAGGAAACCCTAATCTAATGGCGAACGGTTTCCTGACCCCTTCAAAGGATACAAGCATTGCCCCTACTCCTCTGCCTATCTTATTGTGGGCTCCATCAAAGTACATTCTCCAAGGTGCCACTTCTTCTGCTTCTTCTGGTTCTGTTGCCAATATGTACTCATTAGGGAACTCTGTTACCACTGTTGTTTTATCTGGAAGTGGATGGGCGGCAAGATGGTCAGCTACTGCTCTCCCTTTTATGGATTTTCGTATGACATAAGCTATGTCGAATTCTGATAAAAGCAGCTGCCACCTAGCAGTTCTCCCAGATAATGCTGGATTCTCAAACAAATATTTGATTGGATCCATCTATGTGTAACGACCTAAAATAATTAAGTCTAGCATTTAATAATGAGTTTTTATTTGGAGCATAATTTGAAGAATCGAACCGTACCATTGGGTAGATCTCGAAAAGTTATGCAATTTTGACTATTCATGCGCGAAAATTGGACACTAATTGATCCCAAATCGAGGCCCGGAACACGATATGGATCGGTACCGAAGGTACCCGCGATTTTGACTTTGATTTTGACCATTAAATATTATTTAATTGTGTATATATACTATATATAT
>MVGT01000180.1:705512-718743 GCA_002174775.1 Macleaya cordata | reverse complement strand
TAGACATTCAACTTCACAATGTCCTCGTTTTTCACATCCATTCCACCAATAGTATTCCATTCCACTGCCAACTCAGTTTAAAAGTGTGTCTTCACATTAATATTTGAGGAGTTTTTTTTTGAGAAATGTGTATTTTTCCTATGTGGCAGTCTTATTTTACCACATCCACATTGCATTGGAGATGCTCTAAAATGTTCTACTGTCACATAACTTGAGTCAATATTATTTAGGGTTAATTTTTCGCTTCTCAAGATACTTCATTGTTCTTCGTTAAATATATATATTTGCAACTTAAAAAAAATAAAAATAAATCACCCTATAGATGATTGCACCGAGCCTATATATATCGTCTGATGATTACACAATTTTATCCATTATGTATGAATTAATACATTCTAATTAAGACATGGGAATCAAACATGCGAATGAAGCTACAACAATGGATGTAAACATTACAGAGAACGGTATACGTCCGTTGTCTTTGCGTAAGAAGAGCGCTTCATAGACAGGTCTATTAATAAGAACCATCAATCCACATATAATAAACTGCGAGATCAGTTCATTGAACACCCAGAGTTCTGTGTCCATGATCACACTCTTGATCACTCCACCTAATAGACTGAAAAGATTCAAAACCGCAACGGTTGCTATGATAGCAAACATAGGAGACGGGGAGCCGAACTCCAACATCTCTTGTTCATATCTCTTTTGTACATCATCATCTACGACTTTAGCCGTAATAACGAATGTTGTTTGGGAGAAACCTAATTGACGGATCACCGTGTCGATGAAGCTAAATAGGAATGATGTTTGCCTTCTGAACACCCAAATTCGTTGCAGGTTCCACCATACCTTGATTGTGTCTCCAGCCATGAGAGCCTCAACAAGACTATATAAATTGGTGGTGATGAACACGTATGCAAAGGGTAGGAACCATAAGCTAGACAACTGATAGACGAGAAATGAATTGTTAGAGACACATAGC
This sequence comes from Macleaya cordata, assembly GCA_002174775.1. Lineage (NCBI taxonomy): Eukaryota > Viridiplantae > Streptophyta > Magnoliopsida > Ranunculales > Papaveraceae > Macleaya > Macleaya cordata. The sequence continues at coordinate 717,758 of MVGT01000180.1, read as the reverse complement.
CACAAAATGCATACATTCAACAACGGTTGGACTAAAACCGTTGCATAATCCTAAGAATACACCACGGTTTTTTGGAACCGTTGCTGATACCTAGTATGGATTAAGTTTAACACGGATTTAGAAGTGAACTATTGTTTATAACCATTGTTCATAATCAAAATGGCATAAATTTAACAACAGATTTAGGCATGCTTCAAACCAAGATCCATCAATGGAAGCACAAGAATATTGAGAATGAATTTAGGGCACATAAAACATACCTTTGGGAACAGAGGAATGCCATTAAGGAAGCAAAGAGAAGGTACAACCAGATAAAATATTGCTGGGAAGGAATTAGGAGCCCATAAGCTATAAATGCAGTATCCCATTTGGAGTCCTAGATTTATCTTCCCACGGCCATAGAAGAAGGGGCAGTACTTGGAAAGGAAAATCTGAAACAAACCTTCAGACCATCTCTTATATTGAACTAGAGCTTGATCCAATGTAGTTGGAGCAACACCCAAGAAACACTTCCTTTCTGGATTGTAATAAACTGATTTCCATCCCCTGCATTGGATTGCTAACCCTGTTATAACATCTTCCACTGGACACCCATATTTTAGACCCATCTGCATGCCCAATTGCATATAACCCATTAGAGAGATATAGATTGTATTTTTTATGTAAGAGACAGAGAAAGAAATCTAGAGAGAGAGAGAGAGAGAGAGAAAGAAACAGACCTCCTTTCCCCATTCAGTGTTCTCCTCATAAGTACAATCTGCAAGAACCTTTGATGTCTCTTCTAATTCACTTACACTTCTTTCTTCCTTACTATGTTCAATCTTTCTGTTCCAATTTTCATTGTAATCTTTAGTAAATTTTCTTCCACATAAACTTTCTCTTCTATGAAAACATCCTGTACCACTGTATATCGATCCTCCACTTCCATCGAGACCCGTCAGTTCCACCTTCATTAAACAATGTATAGATGAATTATCATCCATTATAAGATCAGTTGATTTGAATCAGTACTAAGGAAAAAGGGGATTTTTTCTAACCAATTAAGTACCCACCTTATTAATCACCTTAAACCCATTAGCATATAAATCACTCTTAGTAACATTATTGAAGTTTTGTGGGCACTGCACAAAAGCAATGTCATGTCCTTGTTCTTCATCCATTAAGAAGCATAATGCATCTCTCAATGCTCCTGAATCATTCGAATACATGTCGCAGTCCACGCTGAGAATCATCTGTCCATTACTTATAGCAGATGACACCCTTAACTGCAAAATTAATGATCATGATGATGATCCAGATTAAATGCTATAACTTGCAATCGAACATACCAATCAAAACAAGAACTTGCAATCAAATTTTGGTGTAGAATTAACTGATTTTTTGGTGAGATTAAATGCATGATGATTATTTTAATTACTGCATTATATATAATTACCAATGAGTTAATGGCTCCAGCTTTGAAGTTATGGGGGTACTGGGGTCTCTTCTCACGTGCCAAGTATACCAAAGTTGGCAGTTGATGTCCTTCTGTATCTACTGCACTTGGATCTCTTCCATGGATCAATATCTAAGAACACAAAAAAAAAAAAAAAAAAATAAGTAACTTTGGTTTGTTAATATATACATATATGGTTAACTTATTTTGTCAACATTTCTGCAAAGTAGACAATATTTATCAAGTACATACTTGAAGAATTGTCTGATGATCATGCTTAGTTACTTTAGAATTCCATTCTGAGAATCCTTTGTGTTGTTCCCTTATTTCTTCGGGAACCCTACCCAATTTGATCACCTCTTCGATCCGGTGTTTCATGTCTTCATATAATAGCTGTAACCAAAACAACAGGAAAAAAATTCGTTATTGGGTTCAAGCCCAAAACGGGAAATATCGAACTCGAATCGCTAGACATTTAAGGGTAAGTTTAGTGGGATCCCTACACCCGTAGATCAAAATGAATTTTTGTCCTGCTAGTGGGATCCCTACACCTATGGATCCAAGCAACTTTCCACTAGTCAAGGGATCGTTAGTAGAGTGACAGTCTGATAATCAGGCGTGTAACTGCGATCATCTAATAGTTGCCACAATCAACTAATGCTTGCAGCTCTTTTTTTTCATATGGGCGATGGTCTAATGATCGCATCTCTTTTTTTTTCATATGGGTGATGGTCTGATGATCACCACGAACATCAAATCATCGCCTCGATCAACTGATGCTCACAACTCTTTTTTTTTCATATGGGTGATGGTCTGATGATCGCAACTCTTTTTTTTTCACATGGGCGATGGTCTGATGATAACTACGATCATCGCCCCAATATTCTATATCTCCTATCACACCTTTATGTCTTGTCATTTTTACTTTATTGAGGATTTGAGGTGTGGGGTGAGGGTTCCACCTTTGCTTTCCACTATTCACCTACCATTCCTAAATCTATAGATCTATGAATTAAGAAGTTGGATTTAGAGATTCCCACTACCTTTGCCCTAATGGGCCCAAAAAAAATTGTAGGTTCATTGGGCTTACTGTCCCTCATATGGGTGTTTTGGGGGAGAGGATGGAATTACCACATGCTCTACTCAGGGCACCGTCATCTTTGTAAAAGATCTTGTAGACATTAATTACCCCGCCCTACTTCTGTCTCCCTATGTTGTCAATTAAAAAACATACCCCACCTCATCTTGGTCAATCTAATTTTAATATAGAAAAATGAGTTTTGGACCGCGAGAATCAAACACCCACATGGGTAGGTATCGTTAAAATTTTTTGGACTAATATTTTTACAAAACTTATTCTCGATGCTTATGTAGCAAGGTAGGTCTCACTTCCCCAGAAATTAGAACCACAACTTGTTCCTTTCAAAAATGGTATGAAGGGGTTTGCAACTTATGTGGCAGTGGGACGACCCATGCCTCGAGCGGCTTTTTTGAGAGCTGTTGTTTGGCCCGACCAAATGACCGACCAAATGCCAGATTCTTATGTGGCATGGTAGGTTCCACTGCCACATAAGTTAGAAACCCCCTCATAACACTTTTATGAGGGGAAAGTGGTGGATCCCACCTTGCCACATAAGGATCTGCCATTTGATCGGTCAGTTGATCGGGCCAAAAAGCTTTATTAGGCTTTTTTTTTTCTAACGCTTTGGTGTGAATCCCTCCATGACACATCTACATTGGGCATCTAACACTCGTCTGACTCAAGACAGATCCTCCATCTATCTAGATGGACCACCCAATGAATTTGTAGCAAGAGCATTGGAAAAAATTTGTTTTCTTGAAAGTAATATTATTTTCACCCATCATTATTAGCAGCCAATGGGTGGTCCGTGGTCCAACTAGATAGACCTCCTACAGAATTCAAATAAATAAATAATTAAGCTCCAGGTTTGAAGAGTAGCTGAATTTTCTTAGGGCGAGTTGTTGGATCATAATGCTGTCAATTCACAAGAGTAATATGCTTTTCCAAAAATTGATTTTAAAAAGCCGGGTGCTTACGCCACAAGATCGTGCCACGTACAATATCCGATTTTCCAATACATATCTTATTGGGCAAAATAAGTTTGACCCGTACGAAGTGCGTGTAGGGTTCATGCAAAGCACGCACAGGTTTTGCGCGTATGGAGAGGATGGTCAGCCAACTCACATGAAAGCTCGTGTCATCTAAGATTAATAGATATTTTGTGATAGTTTTCTAATTATGTTAGTTTCTTTTAGTTGTGTTAGACTTCTTTTGGAATAAGTTATGTCCAAAGACTTCTCATCTTAAGCTGCGTGATATTGCATTGTTAATCATCTCTGTAATTTTAACAAGGCTTCTTAACATGATATATTTTCACTTACTTTCTTAAATTATTTTCATGTTCAATTTTTATACACGTTATTCTTATATTTTACTTACATTTATATATATATATATATATATATATAGACTCGCCTAGAGATAATTCAAATGTTAATTTTTTGTTATAACATCTTATCATCATGTTGTGCAACAATAATCGCCATATAAGTCAACACACTAGGGTAAATAGATTGTAAGAGAGTAGAGAAATAAAAATAGCGTGTTAATGGGGTAGTTACTGTTGAGATTTGCTGGGACACTTTGCGTTAAATGACGGCCCATGGCCCAACAATCTGGGTCATGACGGCGGATGTGAACTGCCACTTCAATTCAATCTATCTAATTAGGGACCCTGTCCCAAAATCAGTTTCTAATTAGGACAATGCTATTTGAACATTGAGATCAAATGTTACAATAATTGTAACATTTGACTGTGAGGCCCACATAGTTACACTTTAAGATCTAAAATTTTGAGAAGTTGTTTTCTTCACTATGAAGATCATCCTCACAAAAAATCATAATATTCTAAAACTTCTAACCCCATTAAAAATTGATCGGAAGTTGATTGTAAATTAATGGTGAGAAATGAACTGTGCGAAAAAGATTCAATTTATTATGGGGTTAGAAATTTTAGAATTAGCTGATTTTTTTGTAAGTATGATCTGAATAATGAAGAGAACAACCTCACAAAATTTTAGCTCTTAAAGATTAACCATGTAGGCCCCACAGTCAAATGTTACAATTGTAATGTATCAATGTTCAAATAGCACCGTCCTTCTAATTAACAGATCCAAATTTCGTACCTTGGTAACCAGCCATTCCTTGTCGTTAACGTTAACAGGTGGGTCAGAATTTTGGGCGAAGTAGGCAGCCGGAGATCTAGGCTCCACCTTGAACTTCTTACAAAATGGTATCCAATACTTAGCGAAACGAGACGCCTCGAAGAGCGCATAGAAAGTGAGGTCTGACCCACCGTCATCGGATAGATAAACACTCAACTTTTCTGGTGGGTAGTCGTAAGCCATGACGGAAAGCACCGTGTTAATCACCATCGTCGGTGGCTCAATTGTGGGGTCCGCCGTGCATACAAAAATGTCTACTCGTGGCAAATTTTCTCCATATCTGTTACAAAACGAGACAATTTTTTTAAAGTACCAGAAGTCTTACTTATTTAGTGAAAGAAGACAAGAAACAGAACTACTGTGATCTAATCCCATCTCTCTTTCTCTCTCTAGCTTTCTCTTTCTCTTTCTCTCTCTAGCTTTCTCTTTCTCTTTCTCTCTCTAAAAATACTTACCTGAGTGAGAGCCTATCTTTGAAGGTGTAACGATAGATGTGGTTCCAACGAACAGATTGAGTGATGATCCAGTAAAGACCAAACCAGACTTCAGCAGCAAAGAGTCCGATCCAAATCCATCTGATCATCCCTGCTGATGGCCCACCAGCTTCTTCTTCTTCTTCTTGATCATTTGATCTTGATGGGATGATATGGATGGCCCTGTAAATCCAAATCAAACAAATACCCACAAAAATACTTGCTGCAAACAACCTGTAAGCTACCTTACTAGCCTTACTTGTTTCTTTGGTCTCGAACAATGGAAGTGCTACTGATGATGATGATGTCCTACTACTATGATCATGATCATGATCTCCCACATCAGTACTACTAGTCTCTTTAGTATCACTACTCATCTCTCTCTCTCTCTCTCTCTCTCTAGATCTCTTCTCTGATTACTCACTTTCTCTCTCTAGAAATCTTAGTTTTGAGTGTGTTCAGCCACTCCAATATATAATATATAACAATGAGAGTATTATTCAAGACGGACAAATTTGACAGAATCAACTAATAAAGACGAAACTTTGTTTACTAAAACTAATCAATTAATTAAGAATTAATCAGTATTATAATAACAGGGTAAGACGAAAATAGTGATTATATGAAAATACGCCAAACAAAAATTAATAATTTAAGTATTTAACATCGAAGCATAGATCATTTGATACCAACACCTTAATTAAATACGGTAATGCTTGAGTTACAGCAAATTCCTACAGAATTTGCTACCACTCAAGCATCCAACGGTCAAAGTGATTTGCATCTCTTCGTATTTCGCATCCCATCCTAAAGTGTTATGAATTTCACTGCCTGCTCTAGCAAATTCGGTAGGGATTTCCGTAGTCCTAGCACTACCGAATTAAATAAGAGTTAGGTTCGGCATCTAATATTTTATGTACTTTGGTAGGGTCCATATAGAGATAGATTTAAAAGTTGGTTTTGGCGAATATGTTTTACTTCCCACATATATTTTGAATAATGCTAAATTTACAACAAGAACCCTTCTTGTAGCTACAAGAAAGGTCATCCAACCGTGGTATATCAAATTCTATACCCTTCGTGATTTGTGCCTATTTTTTTTCACTTTTGCTTGAGCAAGTAGCAGTTTAGTGTAGGTGTAGGTGTAGCACGACCCTATATAAAATGTTGGTACAAACAGCATCTAGCCCATCAAAAGAACAAACAGCCACATTCTGATGATTCTAGACCAAAAACAATCTGATGGATATTAATTCGATTTGATTTGTTACCCCACCACCTCACGTAGCTATGCAGCCATATTCATGCAGTGCAACGAACTAACAATTGGCAAAGATGGGTGACACGTTATACAAGAAGATTGGGTGGACTTTATTTGGCGTTGGCTGATGCTCTGATGGCATGAAATAAGAACACTGGGACAGAGAAGAAGAGGTCCATTGTGCCACTTCACAAAATCCGTCCATCTAAATTATTAAAGTGCACTATTTGGACAGATCAAGATCATTCTCGATTTATGGTTAGAGTCATGCCTTAATTTATGATCAATGCCTAAAAACACTTTAATCTAAAAAGAGTGAGTAAATTTCACTTAACCAACATCTACATCGGATCATAAATCGGGCCAATGGACAGACAAAACAAAATCCAACCACACAATTCACAAAGAGGGAGAAAAAAATAAACGTAACTCAAAACTCATGAAAACGCAAAAAAAATTGTGTCAAACGGCATTTTACCTCTAAATTAACCCCTAGAAATAGTTTTAAACTTTTAATCACTCTGAAATCCAATGGCTCCTACTAGGCTACAGCACACGAGTAGCACAGTTCTAAACAAAATGAATAATCTTTATTATATAAAGAGTCCGGATATATGTACAGGTTTAAATGTACAGGTTAGATGTACAGCCTCTTGTGAGGCCCACATGAGGTTGATCTAAGGGCCGAGATTTTGTGAAAATGTTCTCCTCATCATGTAGATCATCTTCACCAAAAATCAGTAAATTCTAAAACTTCTAGCCCCACTAAAAGTTGTCTCTTTTTCTTATCGTTCATTTCTCACCGTTAATTTTTAATCAAATTCTGATCAACTTTTGGTGGGGCTAAAAGTTTTAGAATGGGCTGATTTTTAGTAAAGATGATCTACATGATGAGAATATTTTCACAAAATCTCGGCCCTTAGATCAACCTCATGTGGGGCCCACAAGAAGCTGTAAATCTAACCTGTACATTTAAGCATGTACATATAAACAAAGCCAACGTCGTGTCTTTTTGCTATTTGTAATCAAATATTCTTTTCTTACTTTTCTTTTTTTTTAAGATCGGTCTACATATATTATTGTCTTCTCAAAGTTATTTTAAGAACATTAATTGAAAGAAAATGTGGAATATGTATCATGATATTTTATCCTTTGTTCGATCTTCGCTCTAATCAAATACTTTAGTTTAAAGTGATGACTATTGATGAAATTTGTTTTTCTAATTCAGAGAGTAGTCAAATAACAGATCTGCCTGAAATCTTCACTCATAAATAAAATACAAAAAGAATATGATCCCTGTTAATATCTTTTCTTCTTTTTTTCCCCAGAACTCAACTACTCCACAACATGATCCATGCTCAGAAATTATTTGGTCAATCCATATATGAGCGAAAATGACCATGACTATGACCATGGAGAAATATCAGGATTGATAAATAAATTTGTGGACCAGCTCTCACTGAAAAATGACCTAACCATCCCGAACTGGAACCAGGACGGCAGAGAGCGATTTGTTCAATAACTAAGAAATGATCAAACCGAAACCGTCTTGTGGTTCAATTTTGTTGGCTTACCGATTTAATGCACCGTGGGTGCAGGTAAGCCCGGCGGCATTAAATCTTTTTTCCATTTTGAAATCAATTACAATAACTAGTATACAGAATCAAGATGGTTGTTGAGTTTGATGTGGTACCATAAAAATGAAAAGATCCAATTGTGTTTTCAACATTCTTTAACGTTTATATATTGGTATAGAGAAGGGTTAAATCTCTACAACTTGATCAAAAATCATGTGCGGCACAATATGTAAGTAAAAAAAAAAGGAAAATACAGACGAGCATATCCCCACCCATATCATATAGCCTATATATATTCACAAGATTTTTCTGATGCATCCAATAGAGGTTGGACACACAAACATCCTAGCTTAAGCATTCCTTGATTACAAAAGGGCAAAAGTAAGAAATGAGTTCTTACCTGAATCCAATCAGGGTTGATCATGTATTTCTGAGAACATATATATTTGTAGTTGTCTTCATGCTGTATTAGACGAACGTAAGATCTTTTCCCCCTCCAAAGCTAGTCTTTTGTGGAGACGATGTTGATGCTCGGCAAACTCCCTAAACAAGTCCCTTAATCGCTTCCCTTTCTTGAATTCTTTGGTTCCCCTGCGCACAACCTTTATTCTGGAGCCCAGTTCCACGTATTTAGGAGGCCAAGATAGACTCTACAAATTTGCATAATCATGATTCAATCAATAGTTAACTATTTAACAGTTAGAAACTAGAAATATGAATACTCATCAAGGAACACTTAGAAAAAAAGAAAAAATTCACCAATTTGATGAAAAAATAGCACGAAGGAAACCTCAACAGAGATTTCTTCAATTATTAAATTCAGAGAGTACTCCAAACCTAACCTCAGATCTCGACATTAAGTTCCCAAATGTACGATCCTTTAATTTCTCTTCTGTCATCACCCATGGCCTACAGAGAGTGAATGTAGAACTAAACAATAAGCTGCCATTGAACAACTCTATGATGTCAAGAATATTACTAACACAAAAATGGAAGTAAACTTATTGAAAATCCATGTTTTAAATGATTTGCACAGTAGGAATGTAAATATGTAAAGCAAATTCATGTCTAGATATGGCCGTTTCCTGTTGAGTTCCTCTTACTCATTTGGTTAATAACTGGTCAGAACTCGTTCTTCTACAGGATCTTCAATTTCTCATCTAACTAACCCCAAAATCCACCACAAGCTAATATTCAATGCATTCGTATTGTGGAATGTACCATACATCAAATATTCAATAGCAATTTTGACAATCAAAGGAAAACTGAATAAAATCAATGAAGAAGCAGCAATAAATATTAGCCCAAGCTCTAATTTCCTATGCTATGAGGAAACTTGTAAAGAAGTAAAGAAAGTACATATATACCTTCCACTTGAAGACATGATGAGATGAGCAGGATTACGTAAGAAGTCAGATAACTTCTGGAGCTTCTCTTTGCTATCTACAACGATGATTCCCCTTGTATATGTCTCTGACAACAAGCTCGGGAACACGTATGCTTGAGACTTGATAGAAACATGTTTATGTATGAAATTCACAATCGTTCGTGGGGCTAAATCCTTTTCCAAATTATCAATCAATATAAAATGGCAATTGTCTTTTTCTCTAAGATTCTCAGCAGTAATAGGTTTCCCTCCCATGTCTATATCCTGCCCATTCTTTTTCCAATCGATAACAGCTACACCCTGTTTCCAGAGAGTTCCAAAAAAATATACGTACAACATGCATTAAATTCTACTATTCTAGTAAGCGATAACCAATTTACCATACAAACAAACCTTTAAATGTCCGTGTACTAATCTACTGTTTAGAACTTATTGCTTCCTAAACAAAATAATCCAAACTACGTGTCATTTATCTGAATAATAATAAATGTGAACTTATAAAGCATTTTTACCTCCAATGAACAATCATCTTCAACTATGAAACCAGAATTGTGTGAAGCCAACTCAAGCTTCTCTCTTGACATCTTCAAGAAAGAGGCCAAGGTTGGATCAATTTGTGCACTTCCAGATGTAAGTTTGCAAATATGTTCAATACGAATTGACTCCTTACTCCCAACCATTGGACCATGTAGCCAGGAAACCACAAAGGAGCATCTGCACTCCTCTTCTCCTTCATCAAATTTGTGAGCTTTATAGGTGATCTGTGATAACATGATAGATTAAGTGACAGATATCCTTGAATAGGATTTCCACAGTTTATATAATCCAAATATCAATAAAACATTCAAACAAGCAGAAAATCTTCCAAGAAAGCAATAGGACCAACTATGCTTTGTGGAGAAGGTCAGGTTGGCACTGCAACCAGTAATCTAAAAGTAATTTTATAGAAATACTAGAAAAGCAACTTAATATTAAGAAAACAGTAGGATCCATAAGTTGGTTAGCATTAAAAAAAAAAAGTAAGGTTGAAATCAGGTCTGTTGGGTCTGATTGGTGATCTGAGGAACCCTGATGTAGAGCGAAAAGAGGAATGGGTAGAAGGCTAATAGCTATAAATAAGAAAAACAGCAAGGTCAAAAGGGTAGAAACTACTAGCTTCACACTAGTAGGGTTCTTCTAGGAATCACTCCTAGAGACCTAGTTCCACAACTAATGAAAAGTAGAGACTACATCTGGATCACATGTAGATCAGTATGGACTCTGGACCTTCCACAACTACGAAAAAACAGAGAACTTTTGGAAAGTCGGAACAATTGTCAAGGTGGAAGTTCCAAACCGACAATCCCAGTGGTAGTTTAATTAAGGCCAAATGACGTTACTGCCAATCTCTATTAAATTGTGATTCTAAATCTAGAACTAGCCATATAACTAGAAATTTTAAATTTTGTATAAAGAATACTAAATTTGACCCACACAAACCCAACTTAACTAATTCATGAAGTAGTTTATCTTCCTGGATTTCTGCTCAAGATAATCCCTGTAAAGAAAAATCCAATGTTTGAAAAATGTAATCAGAAGTCTAACAACAGATTTTCCAGCATCATACCAGAATTTAGGTTATATGGAAATTAAAGCCAATTATGTAGATAAAAATTGGAATTAGCAAAACAAAAAATAAAAAAAAAAATTAAATTCATTCGCATTATTAAAATACTCTCATTCAGGATCACAAATAGATATTGTTTTATGAAATAAAAAATAAATTAATTAAAAAATTAGCAACAAATTATTTAAAAAGAGGGTTATTTCCACTTCAATCATCCATAAGGTAAACAACAACAAAAACACAGTCTTGAATTCATCCAAGGTAAAATTCGAAATTAAAGCTCAGAATTCATAAGAACACAAACAAAGAAAATGATAATAATTCAAGAAAGATGTAAAAAAATTAAACTAAAGTACCATCAAAATAAATAGATTGAATAAATTTGCCCTAAATACACCGAGTTACTGACTCACTCACCGAATCAATTACTGCATTGTAAAACTTGAGGTCGAACTCACTGTAGACATAAGAAGCAGAAACAGTCATCCCTGTAACCAACATCCAGCATTCAGTGTCCTGCAACTGAACCGACGCCGGACGAAATTTTTCCTCGAAAAATTCTACTTGTTTCAAATTCTTGAAATCTCCAGCATTATATTCTTCATTGTACTCTTCCGAGAAGCCAACGTACTTTACTGTAAGGGTCTCGTTTTCTAGGGCCAACAAGATTGTATACCAGGCGTCATCAGTTGATCGGAAATCCAGGATCGGAGTCGGAGAATCGGACGTGACGTTACCGCCGGTAGAATGGTCGGTGGTGGACAGCGACATTTCTCACGTCCGATGAAAACAAAAACCCAATTTCGTGGAAAACGACTGACTGACCTGACCTTTTTTCTACTGAAAATGGGTTTCTTCTGAACTTTTAAACGGATGCTCTCAAATCTTCATCGAAAGCTACTCCATTCTCAAGATCAAGAAGTGAATACAGATTTGAGATTGAATAGCAGAACAAATTGAATGTATTTAAATGGAATCAAAACTTGAAGAAGAACATCAAAATCCTTTCTGACTGTTGAGACTTGAGAGAGTGAGTGAGCATTTTTTGCTCTTGGTTTATTATTATTATTTTTCACTCAAATCGTCTGTAATAATAACGGTTTTTACTTTTTCTGGTGGCAAGCTGACTTTCCACTCTCAGGTCTGAATCGTCTGATGGTCTGACCTGAACTGGGCCCCATTGATTTCCCTATATAAAAAAGTCACTCATGAGTATCATTTATTACTTTTCCTCGACATTCGTTTTAGTCGTCACTCATGC
>MVGT01000180.1:689255-705463 GCA_002174775.1 Macleaya cordata | reverse complement strand
TTTTTTGTCCCTGTGACTTTAGCCGCAACAATCCCTTCTTTTTCTCGTTTGAATTGTTTTTTTGGTAATGCTACAGGGAAAATGCTACAAGCACCTTCTTGCTAATACCGCTGATTATTTTATTCAAATTAGACCAAAATTAGACCCACGTTAGACCAAATTAGACTCAAATTAGATCCAAATTAGACCCCGGGTACAATTTTGTGTGCAAATCCGGGGTGCTTGTAGCATTACCCATGCTACAGAACTTACAGCAAAGACCATAGAAAATGCTAAACTTATAGGCCGTTCGGCAATCCCTTAAGAAGTTGCTTTTTGACTTATACAAGTCAAAAAGTAAAAAAGTTTGTATGGTAACATTTTTTCAAAGTGACTTGTAGAAGCAAAAAAGTTACTTCTTTTTGGAGCAAATTTTTTTTGCTTTTCTACTTCTTAGAAGTTGCTTCTCCTCGAGTACTGTGTAACAACTAATAACTCATCATTTTTTTAGACTTATAAGTCAATAGTTTACCATACTAACTTCTCCTTATCTTTTACTTCTCAAAAGTACTTTTGTTTTTTTTAGAAGCAGAAGCACTTCTGCTTCTGGTTGCCAAACGCCCTCTTATTATATTTTTTACAATTATTGTATCGTATAGTTATAAAACTAGGTTTAATACTCTTTGTGATTTGGGCTCATTCTAAATTTATTATGTTGCATTTGTGTAAAAAATGCAATAATAGTCTCTTTTGACAAGGGATTTGGGGGAGGCATTTTGTGGGGACCAGGGATTTGATGGAAAAATCATGTTATATTTTTCCTCAAAATCCCTGGTCCCCACAAAATCCCTCCCTAAAATCTCTTGTCCAAACAGACTATAAAAGTACTGGTCATTTATCAATTTAAAATGAATTTTGCTAGAATAATACCAAAATTTGACACTAGAATATTACATCTGCTTTTTAAAAGTGGTATGAGGGGCTGAAATGGAATTAATGTTATTTCAGCAACTGTTATGATTGGTTTCCAATCAATAAAATAAGCAGATGTAATCTTTGGTGTCAAAATCTGGTGTCCCTATAGTAATGCCCATTTAAAATAGACGCAAATCACAAAGGTATATCAATGTATGTAAATCACTAAATCATACATCCACCATTAAATTCACTCTTACTGTAGATTCTGTTGTAAGACCATGATGTAAGTTTCTTAATTTTTAGTGACAACCTTCTCTTTACTCTTTAATGACGTTAATATCCTCAATATGTAAATTATCTACTAAAAAATATCATGTTGTTAAAAAATTTATAAGAGCAAGTCTAGTGGAGATCTCATAGCAATAAACCCATCAGAAGGCAAGTCTAATAGAAACCTCAAAGCATCCGACGCGGCCTCCCCACTACTAGTTTGAGGTTCGCTTAATGGTACCATATACAACAAAAGTGTATATTTCCTTCTTTCAGTCGATGCACCTGAAGTGATCAGCTTCTTGTCATTTTACATTGCTGGTAGGGTAATGGCAAAATGTTCTCATCCACATCAACTTTTGGTTCTTCATTGGATCGTCGTCTTCACTGCTCTGAGCTCAACTCTTCTTAGAAACCTTGCATCTCTTTTATACTTGAAAGCTTTAAAATATGAGCAATATGAACTTACCCCCATTTGATAACTTTGAAACTCACTTAGCCCCCCACTTTTATTTATAAATCAGATGCCCCCCAAAATTAACGATTCCATCTTCTCAAATTGACGTTGCAAATTGGGGGCTTTGATCCCTCTTTGAGGGTCATATATGTGTGCTTGCTCGCTAAATTAATTAGTCATGTCTGTTTTTGTTGTTGATAGCTTAGACCTAGGTTTACTAATCGTAAAAACAAAGCTAATCTTTCAAAAGAAAAAAGAACTATGAAAGTGCAAAAGCCCTACGAGATGTAGAAAAATCAATGAACAAATCAAAACCTGGAAGAACCACAAACTTAACTAGGGAGGTGTAATTTTATTTAAGTTGCCACCACCATGAAATTTAATAACAACCGCCGGCAATTTTCCGGAGTCTTAACTCTCATTTTATTCATTTGATCATGTAAATATCTCAAACAACATACAAAGTTTATCCCCCTTTTTTGATAAACAGGGGAAAACTTTTAAAAAAAAAAAAAAGTATAAAAAGAAGGAACAGTCTGAAGTCTAAGGAGAAGAAATATTTTTACCAAAGAGTCCACTAATGCCTTTCCCTGGATCATTTTGTTTCACAATTGACTCCCCAACCAAAACCTGCAACGCATTTCCTCATCTTAAAACTAACTAGCACCATCGAAAAGAACAAGAAAAGAAGAAGAAAAAAAACTCGGTAAATCCTAATGTAGAAGTGTTTGCAGGGCTTACCGCTTTAACCCCAGCCTCTTGCACGTAAGCAATATCATCAGGAGTAAACAGCCCCGATTCACCAACTACCTGAAATATTAGGGAGACTAGATTTCATGCCCAATATAGAGGAAACCGAGTATTCAACTGTCTATGACTTCACTTGGGGAAGTAATGAGCTATATGAAAAGATCACTTACAATTATGTCTTTTTGACGGATAATTTCACCACGCTCTCCCTCAAGAAGCTGTTTTGTGTTACTAATATCAACCTCAAATGTTTCTGCCAATAAGCCGAAAAACAAAATTAATAACAATTCAAATATTATTATGTCGTACGTGTGTGATAATATGCTGCTGTACTTTTTCTTTTTGTTTTTAGAAATACTTTCTTTTTTTATTTTCTTTTTCCATCTATTAGTAATGGGGCTACATCAGGGTGTAGAAAATGACTCCACAAAACAGTTTACTGTTAAAACAATAAAGAGTGATGGAAAATAAATGTGATGTGAGCCAACAATCATGATTGAAAACAAGGTTTATGCTATTTGACTTTTAGAAAGTCGACCATCTCTGTAAGAAAGGGATACGGCAGGTTACCAAGGTTTCGGTTGTTGATGCCGATGAGTTCAATCCCGTCTATTCCTAGAACACGATCCATCTCCCTTTCATCATGCACCTTGAAAGAATTAGACAAACGGAGATTCATTTGTCAGTTCAGTGGAAGAGCGATCTTTTGGCATCAAAGAGAATGCAATAAGTAATTTACGTAAACAAATGAGAGTGCAAATTGCGACAAAGGAAAATCAATGTACATACCTCAACTAAAGCTGCCAACCCAAGAATTTTACAGATCTTAGTCATGTATTGGATATCGAGATCAGGTAACACAGCGGCAATCAACAGAATTGCATCAGCCCCTTTTGTGCGAGCATAGTAAATTTGCCATGCATCGATGATGAATTCCTTGCAGAGAAGAGGGCACTGCATTTCTTGCACAAGTCAGTAACTTATGGGCAGACAAACCGCTAAATAAAGCATACAATTAAAGAGTACGAATCCAGGAAAGAAGCGTGAAAAACACATGTAACACAAACCTCTATTCCAGCACCGCGGATTTTCTCAAGATTTTCAAAGCTTCCCTTCAATAAAAATAACCCAAAGAAGGGGGGAAGTGGTTAGTAAATTGCAATATTCTAAGTGTTTTAGAACTCAATCACTCCATCGCATGAGCTCAGAAATCTAAAAACCATTAGGTCAATACATAAACTGTATACCTGGAAATACTTCTCATCTGTTAAAACACTAAGGCAGGCAGCTCCACCTTTCTCATATGCTTGAGCTATTTTAACCTGGTCCATAGTCAAACCAAAGCACGTTTGATGGAAGAAAATAATCATCAATGAATCCAAAGTTGCAGAGCCATTTCATTTCCAGATGCCTTTTTTACCAGACAAGTGGTTGGGAGTCTTGGGGTATTCATAGGAAATGCTCATTCTCCAAGTATAATCTGTGTTTCAATTGTGACAAGACCATTATCCCATTTCCGGGATTGTTCACATAAATGAGTTTGTTGTGTGTAGATTGCTTGTTTCATGGTTATGACAAGACTAAGTGTTACAGACATAAACTGGCACAGTGATAAGCATTTTCCACAGTTATAAAATAAGTAGGAATAAAACGAGGAGAACTCAATGTAGTCACTCCAGCCTTCCAAAGCGGGACAGGGATGTAATCTATAAATAAAAGAGCTGAAGTATTTCTAGCTTTCGCATTCTAATAAAATCTACTTCTTACCAATGAGGGGGGAAAAGAAAAGAAAGAGCTAAAGCAACAGATTTACCGGATCGAAATCCTCTCTCAACACCCCTCTGCTTGGAGAAGCCTTCTTTACTTCAGCTATTAAAGCAGGTAGCCCTGTACGCAGATGAGATTTCCGCAGAGCTCCAACAAAATCTCTAACAGGCGGAGCATTATCGAGTGCTTTCTTTAACGAAGATAGAGGCCTCCTCTCTTTTAACTAAAAAGTAACAAATTTACCAAAAATTACAGCGTAATCATCACAGAATAGTAAGAGAGAAATCAATTGGGTTCAAGAAACAGGATTAGAATGTACCTGTGAGACTTCCATGTCCTTGTTCCAAACTATTTCCTCTAGGATGTTACGAGGAGTGTTGCCTTCATTTTGTAATCGGAACTCGAAAGGACCCACATAATGCAAAGGAGGTCCAGTAGGTGGCCGTCTTCTGATTCTAATTCCCTGGTTGGCAGCTATCTCTTCTTGGAACCTCCCCACTTCCCACTCCTTGATTTTAAGGGCATTCTTATAATCACTTTCTGGCGAAATTGTAACCGACCCATCCTTCAACTCAGACTGCAAGTACCAAAATGAATCATGATAAACAATTACTTAATATCTTCCATCATTTTACTCTAAGAATACATACTTCTTGACATTGCAGACCTAACTTTCACTTTAATTAGCTAAACTCAAGACTTAAGAAGCTGAATATATTCTGATCATTCTCGGAGCTGATCCCTGAATTCCAGGGAATGCCTTCTGGGCTAAAAAAAAAAAACCTTTTTTTTTTGCAGACAGAAGCTCTTAATTTGTCTTTAATGTACGGAAGAGTATTGACAAGCCCAGTTCAAAATCCTGGTATCTTACATTTTTCAATGCTTCAAGCAAGAACTTGAAAAAACATAAACTCAATCCAGGAATAAACCCCAAACACCCTAAAATCAAAAGGACCCAAAACCCCAAAAGAAGGAAACCATAGTTCCCAGCTAAGAACCCCACCAAGACCATTGGAGCATATGACTTTCAATTTTGGAAAATAAAAAAAATTGGAACAACACCCACCAACTAAAAGCTTTCAGAATCAAAATGGAAAATTAAAGAAAATGAAGCTCAAATTTTTATTAGGGGAAAGAAATAGAACCAAGATAACTGACCTGTTGAGCTCGAATGCAACGTAGAGCGATAGATTTCCTTCCAGTCTTTAATGGAGATCCTAGATTCATAGACCTTCTAATCATGAGACTCCTCTGTGTACATTTCAGAGTGGATATGTCTGGAACAGAAACCCTAGGAGTAGTTGCTCTGATGGAAGTCGACTCCATGATTTTTTTTTTTTTTTTTTTTTTTTTTTTATGCAAAGAATAATAATAGGGTTCTAGAGCCAAACCCAAGTTGATCCTTTGATAGGGGATCAGCCACCGAATTCAATGAAGAATTGTACTACAATGCTCTCTCTGTTTATAGTATACAGAGGAGAAAAAAAATTGTAAAGACCACTACTAGGGCAGGGCCAGACTTCCAATTAAATAACTTTCTAATTAAGCAGATTTGCTAACGTAATATCAGATATGGTTTCTTTTATTAACAAAGAAGAAGAGGAGAAGGGAAAACGTGATAAATGCTTGCAGGTAAGGGATTTTTATGCCATTGTAGGAGAATCAGGAGGAACTTAATGTATATGCTGTGAACCTAATCTATCAAATATGATAGGCTATGCCCCATCCATACCGTTATATCGAGACACGTCAGTTTTTATTTATTTTACTCTCACTAACAGATTTCTTTGGATTTCTTTTGAGTCGAAAGGATCTATGATCAATTAATATTTGAATCATCCATTTACTGCATATTCATAGCCATTTAATCTCTTGCCTATAGCAGCTTGCTGCAAATGGAAAATTCTAAATTCACCCGTGATTCTCATCGATCCCACTAAATTTATCTGTTGATGTGAAACTAATAAAATCTAATGAGAATGTGAAATGAATGATGTGATACCTTCATGAGAATGTGAAATGAATGATGTGATACCTTCATTTTTATTCTCTCTAAATTTAATTGATGACAGGCTATGCTCGCAACAAATTATCATGAAAAGAGAATATTAATCCCGTCAAAAACCCATAAAGTTGAGGCATTCGCCGCATTTCAAATGTACATTTCCGATGTAAATATTAGCTGAATACCAAGAACAATCTTAAACCCAAAAATCGAAATACTATATTTGAATTATAGAACATTCTCCCAAGTCCCACCATTTCTCCAATGTTTCATTTTAAATTATTTTTTATTTTTTTATTTTAGAAAAATAAACAATTTTTGCAAACACTTGTCTATTTTGATAAGGAATAAGATATAATCTTATAAGTTTCAGAAAAATCTAACAAACAATCAGAGGACAAGGATCACAACCTTGATGGAAAATTACAATTACAATTACACCACTAAAATCCAAAGACAAAAGTATGGAATTCTTACATTACATAGTAGACCTTCCTTACAATGTCAGCAGTAAACGACTGCAGCTTAGATCTCTATTTCTCTCTCTCTCTTTTTTGGTTGGTTCTATTTCTCTCTTTCTCTTATTTGAAAAGGTTCCTGAATCCATTCAGTAAATTGAGAGCTCTCAATTCGCCGCTTCTCATGTCCCTCAACCTTCTCCGCAGTATCTAGATTTCACAGAAACATATCATCAGCAGATCGCGCGAAAATATAATCATATCTTAAGGTGGCAAAATGCATTTACTTTTAAGCACATAAAAAATGGTTTTCTCATCCTTTCTGTCTGCTTGAAATACTAGTCATCAATCATCAATTTGTAAAATGGATGAGCGGAGCCTTTATAGTCTTACATATTGGGAACGAAATAAGATTCGCCGCTCACTGGTACACAAGTCTATAGCTAGCTGTTTCAGAAACAATTTCCGGTTGATTTGCTTAGGTGATGTCACATCCAAATCAAGCGACCCACTTCCCTGGAACATTGAAGAAAAAAAAGAAACAATGCGTAACGAATTCAGATTTAAGAACATAAAAGGGCTACCCAAATACTTGAAGCATCAATCCATGACATAAAGCATGGGTAAATGAAATGATTTTTGTTACTATTCGACAAATCTTTGTTAGCTAGTGAGTGTATTGTATTCATCTCATAATTGAAAGAAATTCCTCACCTGCAGGAACTTCGTGTACTTCGATATGCTTGATTCACAACTATCCAAAATGAACTGAAGGGCCTGTTCCTCTATTTCAGGGTATCTAGAGTCCTTCTTGGATGTTGTCTTATTTGAAGCCGCGGCAGCCATCTGGTGCAAATGTTTGTAATGAAAGTATGAAAAACGATGGACATAAAGCATAAATGTAGAAATATGTGGCTTTGATTATAGATTTTTTTAGTTACGTATATTCTCTATTTATGTATATTAGATTTATGTATCTTATGAAGCATTCAGAAAGAGGGTTCAACTGTCTAACCTCTTCAAACTGTCTAGTCATACTTGGCGGGCTGACCGCTAAATAAGCATATGCCATCAACTCCAATGGCCAACCAGTGATCTGCAAAGGAAACCGTTGAGACCTGCTCAACAAGATTATAAGCAACATAAATCACCAGCACCACCATCACGTTAATACATAATTGAAGCTTTAATGAAAATAGTGCAAATAACATAAGTAATGCCTCCCCAAACCTTACATAAACTGTATTTTACACAGTTTCATGTGCATTGACAAGCAGGAAGAAAAAAATATTCCATGAACAAGTAATCAAACTTAAGTTCAGGAAAGAATCGTTGGATTAAATAGGAACTCACTCAGACAAGCCATGCCTCCTCAAAGCTTCCAATTTCTCATTGTAGCATTTGTCAGATTTATCAAGTGACAATAACAACTCAGCGGAATCACTTGGGTTTGACCCCTCCCTCGGAACAAATCCATATGACAGCAATAGCTCTCCATTAGATTTCTTCCCGTATGAAATAAAAACCTGTGGAAAATCCATAGAGACAATCCTTGTCACTGAGAAAGCTTAGAATCTGGAAATATTTTTATTTTTTATAGATAAAGGATTTTTTAAAGAGAGAAAGAGAGGGAAAAAGACAGAACAAAAAATTTACTACGTACTTACCTGCTCACCTAGCTGATATGGCCGATCAGTAGTAAAAACAATTCCCTTTGATGATTTATCGTAGTCCAAAAATGTTTCCACCTAGAGCAGCCAAGTGCAGACATATCTAGTTAACTTTAAAATACATAAGTAAAATATAATGATTTTGAACAAAAAATGTATCTGTGGATAATAAAAGTTACATCACAGCTATGATTAAGCATGTCTGCCCAAGGGACTAAGGCAATTCTTCCATCCATTGAGGGCAATCGAACCTGTGATGACAGGAAACAATAAGAAGTTACAGTCCACCAACATAAATAAATCCATAATCAGTTGCAATGTTCTTAGGAAGCAAAATCCAAGCATTTCCTAGAATTCTAATACATAGGAAAATTACCAATAAAATTAACAGGTATAAGTGCAAATCTTCTTATGATACTATGGTTCATCTTTACTGAAATAACCAGGAATCCAATTGTAAAGCTTACTTACCAAACGTGAGAAAAGAATACCGAAAGACCACTTGAAAGTCTCCATATTGAACACCTGAAATAAGATATAAATGTAAGTTCGCAACAAATTTGTGATAGATATGGTTAAATAGCTGCAACAGGAGCAAGGATTCATCAACTGCATCTGTAGATCGAGGAATTAAATGTTTAAACACTTCATACTCCAGCTATGGGGGAGGCTAATTTTTTTGAGTTCCTGGATCCTTCATTACAAAGATTTGGACCAATGAATGGTACATCAAGGAATAAGGATTGAAGATGATCACATCTATTTTTACTGTTCCAGATCCCCAAGGTGCCAAAACAGGAGTAGGTTTCACTAAGAAAAGGAAGCCGTTGGTAATATCATATTATCATATCGATGTTAACAAATCAATTATTTTTCCACTGACCTTTATATCAGATGGGTTGTAATAGTTTACCCAGTTATCCAGGGAAAAGGCATGGAAGTTGAGTGAATTTGATCAAACTCAAGTTGAAATTGAAAACTAGAGTCACAGTTACACAAAATTGAGTTGAACAGAGAAGTACCTCCTCGGGAAATAAATGAGGATACTTGGAAAATATCCTGAGCCTTAAATCTTTGTATCTGCACAAGCAGTTTTAAACCATGTTCGGTGACTAGAAGCTACCAGACAGTAGATAAAGATAAGCCCAGATATAAACTAATACAAACGCATAAACCAGTAACTAAGCATAAGATGTAGCACACATTAGTAAAAGGAGAGAATGCATACGTTCCAGTTACATCATTAATCCTTTCAATCGCTCGCTCTCTAATCTGCGAGGCTACCAGATATGTATCTAGTTCGGAGCGTGTCCTGAAATCATATACAGAGGCTGTAGGGGAAAAACTGAGAGTACACCCTTCTGTAACCATAAACAGAGAATTTTTAAAGTACTCATTGAGTAATCAAGGAAGTAGGAAATTTACCAATACAAGAGTGAGTAAGGTTGCCGAGGCAATGCCGAGATATAATTGGACCATCTTGAAGACTTCATGAGACTTGCTTCACTAATCAGGTAAGTAGCAAGCAGTGGCCAATCTGGTACAAAATTTCTTTTTAACACTTCTCCAGCTTCTGGGCAGCTCCATTCCTTTACAAAGGCAAAAGATGCATGAATTAACTCATGCATTTACAACTCAGCTTTTACTGCGGAACTCAGACTCTTGCTTCCAAGAGCAATTATATAGACTCTGTTAGCTGTATCATACTCTTAAGGTACAAGCTTATACAATGCATTTGGCCCACAAACATATCAAGATTAAATAAAACTCGAATTTTTCAAATTTTACACCGCATTTCCAACAAGGATTTAAGCTATTCAATTTGAGGGAAAATTCTTGGATGGGCCATATCCCAAAATCATAAAATTTGTGACAATATTAACTGCTTAATGTATCCATTTTCTATCCAATTGTTAATCTAAGTACCAACTATTAGCACCAAAACAATATCAATCTGACTTCAAAGCATAACAAATTAACAATTCAGGACAATGGAAATTAAACTAAAATTCATTCATTCTATGATAAAACACCCAAAATCAAGATAAACCCTAGCAGCAGTTTCAGAATCTAATAATTCTTCTTTAAAATTCTTACCGAATCAGCAGAGATAACCAGAGATGGAGGAACAAAGAGCAAATTTTCACCCTTCCTAATATTTTTCAAAGCAACCAGACCTCTTTCTCCAACCTCGACTCTTTGAATCCCCATTTTCTGTGGTGGAAGACCGGATTCCGATAACCATGTCTGCAACGCAGATGCATTCTCTAAAGAATCAACATCGCATCCCCAAGGAATCTTCTGGTTTGCTGGAGCTATGGTGCTGTCGTTTGAAGTAGTTGAGACAGAGCAACAAATTGAGTTTCTCCGTGAGATTGTTGGAGAAACATAGTTTCTTCGAATTGGGGAAAGAGGGTGTGAGAAATGGGGGATGAGTGTTGAGTAGAAGCTTCTAGAAGCTTCGGCCATTGTTGCCCACCCAGAGTGAAGGAGAGCTCAACAGAACAAACAGAACAGACCCTTATCTGTTTGGGAAAAAGGAGAACGTAAGGTTTTAAACGGTTTGTGGAAAATGAGAAAACCATAATTTACTTGCGGTTATTCTCGTTTTCTTTTTATGGCGGGTAAAAGGATGTTGTTAAAGGCGCTCCCAAAAAAATTAGGGGCTCCCATATGTGTTTTTGACTTTTTTTCTAAAGTTGGGATAACCCCGACAAAGATACACCTCGACAATTAGGACAAAGATACACATTGACTATTAGCAATAAGTGTGTTAGAAGCGCAGAAACATCGTCAAAGATCACAAAGAAGTCGTCACTTAGGACGAAGAAAAACCACTAATATTCACGAGCATACGAAAATCGCACAGATGAGAGGCATCGCTACCAGAGACGAAGAGAGGACTGGTAAACCACATCCAAGAAGTTTCAATTTCAAGACCTCCAGGTCATGGGAGGAGTACAGAAGTACTAGGCCTAACGTCTATGTGCTCATACTCATATCAAAGGGGCACAATAGGGGTACTTCTGAATGGGGCATTTGGTCCCTCCTCATGATAACATACTAGTGTAGGTCAAGAAATCTTTTACACATCTCTCCCAGTCCCCATTTTCCCACCAACATGTTACCCAATCCGAACCTCATCTCCTGCAATTTTTCTTCCTCTCCATCTCTACTACCTAAAACCCTAATCTCTAGAATTTCACTTCAGTCTCCTCCCAAAACCCAAATTTCTAACCATAAACTTTCATTATTCAAAACTGTAAATCATAGAATTTCTCTTAAACCCTATAATAAATTCTCAGTTTCAGCTACATTTTCTCCATTTAGGAGACCTGGATTTCTTCAAATTTATCGAAGTTCCTTTAGCAGCCAGAATTCAGAAGATGCTGTACTGAAAGAGAGCCCTGCTGTGGAAAATAAGCTTGGTACTGGTAGTGGAAATGGTGGGGATGGTGAGAACTGGACTACTTCGATTTTGCTGTTCTGTCTGTGGGCTGCACTTATGTACTACGTTTTCATGCTCACCCCTAACCAGACTCCGGTAAAACATCTATTATTTTATCTATCTATGGTGAGAATTGTTTTCTTTTTTTTGTTGTCACTCTGATTGCTTATCACAAAAAAAAAAAAAAAAAAAAAAAAAAAAAAAAAAANTTCCCTATATATGCTTAGATATGCATCCAGTTAACTGGTTAAATCTTCAATTTGATTCCTTTAATCTTGTTGCTTTTCTTGCCCTTAATTGCTTACTATAAAGTTCTAGTTTTCTGATTGGAGTTGCCAAAAGACACAAGAAGTGGAAACCCAGATAGATACCTTTTGGTAGTTTATGGTTTCAGTGATGATTTATTATGGAAGGGTTAACCATGATTTAAGAAGAATTTATGCAATGGGGCATTCTTGTTACTGATCTTCAGATTACTGATATAAAAACTAATAATAGTTATATTCAAATTAGCTACCAAAATAATGTGGGCTCATCCCAGCTTACAGAGAAGAGAATTTTAAAATTAATTGAAAAACAAACTAAAAATTAAAAAAGTTGAAAGAGATATAATCCCTATCAGATTATTAAGACACCCAATCTGGCATATTTTTCAGCAGTTAAAATGAGAGGAAACTATAGCCAGAAAGAAGCTCAATTTACTGATGGTTATAGATCCCGCCATACCGATTTTGTTCCACCCCTTCACATTGTCATGTTATGACTATGCCTTTTATATGGTACATTTTCTCTGCTAGAGTTGAATAATATGTCAACCAAAATATGAAAATATATAATCTTAAATTTCTCTCTATTTAGGTTTTTTTCTTCATTTAGTTGTATATTGATTAACTTTTTGAACTTTAACAGTCCAGGGACATGTATTTCTTGGAAAAGCTCCTGAATTTGAGGGGAAATGATGGGTTTAAGATGAATGAAGTGCTTGTTTCACTGTGGTACATCATGGGTTTGTGGCCCTTAGTTTATAGCATGCTTCTACTTCCGAGTGGTAGAAGGTAAAAAGTGATGGTTTAACATTGCAGTTTCATGATTTCAAAAACTCCTACATGACTTGTTTGCTATTATCTAGAGGAATACAAGGGTCAGATGGTAGCTTTTGAGAGCTGCAATTCCGTTCTGTACAGATGGGTCAGCCACCACCCAGTGACAAATTGCTTGATCTCATTATTCTCTATATTGAGACACTGTTGATCAAGGACTTCGATTCATTTTTTCACTTTGAGATCTGGATTTGGTCTATCGAATGGTGAGTCACTGAGTCCTGGCATCATTAGTGGGGCATCACAAGGGAAGAACCATTTTAGCTCTGTCTCTATGTTTGGCAATGAAGTTCGATCATGAAATCAGTTCACAGTACTGATATATGTTTAGAACTTGATCAGCCCGCCATAGGTTTATCCTGAAACCATCAGAAAGATGATGAACAGCCTTTGAGTGACCAAAACTATCTTCCAGGTGAAAATCAGCTCAATTAGATGATTACAACCATCCTACCTAGAGTTGTTCTTATGGGCTCTTTTTCATATGTTTAGTGAAGCATAAGTCAGAAGATGAACCCTGATTCGCTCCCCATATACCTAGGAGAATTCCATGATGAGACTCATGTTCCGCTATGTTTTACTTCCTTGCATGTCTACCATTGGATGGAGGGAGTTTTCATCCCACCTAACTCAAGTATTCCTTTTTACTATGTAAATTTCTGAGGTACTAAATATATCTAATATATCCATTTTCCAATTGAATATGCAGCTCAAGAAGCAAAATTCCTGTTTGGCCATTCCTAGTGCTTTCCTGTTTCGGTGGTGCATATGCTCTTCTTCCGTATTTTGTTCTTTGGAGACCACCTCCACCTCCAGTCGAAGAAGCTGAACTCGGGAGATGGCCTTTAAACTTTCTGGAGTCAAAATTAACTGCAGGGGTATGAAGTTTTGAATACTAGATTGATTAATTTTCTTGATATAATAGAGTATCTAAGCTACTAATCAGGTTATGTACTGTCTACCAATTCATAATGGTGATCATGCCATCATGGTGGTCCAGATCACCATTTGATTTGTCCCTCCAATTGTTCTATGCCAATAATAGGCCTAGGAGATCTCCTAGGTTAGGAATAATTGAGTGATTGGAAATAACCCCCTGCGAATGTCACCTTTTTCGCTTAGACATTAACTTGTCTCAGTTTCTGATAGGTTGGATTTTTCTCAAATGGATATCATTTTTGCATAATGATGCGCTATCCTTTTTTGTTTAGAGAACCTGAGCTGCTGGTCACTCACTACCTGCATGATTTGTTTGTCACACCAAATATTGCTATGCTCCACATTAATTCCAGCTAACTTACCCATGGATGTTTGTGCCACCACTTGATGGGTCTGCACTCAGAGAATCAGCTTGATAGGATATTTCTGGCCATTAGATCATGCGATAGCATCATGGTTGAAAATTTTCAAGTTAATTATTGGTAAGAAAGAAATGCTGAAATCTAATGGCTAGGGATCACCTATCAAGCTGACGGCTGCGTGTATGTTCACCAAGGGCTGGCCCAAACCTACATAAATCAGTTGGTCGGAAAAACTGTGCCACATGGTGGTGTGGCTAATATTTCGGAAATATAGGAGTAGTTGCAGACTAGCCAAGAGGTGGCTCTAGCATTCATGGGTCAGTTGACCTGAAGAGCTGTGTCAATGGAATGACCAAGTGACCAACACGTAGGGAACTTAGAATATAGAAGTAGCCGAGTGGCAACTTTAAACTTATTTATTTTATTTCTCGAAGAAAAAATGTAACTCCACTGTACATCAGATATTGATTGCTGCAGGATTAGGTATAATCATATCTGCTGGTCTAGCTAATGGAGATGTGTGGACAGAATTCTACCAGTACTTCAGAGAAAGCAAATTCGTAAGTATCATTAACCATGGTATTCATCTTGAATAGTTTAATAATACCTAATCTTTGAAGAGATCGGTATTTGAGAGGCACTGTTAACTTTTAATATAGGCACAATAATAAATAAGTCTTGCTTAGGAGATGCTCAATTTGGGGATTGTCATACAGTTGGGTCCTAACCTATCTGCATGTGTGTCACTTGTATCAAACAGCTACTTCAACATGATACTCCAACATGGGAAATCCTGAAATTTTACTTGTGCATGCATTTATAGTTGTTTCTTGTACATTGCAGATCCATGTCACATGCCTTGATTTCACCTTACTATCGACGTTTGCGCCTTTCTGGGTTTACAATGATATGACTGCTCGGAAATGGTGAGGCTTCTATTTACAATTGTCTGTTTTTTTTGTGTGTGTGTGTGTGTGTGTGTGTGTGTGTGTGTGTGTGTTTGGATTTCAGCTCATTATCTTCTTCCGGTAGTTGCCAGTTTGGGCAGAGGTAGCCTATTATGTTGAGCATTGGTTTGGCAGACTAGTACTCATTACATCAAAGAGTCGGTTATGGTAGACTAAAACCAGTTATATATTAGCAGGATTTTGTCGGTCCAGGTCTTGGATTTTAGCGGCGTATTGTTCTGTTTTGCAGGTTGGACAAAGGGTCATGGATTCTGCCCTTAGCACTGATTCCATTCTTGGGTCCTGCTTTGTATCTTGTTCTGCGGCCACCAGTTTCAGCTGTGCCAGTATCCCTGACCTCGACTACTACTACTACGACAAAGCAAAAAACCTAATTGATTTTTCAGTTTTACCCCATGCAGTCCAGTGGGGAATCAAACCTCCATACTATCAGATTCTAAGTTCCACATTGGAATGAATGATTATGAATACATAAGCAAAAACAGCTTCACATTACAATTTACTTACATGTATGTATTTACAAATCAAAAGTGCTATTGAAACCGCTCTCTATATATGTATATTTATACAGATTGACGTGGCACCCTCAATCCACCACTCATTGTGTAAAATAGTTAGTTGTGGGGACCACACAAATCACAATAAATGGTGGATTGAGATTGTCACCTCAATCTATATAAATATACAGATTTAGAGGCCGGTCAAAACAGCATTTTCCTTTACAAATTGTGTTTTTGTGTTGGATTAATTATTTCCAAATATAGAAACAATGCACCAAAAAGCATGAGTCTGGATACAATCAAGCTGAGGTCGGTCAAACATTGACCCAGGTGGATGAGTTGACCACTTGGTATTTTAAGTGTGGGTATTGGAAATTTTTGATGTCACGTGGTACAGTGAATTCCTGGTGTAGATCCAATCAAAGGCCCGTCTTCCTCATCTGCCATTTGCAGCCCAACCCCAACCCCAAACTGTGATAACATGGGAAATCTTTGGTTTTGGTGGGTAATATTTGATTAGGTCCGGGTTCGGGTCCCACCACCTAGGTGGAAATTCAGACGCATTCAATATACTAGTGCTTTCTGGGGTGGCGGACCAAACTGTGATAACGTGGGAA
>MVGT01000180.1:639002-686274 GCA_002174775.1 Macleaya cordata | reverse complement strand
CCAAGCCGCCACTAATAACCCCTATAGTGGCGATTTGTGGCCGCCGGTAATGTCTAATTTCTATAAAAAAATTATTTTTGAAATTTTATCCAGCAAATCAAATCCTGCAATAATAAAATTCAAAATTCTTCATTTAAATTCAATATCCATCTCTAATATACCTCATGATAACATTTCCATACAAAAAACTAGTCTAGATCCACCATCCTACAATAATCAATACCCTACTTCTATCTTTGAAGTTTGGTATGTACAAATTGTACAAGATCACAAGGAAAGCATGCTCTGGCGCTTCGCCGATGTCACCTAATCTATCCATAGGAAGAGCGCCATACAAAACCTGCATTCAAGGACAGGCTTATATACATGGTATACCAATCATCTGATGTTTAAACATTTTTCAAACTTCAAAAATAGGTATTACATCTTTAAATTGGATTTTCTAAGCTACCATGGAGTGGATCTATTGATCTTGAAATCACATACCATTGAATTATTGATCTCGTTAAAAAATAAATAACTTCATTAAAAAAACTAAGAAAGATAAAGAAAAGAAATGTATATTATTGTAATATATACTGCATGAGAAATAACTTTTAAGAGAGCTTTCCATGTCATTCATAGAGTTGCAGCTGTTCAACTCCATTAATAATAATACGTTACATGTTAGCATCTGATCATATATAATATAATATACATAAAAAATCTTGTCTTTAGTAGATAGTTGCTTTCAATTAAGTTTAACCTAGCTTGTAATGAAATTTTAATTAATTTAATTTTGTAAAATAAACATCATGATTCCTCTTGATCATGGTGGGGACCATTCAAAGTGTTTATAGATTTCGTGCTACTTCATTGCCCGGGTTTTCAGGAAATTATTTATTTTTTATATACATTTATTTATTATTAATTAGTCTAGTAATTAGTATTTAGTAACAACTAAAAAACAAAATATATACTAATGAAATAATAAAACCTTATAGCTAGGGCATCATCTCTAGTTAATTATAACATAAATTTGGATCTAAAATGAAAGAGATTCGATCCCTATGGTGGTGCATGTGGGTTCCTCATCAGACCCCTAACCATAGCCTCATGAATGGGTTTTTGTTTTCTTTTGATTTATTTTTGACTTTTTAAAAAAAAAAAAATTAAATAAATGAGTTGCTAAATTTTGTGAACATTTTGTTCTTAAGTAAAACCCAGGCCCAAAAAAAAAAGATTAAATGAAAGATACAGTTTAGTTGAGAAGGTCTTAATTAGTGGGGTCATTTATGATGCTAAAAACCAAATTAACTAGCTAAAATAATTATGCTTGAGTTTGTCTCAAGGATAGGTAGCATCTCAAACTGTTTTTGTTAGGGCTTAGGAGTCTTATTTTGACATTAACAGTAGTAAAACAAAATTAACTCACTAATATAGTTGTCAAAATTCGAATTATAACTTTCTAACAACTTCTTGTGAAAAAACATCGATGATCGATGTTGTCGATGACTTGGGCATCAAGTCAATGGATACAACAGAAAATAATAATAATAATAATTAGTAGATTGATCAGAATTATGAGAGCTGATGGTGATCTTAATTAGCTAGATTATAGAATATAGTGATGGTTTGATACTGATTAAATGCTTTTGAATGGGTCTGCTTAATTATAAGGTTTTTTTGTTATCTAAATTCTGGTTTTTGTTTACTAGAGGGTAGCCAGTGGATTTTACTTTTTCAATATTGGTAAAAGTGATGATCAAAATAAAAAGATTTCAGGTATATATATGTGAAAGCCCCGGACTGGTTTTTGTAAGACTTAATTAGCCCAAAAATGTAGCCCCAAATTGAGGCCCAAAAAAAGTTCAATGAACCAGACTCATTTAAACCCTAATCAGTAATCATAATCCTAGTTTAGGAAGTAGAGTCCTGATGATATGCCAAGCACGTAGGATATAAATAGTAGTCATGAATATTATATATAGTACCTATAATTAATTAGGGCTTTTTGGCCAGCTTGCATGGGACCTTTATACATTTATACAAATCCCCAGTTTTGGTCTAAAGAGTCCCCACAGGGCATCAAATTTATTTTTTTCTCCTCCAACAAACAAAATTTTAGTTGTATATATGTAAACATTTTAGAACAAACTTGACATCAAATCTTCTTATATATGTTGCTCTAAGAAATCTTCTTTTGATATATGCAGTACTCTCTCTCTCTCTCTTCCTTTGAGTTGTGAATGCTTCACTGTTAATTTGTTTAGGGAGAATTTTCATTAGAGAATCTTAAAGATGCCAACAGATTGAGTACTAAGATCCAAATAAGAATGAAATTAGAACTTTGGTGAATTAACATAAGAAAATCATTTTTAATGATGCTTGGCCTCGATGTTAAAAAACTCCTAAAAAAACCCTGCATATTTAGGGCCCATATAGAATGATCCAATAGTCAATTTTGGTGATAATGTTTACTTCACCATAGTCGTGGATATTATACTCACCAAAAATCAGTTCATTTCAAAATTTAAAAACTTCTTATTCTAATCAAAACCCCATCAAAAATTAGTTTGAAATCAACGATAAAAACAATGATCATTTTTCCATTAATTTCTAACTATTTTTTGATGGAGTTTTGATGGACTTACAGATTTTAGGATAGGCAATTGTTTTTGAAAATAATCTCTAAAAATCACCATTTTAATTATTTTCATGTGACTCCTATGTTTTTTTAAGAGCTTTTTAATACTGGGTCTAAATAACCCTCTCTAACTTAATATACAGCATTGATGATGAAAGGGTAAGTCTAAAGTCTAGACCTGGTTTAACCAATTTCTAATAAAATAATTTAATTCTATTGCAAAATTCGAAGTCAAATTAAGGTTTGGACTTTTAATACTTGTTATAGTCTCCTCATGATGTGCACGGTACATAAACTCAACATTTAATAGATTTTTTTTTCCCTTTTTCAATTGTTTTAGATTACTCAATAATGAAATAGGGTTGTAACTAAGGTTTTGTAGTCAAGATTAAGACAAAATTTTTATAAACCCACGTAAAAATAATAAAAAACAATCGGTTTTTTATAAACCCACGTAAAAATAATCCAAAAACAATCGGATGATCTCTTCAATTTATAGATCACTCTCACAAAAAATAATTCTTAAATTATCTCTACGTGGATTTTACCAATATTTGTTTTAAACTTATAGCTACAAAACCTTAATAGTTGCCCATCCAAACTTTTCCAATAATATTAAATAGGGCCTACTAAATATTGTCCTTTGAAAGAAAACAAAAAATTAAATATTTTAATTGGTTCATGAGAACCAAACAAACGAATGGTCCATCGTGACTTGAACCGGGCCAATCAATTCACAAAAACAGCCCTACCCGACCCGACCCGACCCATATTGTAATTGACACATCAGGAATTGAAGTGTTACCAATTACAAAGACAACTTTGACTGCCCCATTTTAAAGGGCAAAAAAACCACCACGAAACAGTAGTAAAACTGTAAAAAAGTGGTTCCAGTTCTAGTTCTGTTTTCTTAAATTACTGTCAAATTACTGTCAAATTACATCAACTTTTTATAATTAACAAAAATAGAATTATTAAGGAATTAGCACTAAAAATTCATTCTGAAAATCCCCAAATCAAGATAAAATTGAAGGGCAAGACAGGAAACAAATGACTAAAGCAAGGGTATTATAGTAGTTTAATAGATGCACGTAGAGAAGTAGTAATCGTAGTAGTAGTAGGTGTAGGGACAGAGAAATTGAAGAGACATCTAATTGCTTGATTCGGACCCTTTTGTTTGGGGACAAAAACAACGACATTATTGAATGAGAAAAAAAAGCTTTAGCTTTACTCCCCTCCCTCTCTTTCTCTCTCTAAAACTCTTTCTCTCTCTAGAATAGCACTCCACAGACAACTCTTTCTTCTTTATTTTCTCTCTCTCTCTCTCTCTCTCTCTCTCTCTCTATCTATCTATCTATCTATCTCTCGATCTCGTTCTTTCTCTCTCTGACCACAGAGAGATATCAGGAGGAGTTAGGGGGAGTTCTTGCTTGCTTTCTCTGTATTGTACCAGTTTTAGTAGGTTCTTTTTTATTTCCTAAAAGCAAATACTAAAGTTCTGATCTTTGAAGTTCAGGTACTCATTTGGACCTTTTTAATCTTTACTACAACTGGTTTTGTTATGTTTGCTTGATGGTTTAGTATTCTCAATCCTCTGATTTTCATTTCTGCATTTTTGGGTTTTTGTGGGGTTTTGGATCTGTGAGTGGTAGGGCTTAAAAAAGAGATTGTGGGTCTTGTTTTTGAGATCTAGATTGCTTTTTCATCGGTCCTTGAATCTTGCTTATCTGTTTGGTTTTTTTTTTTTAATTTCTCTCTCTTTTTCTATCTCTTGTTTTATGGCTTTTTGGTTCCATTGGGTGCTTCCGAGAACCAACATTTTTTGGTATGTGCAGGATCGTACTGTTTAATGGTTCTTGAAAACATTAGCTTTGTTGTAAAAATCTTGGTTTTTCGAGGTGGGTTTTGGATTTTATGTTCCTTTTCCAGGGAAAGATTGTATTTTGATCTTCTTATTCTTGGTGGGTCTGTTGATCGTGTTCTAACAATATCGTCTTATCTGGGTCGTCTGCATGCAGTTCTGTGATCTTGTTCAGGAAAGACTGCATCTTGATCAGTTGGACCAAGGTTACTGGTGTCTTTAAGCTTGATTTGTGAGTTTTCTTGAACTTCCTTGTGTTTTAGATCTAATTTGTATATGGTAGATGCTGTTGACTTGATCTGATTATATGATTTAATTTTTGCATTCGTAGTCTATTATTGTAATCTAATTGGGTTTTGAGGGAGTTCTATTGACATTTTTTGCTTCACAAGTTATTGGAAGTTCTCATACTAGATAGATACTTTCCCTTGCATATAAACTGCAATCCAAACTTCCTCTTATTTTCCTCTGGTTACATTTTTCAGACCCCTTTTTTTTTTCCAATCTTGTGACCAGTTTTGATTAATTGCAGATATTATCTTTATGCCAAGGCAGCTGTTGCTGGAGTTAGACAAAAATTCTTCCAGTGCCGCCCATGGAGAGCAATCTGACTAGTAAACAAGGGATTTGTTCAAATTTTACTTAAAAGTCTTTATTTAATCCGATGGCCTCAAAATCTGGTGCCAGAGCTCATTCTGAACTACAGCAGAAAACAGCTAGTAAACAAACAGTAGAGCCGAAGCCGAACTCGAACTCTCGTAGGCCTTCACCTTTGCAGGTTTCAAAAACGACTAGCAAATCAGAGCCAGCTACTCCAAGAAACTTACCAAAACCTGTGCAACAAGTTGTGGCAAAAGAGGTTACTGCAGAGGCATTAGAGGACCAAAAAAAATTGGATCCTCAACAAAGGGAGGCTGCTGATCCATTACCTGATAAGATAGGTTTAAATTCTTCTCTGGATAGTCTGAAACAGTCACTGGCTCAAGTAGATCCTGCAGTAAAAGAATCTAGGGGTTCATTAGAAAGTGGTGATGGGGATCAAGAAAAGAAAATTTCTGAATTAGGTAGTGTCAAAAATAGCTCAGCTTCTGCTAAAGTGAGTGATGGGACAAGCAGTCTTGGCAAGACCAGTGTAAGTGCCAAGATCAGTGATCGTGCTGATTTTGTCGAGAGTGGCAAGAGTAGTATGTGTAGAGGAAGCACAAGCAGTGATGTGAGTGATGAGAGCAGTTGTAGCAGCATAAGCAGCAGTGTTAGCAAACCTCACAAAGCGAATGATTCGAGATGGGAAGCAATCCAAGTCGTCCGTGCAAGAGATGGGGCCTTGGGTTTGAGCCATTTCAGACTGCTCAAAAGATTGGGCTGTGGGGATATAGGAAGTGTGTATCTGTCAGAATTGAGTGGGACCAAAAGTTACTTTGCGATGAAGGTTATGGACAAGGGGTCTTTAGCAAGCCGTAAGAAACTCCTTCGAGCACAGACAGAACGAGAGATACTACAATGTCTGGACCATCCATTCCTTCCAACATTATATACTCACTTTGAGACAGAGAAGTTCTCATGTTTGGTTATGGAATTTTGCCCTGGTGGTGACTTGCATACCCTTCGGCAGAGGCAGCCGGGGAAGCATTTTTCTGAACAGGCTGTGAAGTATGTCTCTACATTGTTCTTTCCTATTCTCTTTTGAATTAAATTTGGCTTATAGTTAAGTTTCTTCTTAATGATTTAAAAACAAGACAGTTGGGTTATATCTTAAATTACTAGTCATTTTCCTTTCTGATTGACCTTCATCGGTGATCCTGCTTTGAGATCTATCATAACATAATTTTATTATAAGGTTGTGTTCATTTGATAAGTTAATCATGTCATGCAAACAACTTATTCTCATTAATTTCGACAAGAACCTGAGGATCTGTTGATGTTCTGATGGAAGTTTCCATTGGAGCAGGCTAGCCAGCTAGCCCCACTATTTTAGTTACAAAAGCACCTAAGGAAATGTTTTCCATGGAAGCTTTTGTCAGAATACTGAAATCTGCTTTGAGCCAACCATAACCCAATTTAACCTAGGATTTGTGCCAAATGAACACTAGTCAAACAAGAAGAAATGTTTAGAAAGAACTGTTATACTTGCTATGTTGTATGAGGAAGGTGTTGGACAATTCAGAAACATCTTCTAGGATAAGTGCACTAGGGGTGAAAATGTTGAGATGGAGTCAAAAGACCAGAAAAGAGAATGTCAGAAATGAGCACATTTGTAAAACTATTACCTGCAATAGGGGATAAAGTAAAGGAGAGTTGATAGAGATGTTTTGTTTCTTAGTTGTAGAAGCTTCTATCCTAGGTCTGGTTCCTGCTCTAGCATCCTAATATGTTTCAACTATAGTTGATTTTACACCACTCCAGCTCCCACAAACAAGTCCCACCTGCTCTGGTGTTGTGCAACAAAGTCTGGTCAATACAATGACAGTACTCATGACAAGGAACATGTAGGTAGGGTTTTCTAAAGAGCACATATTAGAATGGCCTGTATTGAGGTTTTGAAAGCTGAGAAGAAGGCATTCAAATTAATGGAAGTCATGGGTTTCTATGATGTCAATGATGATATTGTAACTTCAAGGTGGGAACCTTCTCTGAAGAAGTGATTCTCTAGCCCTGTGGCAAGGGCACATTTTTTGGTTTTGTGATTAAAAAAAAAGAAGAAAGAAAAGCTAACATGTCACTGTATAATATCCTGTATATGCTACTAGTTTGATAATATGCCTGTAGTTCTTGAAGTTGAATATTTGAGTATGTCGTTGTTGTGTGTTATGTAATGCATGTGCCTCAAATCTGTAATGCATGCCAGAACCTTGATACTTGTGTCTTGTTGTCTACTCATACTAGAAACTGAACATGCTAAGCTGTAAATGGAAAAATGAACTGAGTTAGCCAAATATGTGTCATATTGTTTTATGGGTAAACATTGTGATTATTTGACCGATAAAAATGGAAGTGTTCTGATTATTTGATTACACCATGCAGGTTTTATGTAGCAGAGGTCCTTCTTGCTTTGGAGTACCTCCACATGCTTGGAATTGTCTACCGTGATCTCAAGCCAGAAAATGTCCTAGTGAGGGAAGATGGACACATAATGCTATCCGACTTCGACCTTTCCCTCCGATGTGCAGTCAGTCCGACTCTTGTGAAAACTGCATCTCTAGAGTCTGATCCCTTTCGCAAGAACCCTGTCTATTGTGTTCAACCAGCTTGCATTGAACCATCATGTATCCAGCCATCCTGTGTTGCCCCCACAACATGTTTCGGGCCCCGTTTCTTCTCCAGCAAGTCAAAGAAAGAACGGAAAGCGAAAAATGAGATTGGTAACCAAGTCAGTCCATTGCCTGAGCTCATGGCAGAGCCTACAGGGGCTCGGTCAATGTCATTTGTGGGGACCCATGAATACTTGGCACCAGAAATCATCAAAGGTGAGGGACATGGCAGTGCAGTAGATTGGTGGACATTCGGTATCTTTCTGTACGAGCTTTTGTTTGGTAAGACCCCATTCAAGGGATCAGGGAATCGAGCGACACTGTTCAATGTAGTGGGTCAGCCACTTCGTTTCCCAGAGTCTCCTGTGGTTAGTTTCCAAGCAAGAGATCTGATAAGGGGGCTTCTTGTAAAGGAACCCCAGCACCGTTTAGCATACAAGCGTGGGGCAACAGAAATTAAGCAACACCCATTCTTTGAAGGTGTGAATTGGGCTTTGATACGATGTGCCAGCCCGCCTGAGATCCCGAAACCAGTTGAGCTCGAGAGGATCCCAGTCCCAACAGCATCAACAAGTGAAAAGTCTGTCGCTGCCACAGCTCCAACTGAGAAAAATTCCGACAATTATCTTGAATTCGATTTCTTTTAGCGATTTCTAAACTGATATGCTATTTGTTTGTATTAGAGGGGAACTGGAAAGTTAAAAAGAGAGTTTATTAGCGTTTCAGAGATGATGATGATGTGATGATGATGAGAGTTCTTCATATATTGTTAGAAGGTGATGAGCTTTTGTTATAGTTGTTCCAAATTTGTATTGTAGAAACTGAAATGTTAAAAGTCTTCTTAAATATCCTTAATCATCAGGGGTTTGGTCTTCTCTTTTTTATGAAATTCATTTGCCATTTGATTTCTAGTCAATCTAGAATTCTAGATCTAGAGAACAAATTACCTTTGAGAACTAACACTAGTTAGATGGATTAGGCTTTTAGTAATCAGAACTGCTGTACAGTGGTGACACTCCTGCTCTAGGACCTCGGTTTCGCCCTCAAACCGCGCTCTAGCGGTTTTGCTGAACCATGCTCTCATCGTTTTCGCTCTTGAGGCTTTTCGGAACTAGTGACATTTTTTAATTAGAGGCTCACCTTAGATTAAGCGGATGATAGTAACCGTGGAAGGTGGACCCACATCAACAATTTCTACTAGATCCAACGGTACACCTTGATTAAGTGGGGTGATTATTTATTATCTACTACAGAGTTGATAGATAGTGGCCATGGAAATTGGACCCACATCAACAATTATCGACTAGATCCAACGGTTGACAAAAGCATCATAAAATCTTTGTTGGGCAACAGATGAGGCCTACAATAAGCAACTCTGTTGAGATATATATTGTAACTAGTATATTGTAATTTCATAAGTGCTAGTTAATATACACTCAAAACACGTCCAAAACTGAAATTTACATTAAAAAAAAAAAAAAAAAAAAAACAATGCGGTGAGCGTGGATCGAACACGCGACCTTCAGATCTTCAGTCTGACGCTCTCCCAACTGAGCTATCCCCGCTGCTTGATTAATTACGGCAATCAATCGAGACCAAGTAATAAAGAAAAAAAATTGACGACACCATTGTTTTACATGAACTTGGTTGTAAAGCAGGTACATGGGGAGAGGGAGCCCTCATTTTGGTCGTCCTGCTGCTCAACGTCTGTGACATTGCCGCTGCTGCTGCTCCGACGTGAAGAGGGCGACTCATTAATCAACGTCTGATCGATGATCACTTCCTTCCCATCGCAAATGATCTTAATATCACAGGTATCAGATGCACTTTTCAGTATCTGATCAGCTATCCCATTTGCCCTCCTCAACTTTCTATACCAAATAAAATTACAACAAAAAGTATGTCACTGTGGTTATCAGCGTAGACCCGGATTTAATTTTCATTAGCATTGAGTTACTGATCTCATTAGAATGCGTTCATCCATCAAAGCATATAAAAGGAAATGCTATGGGCCAAAAATTAGACCCAAAATGGTGTTCCAATGCCAAAGGGATGTGGCAGCTGAAATTGAGTGTGGCATTTAAGACTTTGTGGGTGTCTGTTTTGTTTGCTGAATGGGTTGAAAGGGGTCATTTTAATATGGCGAATGGCCCATTTATCCCCATTCAGCAAAAAAACAAACAAACACCCTTTTTATTTTTAATTCGCAGTTTGCATTTCAGTTGCCAAATCATTTGAGAACCATTTTGAATCCAATTTTTTAGCCGCTCGTATTACTCTAAAATAAACAACAGCTGTGTGATTATTGTGGGGTTTATGAATTAATGTACATATTATAGTGTACCTCAGACTGGATTTGGTAGTGCCAACCACAAGCTTTTTAATGTTGAGAATGAGAATGAGGTCTATCACAGCCTTTGCTATGTCATCACTCTCTATTAGCAGTGTGTCTACTTTAACCTGCAAGATATTTTTTTTTTGAGTTAGACTTTCATCTTAAACTCAACTTAAAGTTAAATTTAAATAAGTATGATTTCACACGAGTCAGATTCAGATGTCTAAAAGAACAAACATCGCTATGTATAGTTTACAGTTATATTTTGTAAGGGGCTTATATACCTTAAAAAGAGAGCAGATATTCAAGAATTTCTGGAGGAAATCCCTTCTCTTGTCACTCTCTTGGTTCATGTAGTTCTCCAACTGTCCCGGGCTCACCTGGTCCTTATGGAACTTCCCCACTACATATCATCACCATTCCAAAAACAAAACAAAAAAAAGAAAAGAAAAAGAAAGATACATTAGAGGTGTGGACATTTGCACATGCACGTGGCATCCATCGAGTGGATAACCCGGATTGATGGCATGAATTAGGTCAAATCCACCAATGTTATGAGCACCACTATTTTAGATTTAGGCCACTATATGATTTTGACCGCTGTACCTCATTTACATGTACTTTTTATGTGTCCACATTGATTTGATTCAAATTATTTTGTAAGATTATTCTCTTTGCTATATAAATCACTCTCGAAAAAAATCATCCATTTTTAAAACTTTTAACCCCATCAGATGTTGATCGGAAAAAAAAAAAAAAAAAGTTAACAATGAACCGTATATTTTTCAATCAACTTTTAGATATCATTAGATGTCTAATAATAAATTAGTTTTTTGTGAGAATGATCTATATAACAAGGAGAACAATTTTACAAAAAAATCTACCGTTCATCCGCCTTCATGTATGTCCTACAAGCCAAAATAAACGTGAGCACATAGAAGGTATATTCAAATAAGGACAGAGGATCTGCTCTCTAAGATTTTAGCCATGACCACCATTATATATTTTGGATCTGTGCCATCATCCATACATAACACTGTTTGATTTTGGGCTACCCAACAAAACAATTGGAAACCCGACCAAACTCAGTAAGATACATGATCTAGTAGTACTCAAGAGTCTAAGACATTATGAAATCAAGTCTACGCAAAATTAGCCTCCAAAAAAAAAAAGTTTTTTAAAATTGATCTGGGCAACATATCAATTTTAAAAAAATCTTTTTGTTTAAACGCGTGGTGTCTTAACGTGGTGTCTAAATATTATATTAAGTGAAAAAAAAATCTTTCTGTTTAAAATTGATCTGGGTAACATCTATGTTGTCATGGGCGGAAGGCGTGGCGGGGCGGAGGAGTTTAAAATTAATAAGGCGGGGCGGGGCGAGGCAGGCCGAGGCACTCGGATAACACAAACACACACCCTCTCTTCTCTATTTTACATTATATAAATTATATCTCTCTTATGAAAATAGTTTAGAAATACTAAAATATTAGTAATTCATGGTCTTAAAATTAATAATTCATGCTCTCAAACTTCAAATAAGTTACAAAACATAAAAATAAAGATNTAAAATATTAGTAATTCATAATCTTAAAATTAATAATTCATGCCATCAAACTTCAATTCTCTTATACAATTCAGGACGGGGGGCAATTTTGTCCTGCTTTATAAATTGTGTCCTGCTTTATAAGCTCTCTCACTGCCCCCTCTCTCTCTTCACTCTCTCCTGACGCCAATCTAGCCCTAGCATCCGAAGTTACTACGGACGCTGGAATCTCACAGGTTATGTTGTTGTGGCTGATGTTAATCTTCGATAGATTCTTTAATCTCCGATTTCAGTAGGGATATCGTGTGGGGAGGATGGACAAGGTTTTGAGCCGTGCCGGAGGCACGTCGATATACCTAAGTTACAAAATATAAAAATAAAGATAAAGTAATAAGCCAAAATAAGACGATGTTTTGGGGCGCTAAAACAGAGAGGCGAGGCGGACATTTAAAAAATTAGAGCCTTTTGGTGCCGTGGCGGAACTGCGGCGGAGCCTTTGGCAACATAGGGTAACATATTATATTAAGTGAAACTCAATATAATATGATGGTGCCCCTAATATAAACGCGTGGTGTCTTAACGTGTGCCCGCACACGATAAGGTTCTATAGGTTATATTTGTGGGAATGTTTTCGCAAAAGTTAAAGATCTTCAAATCAACTCATTTTATAGATATAATAGTATCATTATTTATATGATATCGACAAAAAATCAGTTCATTCAGAGATTTATAACCTTCCAAATAAATCACTTTAAATGTCAACCGTTTATTCACACTTTCAAAATCTAGATTAAGTGTTGGTAGTGTTAGAGGTCTCCAATTAAGTTAATTTTTTTAAATATGATCTAAATAGAACAAATTACATAAAAAAATCAACTCAATCAGACAACCCTAAAAAACTAAATAAACCACAAACCTTTTAACCTTAACATGTGCCCTAACGGCTCACGTTAACAAAACTCCTTCTATGAACTGTGGTGTGGTGTTATGAATGGAACATTTTAGTTTGATCCAACTTTTCTCATATAATTATAAGAAGACAAGAAGTCAAAGACTCGATTATTGGTAGGCATCTAGAAAACTAATTATTAGCACTTAAATTACAATTGAAAGTTGAAACAAAAACAATCCGAACAAATTCTAAGCCATTGGATCAAACGGACGGATAATCACACCCGTTAACTTCCACATCTTTAAAGTCATCTACTACAGTCTTAGTCAGTTTGACCAATATAATTGGTTAGGATTCTTTTTCTTTTTTTGAAACAAGATTTGAGGTTCTTTGAAATCCGGGTTAAAACTGGCTGTAAGGGTGAACATAGAGGTAAGAGGCCCTACTGGGAATTCTATTGCAGAAAACTGGCCCCCTGGTTGTGTCTTTCACCACTCCATGAGAGGTCATTGTCATTTGGTTAGGGTAATTACCATGAAAAATTTCAAAGTTAAGGGTTTGGGGAGTGCTATTTTGTGCACCCATATTACATGAGGGTGCATATCACTTCCATCATCCATTTATTTATTGCTATGCAGCCAACTCCATTTATATTTGACTGCAAAACAACAAATGGTTAGATAGTTATTGGTGATCTGTACCCGCCGATAAAATCCTTACCTAAAATCCAACATTTAAACAAACCATTAAATTTTGGATTTGGGTAGTTTTGGCAATGTGACCTATTAATTGCTTCATTTGACATTTTGACCCCATTTCTCTTCCCCCAAAAAAGGGCTGTTGCCTTCTAGGGACATCAAGAGACATCACATTTCCATGGTAAAAAAAGGATAATGCTATATATACTCTTTGATGACTTAGAGGATGATAAAAAATATGGTGGTGAAATCTATGTCGATAGTACTAGGGTTATCGAAAAAATTACAGAATAATATACAGAAAAGAATAATTTTGAGTTTGATGCAAATCACGAAGGTATGTGAAGCAAATCACGAGGATGTCTGAATACAGACTATCGTCACATTATAATTATGCAGGTTTTTCTGTAGCATTCTAGTACTTAATTCTTATGACCAAAGAGTCATACAATCGACTCACTGAGTCGATTCAATCAACATGGATGACTCAGCTATCACAGAAGGATGATAGTAATTAATTAGGAAGCAAAAAAAAAAAATAACACAGATTAATTTAGATCCAAAAAAAAAAAATTTAACTTACTTGGACTAGGAATGAAGCGGACTTCAGGGAAGACATGAATAAGATAGATAGAAGTTGATAACAAAGAGACTGGATTTACGAGGTGCTTCAAAGCCCATCTAAGGGCATCCATGCTGGAATTACTTT
Organism: Macleaya cordata; assembly: GCA_002174775.1. Lineage (NCBI taxonomy): Eukaryota > Viridiplantae > Streptophyta > Magnoliopsida > Ranunculales > Papaveraceae > Macleaya > Macleaya cordata. The sequence continues at coordinate 672,362 of MVGT01000180.1, read as the reverse complement.
TCCCCACCGCAACATAAATATTATTATTCCCATGATCGGAGGAAACCACACTTCCCTCGAATTCCTCCTTGATTGTTGCTGGGATTCTATGCTTTATTTTCAAGCGTTCATTATAACTACCACCAGTACTTGATGATGATGATGATGATGATGAACTATCACCTATCTCTTCAATCTCACTTACACTACTACTACTACCACCACCACCATCACCACCACCACCACCACCACCACCGCCACCGACACGGATGTTGTTAAATCCGCTGATGAATAACTCGTCATCTAGATCGTCAATGAATTTTTCTTTCATTTTCATTTCCATTTCCATTTCCGGGTGATTGATTTCCTTCTCTCTCTGCAGCTTCTTCTCTTCCTGAGTTCTGAGAGACGATACAATCTTGGGGATTTCGATCTGAAAGACGCTTTATTTGACCGTTAGTTTTATGTGATTTTTTGCTATAAAAAAGGCTTTAAAGGTGATAGTTTTGTCCAACTCAGTCGGATCTAACTGTGTGGCCTCGGCATTCTGAACCGCCACGTATACAAGGTTGTGTTGTTTTTGGAAAAAATTTCTTTTAAAAAGAGTATTTGTTCACGTGGCGTGTGATGAAATCCGATGCTGTTCATATCTTTTGTCCAGCTGAAGCAAACTAAATATTAACTCTAGAGTAGAGAATCTAGAGATTAATAAAAGGGATATGGGGTTCGCTTGTTTGACTTTTCTGAGTGGGTCCACTGGAAAGTCAGTCTAGAACTTGGGATATTTTTAATAATGTGTTTGAGAGTATTTGAATTCCATGGAAATGAGTTAGTTGGGTGGAAACAATACAAATTTCCCCGTTTGTTTACATTTTTAATTCCACGGAAATGGGAGCCCAGTTACTTAAAAACGTGGCTAATAGTTAGTTTTTAATGTAATTCTATGGAATAAGCTTCCTTGGTCCCCCAAGGAATTAATTCTACGGAAGTGGTAGAAATGAACCTATTTCCACAGAACACATTTCTTTGCTATCAAACACAACCTTACATTAAAATCCAACATAATTTCGGACCGTAGAATTATTTTTCACATGATTTACATCCATCCCAAAGTGGTATGTGTCCACCGTAGATTGTGCATTCAATAGGAAATTTTATAGGCTTTTCGGTAAACTTAGCATTAGCGTTTGCATAATTTTTCCATCGTGTCATTTTTATGACTCTGATGACATCTATCTACAACTTAAAAGATAAATCTTTATCGTTCATCTTACCATACAATTTGAAATATAGGTTTTGGCTCTTCATCTTACCGTACTAGAAGCACAGGTTAAACCTATTTTACTTAAGCACAGGTTTCTTAAGTAAGCAAGCAATAAGCAACTCATCTATGTATCAAATCAAGAAGCTAAAAGGTCAGAGTTGAACATATGTATAATGGCATGCTTTATTGTTGCTTTGGAGTGTACGTCATTAGGAAGGCTAAACATGGTTTAGTTCGAGCTTAAAAAAATGTTTTAAGCCCAACCCATATATAGCTGTTGGATGTATTGGTAGTTACTTCCGTGTACTAACTAGGTGAAACATCCAACGAGTATGTGTAGGTCGGGCTTAAAACTTGAAATCGAAACTCTAATCTAATTACTAAATAAAATTAGGTACTTTGAATGATTTAGGTGTTGATTTTGGAGGGGAAATTAATTAAGAAAGAACTAATGAAAATAAAATTAGGTACTTTGAATGATTTAGGTGTTGAATTTGGAGGGGAAATTAATTAAGAAAGAACTAATGAAACTCTCTCTCTATCTCTTAATTATTTATTCATAGTAGCAATAATATTGTATTTGTTATGTTATGTAGTGTGGGGTTTTGGAAAATGGATTGGATATCCGGATATTATGAGGGAATCTCGGCATTATATTGGGCTTGAACTAGTCTGGCAATGGACTCTCTCTCTATATATCTAGAATCTGGATGGTTGGGGGTAGGGCTTTAGGAGGAGTAGGACAAGTGCAGATCCTTTTGTCTCCATTCTGTATGTGCCTTTTTTTTTGTCAAAATTTTCTCTTCTCCATATGGATCATTTTTTTAAAAAAAAAAAACAGTTTATTCTAAGATATCTAACACCATTTAAAGTTGATTTAAAAATTAACCGTTCATTATTTAATTAATAGATGATTCTATCATCGTTTATTTCTGATCAACTTCTGATAGGGTTAAAAGATTTAGAAATGACTGTTTTTTTTTTTGTGAGAATGATCCATATGATAGGGAGAGCAATATAACAAAAAATCAGCCGCTGGTACGAATTCATATGGGTCCAACAAGCTAAAATCAATGCAGAGACAAAGAAGACACATGCAAATGGGAATAGAGGATCTGCTCTCAAGGAAGACCGGGTTAAAAGCCAAGAAAAATAATAAGAATCAAATGGTTCCCCACCAATCAGGAGTTGGTCATTCAACCAACAGATCATTATGTCACCCAAAGGGTTGTCTTCACACTACATATACCATTATTAAGATGTTTGCTTAATTGACTAACATACTCATAAAATAATACCAAAAACAAAAACACAAAAAAACAAATACCAAAGTATTTGCTTTATAAGAAAGAATTATCAAATTGAGATCAATTGTTGAGCACAACCATCAATATTGCATGTATCAATTTGCACAAGTGATAGTGTCTGTTGTTGATGATATTTAAATTCGAGTTCAATTCTCATGTGTATTGAATTATTGATGTCGATTGATTTTTGTTGAATGCCAAAAAGGCTGATGCAATGCCCACTTAAGGGTTTTGGCAAAATCCTGCTTTCGGTTTACTTTGGGATTGGTTATGGGAAATTTTTGAAAGCACACCCCTAATCTTCTCAAAAAAAAAAAAAAAACACCCCTAAAGTTTGGTGTGCGGACTGAAGAGTCAACTCCGGAACCCGCTAAGTTTTTGGTTCACACTTATAGTCAGGATTTGGGGGAGGGATTTTGTAGGGACCAGAGATTTGGTGGAAAAATAATGTTATATTTTTCTTCAAAATCGCTGGTCCCCACAAAATCCCTCCCTAAAATCTCTTGTCTAAACAGACTATTACATAATTTTCCTTTTGTTATTTGTGTCTCGGCTAGGTGGTGTTAGCTTGGGTCAGGATTCAGGCCTGCCAAGTTTATAGGGGGAAAGTCTATCCCGCCCGAAAAGAGATTTGTATACCAAAATTATATTACCTGCCACGAAAATTTTGGTGGGGACGTTGATCAATGTCTTCACCCCCACGGGAACTCTCAAGTTTGGAAAATTTTTAAAGCACTCCTCAAAATGTTAGTAGCAGGCCTGTTAAGTTAGACTTGGTCAATTTAGTTAAGTTGGACTTGGTCAATTTAGTATGACTCCACAATTTGCTATAGTGACAGTCCCCCATTTTGGAGGATTTTAGAAAGGGGTGATGCAAGAATGCCCGCAAATTGCACGGGAATTGTCTACCGCATGAAGCTGGACGGTTTGGATTACATTGAGATTTGGGAATAGATTAAGTTTGAGATGAGATTTAAATCACGAGGGAATAATGACCTTACGATTGAAATGGGGGATGAGAATACCACACAAAGTGCAGGTATTCTAGAATTATTCTTTAGAAAGAAATAGTTGAATAAGGGCCCGTTTGGTTCGCGATTGAAAAACTTGTTTTCAAAAACTAATTTACACCTAAATTAACTACATTTTGTATCACATCTAAAACTATTTTTTTGACTTTACTATAAAATCCTAAATGATTTCATTGAAAACAAAGAAAACAACATTTTTTTGTTTTGTAAAATCATACATGATTTTATTATAAATCCTAAAACAGTTTTGGATGTAGTACAAAATGTATATTAGTTTAGGAGTAAATTAGTTTTTGAAAACAAGTTTTCCAATCGCGAACCAAACGGGCCCTAAAGTTTTGAAAAAAACCTTCTCTCTAAACCTTTAGAAAGAGAGTGGAATTGGTTCGTGGTGTTCCTCCTTCGGCCCTGAAAATTTGCAAGTTGGGTCAGGAGTAGCCTCAGGACAGGCATCGGAGTGCAGGCCCAATTCTCAACCCTAACGTCCAGAACTTTGTACAAGCTAGAAGGCCCAAAACATGGACTTATAATGAATGTTCCAACTTCCAACTGAAGTGGCTGCTAAAATGCAAAAGCTACTCCGTGTCAGTTGCCACAAGAGGTTGCGCCAATAATGGCAGAAGAGTTTATTTTTATTTATTATTATTATTTAGGGATAAAACAAAAAAATATGATTTGTAAATATGATTAGTTTAAATTAAATTTCAAGCTTGTTTTGTTTCCATGGTGAGGACTGAATGAACGAAATGGAAAATTTGCAGCAAGCCTTGTCTACCACATGCATAACTTAATCATCCCTGACTCCTGCTAATTAATAAACCATAATTATGCATATCATAATTAATTCATAAATAATAGCTTATCTTGTAATTAATTTGGTTTATAATTAGCCGCGTGGTTTGCTACAGACAATCGGACACCATCATGTAACATATATGGGTTTTTTTTTTTTAAAAGAACTAAAATCACCTTTTTAAAAAAACGTGGGATAAACCTCTAATTGCTAATCTAGAAAGGGACTTGATCCCAAAATTCGCAACCAAATGTTGTAGAGTAGATTCATGAGGGTGCATACATCAACTCCTTTCGACATTAAAATGGGATTGATTTGAAACCCCATCGTTCATGTGATTGAACCTATTACATTATTTGTGTTAGCTAATACAGTGTCTACTATTTTTTTTTTGAACATGGACGATAAGAACAGTAAATTTTCTTAGCATGGACGATAAGTGTTCAAAATTTTTTTTGAACATGGCGACGATAAGAAAAGTAAATTTGCGTTAGCATAAAGTTATTGATTTGGTTCATCACTTAAAAAAAATATGTGTTCAAAATAATATAGACTTGTCCGTATCATGATTAATGTAATTTGGTACAAGAAACATCCAAATGTTAAAGAATTTATAATTTCTATACACCATTGGGAAATTGGTAATAAAAAAATAAAAAAAATCTCAAAAATTAAATTTGGCTATTGATATATTTTTCTAAAAAGCAAAGAGTGAAAGTCTTATCTGCAAAAAGAGAAAAACAAAATTTTAAAAATATTATTTCAACAATAAAACAAAAAAATTAAAAAAATATTATTTCAAGAATAAAACTTTTCGCACAAAATAAACAGCTAGCCTCAACATATGCATCCATTCTAATTATGAAAACAAGAAATTAAAAAGAATCGAACAGAGTCGTTGGGTGGGCCGAAACCTGTAATTGCATTGAAATGCCATGAGTCACCTACTTGAGAAGTATGTATAATTTAGAATCCTTTATTAACAAAGCAATTTTTGGTATCTGAGTAGATCTATCCTCCCCAAATTTTTTTTTGAGCATGAACGGAAATAATATAAAGCGAAATAAATATAATACAAAGATTAACTCTTCCTAGCAGTAGCTTGGGAGATTAAGATGCGGATTCAGGCTACTATAAAATTCTATTCGAAGCAGCCTGATCAAGAAAGAAACTCTATACAAATATAGAATCCCAATTAAAAATACAATGGTCAAAAGGAGTTGAAAAGTCTCTGTATGTATTAGAAACCCAGAAGTGTAGGAGTGATTTTACTTCTATCGATAAGGACCATATTGAGAGCGATTTCCCTTCAAAAACTCTTCTCAAATATATATAGCTTTTTGAATTCTTTTGTTCCAAAGAAAAAAAGGTTATTGCATGCAATTTAAAAACTTGTTTTAAAAAAATTTCCTTTTAAACTTTGCTTTAAAGATGAATCTTATATGGGTAAAAAAAGCCTACTAAAAGATATTCTGAGCTTTTTTTTTCTTTTTTGATCTTGTTACAATAATTCGATCAAGTGGCATGAAATGTCAACAACTCCGCGTTTCCTTTCTTTCCTTTTCTTCTTTATGGTGAGAAAATGGTCATGATCTTTCTATTCAAACAAAACAAAAAAATTTATTCACATAATATTAATTTGTATTCTAAATGTAACAAGCTGCACTGTAGAATGCATATTTGCTTATTTTGAGTAGTGGGTCGTGACAAAATACAAATATTCCCAATTCATTATGTTTTGTAAGTGCTAATTTAAAATTTATATACTAAAAAAATATATATAAAAAATTCGAAATTATTTATTTTGTGGACTCACTTTAAATCCCAACAAATATTTGCTATTAATAAATTCTATCTACTTTTTTGTTTCCTAAAAAAAATGAAAAAGAAAAAAAAAGAAAGAATTTAAAATAAGTACCCATTGTAAATGGGTTTAATTTGTATTTTATCAGCTTTTTTTTTTCTGGAATAAAAGCTGAAAAGGACATCCATGGTGGAAGGGGGGTTGTTAGCAAACAATCAAAAAGCCCCAGTTTTATCAGGGGTGTGTAACATAGATGATAAAACCAGACCAATGATAAGCGTTTTCCAGATCAACCTGGCACCGTTTGGATACTTGGGGCTGGGGGATTGTTTATCTGTGATGCTACTACACTTGTTGAAAAGCGAAATGCGTACCAAATTTTCCGGCTAAAGGCACAATATACAGTAAATGCATAACACTTTAGGATAAACATCAATCACAAAAGTATGTGAAATACAACCACTATCATTAAAATTTCAGTAAGAAATGTTGTACGTTTAGTATTTTCGTTGTTTAATTTCTTGTGCGGAAGAAGTGCATTTGCAGGAGTAGGACACACAAATAATGGACATTTAATTAAGAATAATTCTAGACTTACAATAAATCTTTGTGTGAATCTCACATTTTTGTGATTCGAAAATGCTTTTGGTACCGGCTTTACAATCTGTTTATTTATACAGATTGAGGTGGCATCTTCAATCTACTACTCATTGTGATTTATGTGATCCCCACAACACATAATGAGTGGTGGATTGAGGGTGCCACATTAATCTGTATAAATAAACAGATTAAGAGCGCGGTCCCTATACGGTTAATTGTCGTCTTCGGTAGGTAATTGTGTATAACTTGGTGTATGTATAGCAAGGTCCTTGTAGTGAACCACCGTGCAGTACGTGTACTTGGACAAATTAGCTAGGGTCCAAAAAGAATTGGAGAATGTACGGTAAAAATGGGTTCTATCGTTTTCGGTGTACCCTATCCCTTTACCGTATAAATAAGCGAACACATCAATAATCGAAGTTTACCGTGTGGACCACTCTGCTGGGACCCACCCATACAAAAGTACGTTCACAAAAACTTAATTTGTAAGATGTACGATCGAAAGGTCAGAATCCTCTCAGAAAAATTGAATTTCTGGGGGGTAAGTGTTGTGGGACCTTCAAGAGGCGTGTGGACCCACCCAACCAACGCATAATATATGATCAGTTTGGCGTTTCATAATTTAGGAGTTGTTGGTGTAAATGGTCACAACGTGATCGTGAATATTTACAAAACAAAACAAACAAACAAACAAACAAGGGGTGGGGGTGGGGTGGTTGTCATCAGACATCAGACATCAGCACCACCAAATATAGATCGTGAAATAAAATAGCAGAAAAAGTTTTGACTTTGGGGGTCTCAATCTCACATGGCCGAAGCAAACTCAAATTTTTAAATAAAAAATTATTTGAGTCGTGCATATTTTTTATTTTTTATTTTAATACATACACAGTCGAATGCATGTCTTTGTTGCCAAAGGAAAGTGCTTCAAACCTATGAACATGTGCCCAATAAAATGACATTCAAATACATTTATTAAAAATTTATTTTGAATTAGAATTGCATTTGAATGGTATCTTGTTTGGCACTTCTCATTCGGTTGTCGGTGCATTTGGAAGGGTTGGGTTGAGTAACATTATTGTCTTTTTTGAAAAAAAAAAAAAAAAAAAAAAAAAAAAAAAAAGCTACCTCTAGCTCCCTTTACCTAGGAATCATTTGGTGTGATCAATAATCAAAGAAAACGTTTGAATGTTTCTTGATTAATTATTTTTATTTAAGTACTAATTATTTTATTTTTTATTTTTTTATGGATGAATTGTATGTAAATGGATTTGAATTTAGGTCTCGCAACAGGTACCAATCCTCTAGCAACTTATTACTCTAATAGAATGACACCTACTAATTACTGAGTAGTTTCAAGGCTTGGGGTCCATTGAATCTTAAGATATGTATTGGTGTGACGATGAATCAATGAATGATTATTAGTTACGGGGTTGCTCGATATCTCTCCTCTACATTAATTAAAAGATCATCTTCAAAATAAAAATTCGATTTGTTTCAATAAAAAAAAAATCAGTTCAATTAGAAACCTAAAATACTATAAAACTGAATTAAAACTGCAAAGTGAATAGTAAGATTTGTGGTCGATCTAGTACTTATTAATAGAACTAAAAATGTACCAATTATGTGAAGAATTAGAGCTTTATGGTAAGAGACCATATAACACCAACATTAACCCTATTTAAATTATCTTCATGCAATCAGTAAAATTATTTCTAAAAATTGGTTTTTGAGATGATTTTCTAACTAATTTTCAAGCAAACTTTTGAAATGAAAAAGAGTAATTAAAAGCCTTACCTTTTACAGAAAAAAAAAAATGGGTGTACAACAGTGACATGGAAAGATCATAAAGAAAAATAATACATACAAAATTAACTAACGTGATCATTGAATTATTTTAAGAAAAAAAAGTGAGTTTATGAAACAAAAAGCAGCTTCTTTCTTATGTAGTTTGCTAAATTAATGTGTTTATAAGATCCTGTTCGGTTACTTTAGTCACATTTACAAAGACAATGACAATTTTTAAAAGGGAATTTTGGCCAAAAACTCCTACTTGAAAAAAGTTTTAGGATTTAGCCCAACAAACGTTTTCTTTTAGTCTAAGGCCCAAGGATAACTGACTGAAACCCTCTCGGAGAGGGTTTCACTGAAACCCTCTTCCTATAAATTACACACACTGAAACCCTCTTGGGCCTTAGACTAAAAGAAAACTTTTGTTGGGCTAAATCCTAAAACGTTTTCCAAGTAGGGGTTTTTGGCCAAAATCCCCTTTTTAAAATTATTAAATTAAACAAAAAACAATCAGATTAAGAAAAATATAATAAGCTTTGACATGAGTCAGGATCTTGGCGGGGTTACGTGCTTCCCAACTCACTAATATATGTAGTATTTCAACGTGCTTTCTTTGCATAAGATTTTTTTAATGTAAGATGAATTATTGTATTATTGGTTTTCAATTGAATCATGTTGCCTTAGGTTGCACAGTCAAATTATTAACAGTAGGATTTGATTGTTAAGTCGTCTAAACCTCACTTGGCATGGTAGTTACATTTTGGTGACCCGTGGAAAAGCAACATCAACATTGTATACAAATCCCCATGATTAAGACCCAAATCTTAAGGTCAATAATTTAACTGTCTAAGTACTTTCCCAGCTAAGTTGCAGCGTTGGGTAGCACAACTCTTCTGACATCTAGAAAAAACTGATGATGCTACATTTACTGCAAAGTGTACTACAAATTATACTGCAAAGGTTATTTAGGAGGGTATTTGCGTCAATTGAAAAATGACGTAAATCATGAGGGGTATGAAATTATTTGAAAACTGTGGGATGAATTTTACAATAAAGTTTGCAGTAGAAAATGCAATAAATTTAACATTTTCCACAAAAAATTATACTTAAATCTTTTATGGTTATTGATGGATATGTTTTTCATAATAAACTAATAAAATCTGTTTATCTTTCTCATTCAGACACTTATAAACACATAGTAGTTAACTAAAAATGTCTTAATTTGATCTGATTTAGGTTTTTGATTTATTATTAGATTGTAGTTTTCTGAAAGGACTATGAAAAAAAAAATTTAAAATTATGAAAAATAAGAACTTAATTTTTTTTAAGAACTTAAAAAATAATTTAAACAAGGTAAGTCTGCACGTGCAAAGAGATTTAAAACTAACCATACGACAATGTACGGAGAAAGATTATAGTTTTTGGCAGTTTAAATGGGAAGAGGGAGGCCAGAGCTTCACTTGCAGAAAAGAAAACGGAAGAGGAGGCCGGCCCCCTTTCTTTCTCTCTCTAGCAATTTCTGCGTGNAAAATGGGAAGAGGGAGGCCAGAGCTTCACTTGCAGAAAAGAAAACGGAAGAGGAGGCCGGCCCCCTTTCTTTCTCTCTCTAGCAATTTCTGCGTGTCTGTGTCTGTGTCTGATTTATTATTACTCTCCTCTCCGACACTTGAAGGAGAGTGAGAGAGAGAGAGAGAGAAAAATATTTAAAAGAAAGTTAGTTTTTTGTCCTGAAATTTTTTGTTGTAGTAGTTTTTAGAAATCTGAGAAGAAAAAAAAAATATTGAAAAATATGGGAATTGTTTCTCATGATGCGATCAAGCAGTTTCAAGCTTTAATGGATGAAGGTAAGCCACCCCTCTCTCTCTCTCTCTCTCTCTCTCTCTCTCTCTCTGTCTGGTTAATTTCTCAGCCATTGATCTTCAAATTACAAATCCCCAATTACTTGTTTCTGGGTTTTTTTTTGGTTGTTGCAGTCGACGAGCGGTTGAAACATACATTCCAGGTTGGCATTGCTTCCTCTGTAGCTCTCTTAGCTTACCCATTTTTCCAATGTTGAAAATTTTGAGATCCCTCAAAAAAATGTTGAATTTTTTTGAGGAATTTGTTTTACTTTTCTTTAATTTTAATTTTTTTTTGTTTTTTCGGCGGACTTGATCTGTTAACTTGTCGGTTTGATCTGTAATTCTCTTTCTCTTGCATGTCTTTTAAGTGCAATTTTTTTTTTTTTTTTTTGGATATATTTTTCTCCTTCTGTGGGAGATTAAAGACTGTGAGCTGCAATTTTTTTTGGTCGCAACTATGAGGTGGAACTGAGCATTTATGTGGAGTTCAAGTTTCCCTTGAATGGTTTTGTATGATAGTAAAGTTTGATTCAAGAATGTTCAAAGTGTTGTATGAGATTGCTAAATTAGTTGTATATAATGTAGATACAGAAATATATAAATCTAGGGTGAATATCAATAGGTGAACTCAGCCGCTTATCGATTTTGAGGCGTTTGATATAATAAATGGTTACTTATATTGGGATTTTTTCTTACTGCAATTTTCTCTTTGTCTAGGAAAAACCAGTACTTGGTCTGCAGGTCATCTGTGTTTTTACTGGATAAGTAAATTGTAGCTGTGTTCTTTGAAATAGAATGATCTTAAGATTTTGAAAGAGAACAGTGTTTAATTAGTAACTGAAAGCTGGGATTTGGAGCTAGACAGATGAACAAGGTGGGAGATTTTATGAAGGGTTAGGTTCTTGAACTGAGAAAACACAAATTTGGTCGAGAACCCCAAACAGATAATGTATATAGCTATAGTTGGAATAGAATATGAAGTTGGGATTTGGATGATCAAAGTGCGATATTTTATGACTGTTAGGGTCTTGAACTGAGAGCGCACAAATTGGGTCAAGAACCACAAACAGAAAATGTGTACAGCTTTAGAATAGGTTGTGGATTTATGCAAGACTTTTGATAGGTTGGGAAGAAGACTTCTCCCCGTATTCAATGTTAAGATAATCCAATATTTTTTTTTGATGTGGGAAAGTGCTAGAGTTGAATGAGTGGTGTAACTCAAGTCTTTTTTTTTTTTTTTTCTCTCCCATTTATTGAAAAAAAAGTTGAATAACTTAGTGTTAAGTTTCTATGGCCCTGCTTGGTATGCAGGGAAAATTCGCATCTGCAGTTATTCCCAGTCAAATTGATAAATCAGCTGCTTGGTATGGTATTCCTCTGTTAGTTAGGATACCTATGGCCCTGTTTGTCCATGCAAACTACCACTACCATAGCTGTGGTAATTTGCATGCTGCAAATTTTCCCTGCATACCAAGCAGAGCCTATGTTGCAATTTTTTGTAGTGCAAAAAGTGGTAGAGCTTGCTTCCAGTTTTTGCTATGTATGTTCTTGAATCAAGAGGAGTTTATTCTTATGTGTGGTATATGTGGAGCTTCAACTCAGAACTTGCTTTTGCTTTTTCCAGAATATGCATCAGGGATTTCCAGATGAAACTTTGGTGCGGTTTCTCAAAGCCAGAGAATGGAATGTTGCCAAAGCACATAAGATGGTCAGATTAAGTTATTTTACTTGAATATTTTGCTATATTTCTTCAGTTCCATTTGCACAAAATCATTTCTCTTTTCCTTTCTTTACACCAATGCTGACTATTATTTTGTTTCAGTTGATGGATTGCTTGAACTGGAGAATTACAAATGAAATTGACAATATATTGGCAGTAAGTCTTTATGATAGTTAATACCAATCTTGTTCTCATTTCTTCTGCAGTCTTTGATAAAATAACAACAAACTATATACATTTATCATGAGCACATTTAGGACCATTATGGTTACAAAAATGATGTACATGATTATGTGTGAGAATAGATCATAGATGTTTACAGGGATTTCATACATCCTCTTGTTACCTTTGAATAAATATTTTGGGACACGACTTTGATAGCTTGACTTATATGTTGCATTAGCAGTAAACATTTGCCATCTTCAATTGACTCTTAATGCTCTCTTAGCAAAACAATCCTGTCAGCATTGTAGTTGTTATTGAAGCTCGTTCTTTATGCAGAAACCAATAGTTCCTAGTGATTTATACAGAGCAATTCGGGATTCACAGCTCATAGGATTGTCAGGTTACTCAAAGGAGGTATTGCTCTCAACTTTGTCTTCTTATACTATTTTATTTTATTTTTGTTTTTAATTTCAGTAGCTGAATTACATCATATTTCTACCTTTTCTCTATTCATCTTTCATTTATATAATCAAATATTTATTGTGCTAGGAGCCTGAATGTATCTCTTCTCAAGCCTTTGTCTTTTAACTGCTTCCCCTGGCTTCTTCATTACGTAATCTGTCCTTGTTTTCTTATGCATGGCAATGCTATTTATGAATCAGATTACTTAATATCCTGATTTTACGTTGAATTTGTTTCAAATTTCTTTTATTAGATACAAGCATGCATTGTCCTATTCTAGTCATAAAACTCATACTTATCAGAATTGTGTTTCTATTCTAATCAATGGTGGTATAAACGCTTTTGTAACCTGATGCTAGGTAGTAGAAGAGATTTAGTGGAAGGATATTGTTTACCATCTTCATATGTCTTCAATCTCTACTTTCATTTTCCCTCTAGCTCCTTTGGGTCCATTTGATAAGTTACATACGCTCAGAAAAGTGCTTCTTAATTTTATTAGTAACTACTCATTCTCTCATTTCTTGCAGCTTACCGAATTTCGTTTTTTTGACAGGGCCTTCCTGTATTTGCAATTGGTGTAGGGCATAGTACATTTGACAAAGCTTCTGTAAGAATTATGACATTTCCAAGTTCCTGTCATGTATTTTTTTTACTTGGCATCCAGTGATTCCACTATGTTTAATATTTACTTGGACCTTTCTTTTTTATATTAGGTCCACTATTATGTCCAGTCACACATCCAAGTCAATGAATATCGAGATCGTGTTGTTTTGGTGAGTCTAATGTCTGGAAAGTACAACTCTCACCTTTATATTATCGTCCTTTTAACTCTTAACTATTGTTGTAGCCTAACGCGACAAAAAAGTATGGGCGACATATTGGCACCTGTGTGAAGGTTTTGGACATGACTGGTTTAAAGCTTTCAGCATTAAGCCAAATAAAGGTATAGCATATAAGTGTGCTCTTATGGAAAGCTTGTTTATTTGTTCTTTATTTTATTTTTTATATTCTTTTCTTTTTTAAATACGATTTCATGGAGTCTGCAGTTTTATGCATAGTGGACTCTACTGACCTGGATATCTTGCATCCAGAGTGAAATCCCTACATTTTTTTTTTTCAAAAATTATGGGTGACTGCGTCTGAACAGTTTGTTCAATTCAGTTCATTTTCCATCTCTTTGCTTCGGATACACATTTTCTGAGCTTTCTTCCATTCCTCTGTCAATGCAGCTATTGACCGTGATATCTACTATTGATGACCTGAACTATCCTGAGAAGACAGACACATATTACATTGTGAATGTCCCATACATATTCTCTGCATGCTGGAAGGTTAGTCTCGCTGTCTTCTACTTTGTGATTTAATTTCCTCGTATCCTCTCTATTGGAGGTTTTTTGCCACACGATATGTTCAAGTTCTCCTCACCCACTGGTCATCACTCATAAGTTAATTGAGAAGTAAGATACCCGATTCTCATTCAATAACTTGTATCTTTTTTGGGTATTCCAACTGCATTAGCCTGTTAACGTACTATTAGCAGCAGCATTTAAAAGTTGTTGGAGATGTATACATCATGGTGAGGCATAAACAAAAATCTCGAGGTATTTCCTCAAAGGCTGAGGTGCCGTCCTCCAACATTTACATGCATGAGAGATGTATCGAATGTAGAGGCACACCTCATGGATATATCTATTCTCTAATATATTCTTTCTAATATTTTAAAAACCCAATCATATTGTATATTACATAAATCTACTATAATTTTATGTTTCACATAAGTTATTAAGTTGGGAGCATGATGCTTACACCTTACATTGTTAAGGTCCTGCTGCTTCATCTTACGCCTTCGTGTTGTTGGCAGGTTGTGAAGCCTTTATTGCAAGAGAGGACAAGGAGGAAAATTCAGGTTCTGCAGGGTTGTGGGAGAGATGAGTTGTTGAAGGTAAGACTGCCTTTAAAGACATTTTTCTGATATTAAGAGCCAATATGGCATTTTCACTGGAGGTCTTGAATGAGATGATTTCTAGGGGATGTGGTCCAATATGAGGTTTATAATGGTTTTTTTTCCTTTCTTCCATTTGCTAGTGTTGCTTTTGCATTCCACAAGCGAAAATCGTTTTTGTTTCTTTATAACAGAGGTCCAGGTTTTGTTGATCTTCTTTCTTGTCTGTAGATAATGGATTTAGCATCCCTCCCACACTTCTGTAGAAAAGAAGGCTCTGGTTCCTCACGGCAGTCAAGCAACGGAAACGGTGATTGCTTCTCCCTGGATCACGCCTTTCATCAAGAGCTCTACAACTATACGAAGAAGCAATCCAGGAACGTGGAATCCAGTGCTCCCCTCAAACAGGGTTCTTTCCACGTGGACTTTCCAGAACCAGATGTGGAACGAACTAAGATTGCTGAAACCATAGAATCCGAGTTCCACAAGCTTGGGGATAAGAATGGCCTCTCCCATTCAATTGATGGGCTCAAAATCGACAGCGATTGAAAAAAGAGAAAGCACAGTTCCTGTATGTAACCTATGACAATATGAAACCCTACACGCTGCCGCCTTGCCGAATTACTTTATTATAGATGGTCAGACAAAGAGAGAGAGAGAGGAAGCTGCATTACAGGTTATATATGGGATGTTAATACTAATAGCTCGCATTATCTCGATGCAGGGTTGTTTAGGAAAGCTAATTTGTCTTTGAAGTAAGTCCACATATCAAGCACCATTAAGCTGGGCTAGTGAAGCTCTGTTTCAGACTGAAATGGTGTAGGAAGAAAGAGAAAAAAAGAAAAGAAAAAAACAAGATGGAAATGTAAGCATTATAAGTTTAGTTTTGTTTAGTAATCTGTTTTAGCCTTAGAACAACACCTTTATTAAATGAAATTTTAGATTCTAAATCCCAATATACAAAGCAAACCTAGAAATTGCTAACTGTTTGTTTAATGCATTTCTTAATTCCCATGCTTAAACTGTCATTTAGAGTAACATCAAATCAATGACCATATGGATAGAAGTATTGAAGCCTGCTTCAAAAAAAACAGAGTAACTCCCAAAGATCTCAATAAATGTGCAGAGTGTTTCTTTCAGTTCCTTTTGTTTTTGGGCTTTCTTAAACGCTTCTAGCTCTTCAAAACAACATATTTATCATCAAAACATATTCTCTTTGTGCACCACCTCTGACGAGGACGTCCGTCCCATATCAAGTGATCGAGCGAGGGGGAAGGCGCTGAATGGAGCCATTAGCAATAGTGGCATTCACAGGGGGTGTGATTGGACAGATTGGGTTCATATTACTCCGTTTTCGACCCGTCTTTAACTGTGTTCGTCGTCTTATAAATTGTCTCCGACACCCACGTCCTCCTCCACCTCAAGCTCAGGCCATCACTGCTGACAGGATTTTTGATGCCATTGAAGAACGTCTTCGTGCTTAACGTACTGATCGACGTCTTTGAGCTTAACGTACTTCAATTGCTTTCCATGAAAAACATACTGTAACTCCCTTGTTTTTATGGCCAAATATTACTTATTTTCTTCTTTTTAACAAAATGTATTTTCAGTTTTCAGAACAGCCGTATACAGTATACTTGACCCTTCAAAATTATGATATTAAAAGGCTTCATCGATCCCAGTGGCGATGGATTTACAACCGTCTGATTAAGGATAGACGACGACGTGGAGCAATTGAATGGTTGGGATTTAGTTTCCTCTGTTTGTTGTTCGAAAAGGAGTGGACGGAAACGCCTCGTTGTTAGCTAATTTACATGGAGATCGATCAATATCAGTTTAAGGCGCGGAGGTCGTGAGAGGTGCGTGCGGGCGATGCCAATTAGGCTCATGCATGCATCGATCAGAATTGCTACTTTAGGCCACTGATCAATAGCAGGGCTGGGAGCTTCTCCTCCTGCTAATTCTTCACCGCTGCCACTTGTACCTTTAGTCATGAACATAAAGACAATAATCACCTCACCAGTAAAGCATCAGTTAGTACGCTACTCCACTCATCGATAGTTGATTTTTAGTTGGATACCCAGAACCTTAATACAGTATTAGAGTAAGCCCACACGCCTAATAATCACAGTTGCTCCACGTCACCTAATAGAATTTCACGTGTTAGGCTCAAAATAACGCCACACTTGAGGAGGTATGTTGAGAATAGTCCCACATAAAATAGAAAAGCTTTGCATGATCCTAGACCACTCCGCTCATTACCAAGTGGGATGGAATCCGAGTTTCTTTTTCTTTTTTCTCCTGGGTTTAAGTGTGAGGTGCTATGAAACAAGGGGGCTTTGGTCTAAAACTTCTAGCCGGCCCATTAAAACTTGATTGAAAACCAATTACAATGAAGACTTGCTGATTTGAGAGATTATGGTGATAAAACCACTAACATTACTTCAAGCGAACAATTTTAGAAAATCAAATTCATAATTAGATACGTGTTGCATACCTGTATTCTCAAACCGTCTTTCAAATTGCTATTGTACTTGTGGGCACCCATGAACTTGTACACCTGGGGCAGTAGGGCATTGGGCCAAGGTACAATGATCGTTCACGTCTAAACCCCACCATTGTACACCATATATACCATTTGGTTGGAGGGTAAAACTAAGTAAAAGAAACATAAAAGCAACTCCCATGTCAAGTGCATATGCCAAGAGGTAGTTGTATTTAGCCCACCACCCTTTGTATTTCCTATATACATAGTAATTGAAGAAGATCGCGACCATGAATGCTGACCAATAATTCACTGCACCAAGAGTAGGAAACATTGTTGGAGCTGTTAATATCATCGGAACATTGACTAGACCTATCCACTTGGTTTTCGGGAAGAGACGATGTGAAAATATCCAAGCAACCAATGTTGCAACAATACCAATTCCGAAGAAGTAGTACATTCCTGAGTAGAGACCATTAGGTGCAAAAACACGGCTTGGACCGACTAATCCCCAAATTATGTTTGAACTAAAGTAGAAGCGGTGATCAGGACATGTCCGTGGGCTGCCCACAGGTAGCTTATTGACATCGCAGATGTTGTCCACTGTTGAGAGTAACCAAAATGCAGCGGCGAAGCTTGTGCAAGTTGATAAGATCGTCCCAATGACCTGAATGAAGAACATAGATTTTGGAGGAATCTTCATGTAGTGCGCCAGCTTGAAATCAGAAAGAAAACTATGGGCATGCGCCATGGTTGAAACTCCATAAGCTCTAAAGGCTAGGTTAGCTAGTGGCTTGCCTGGGTAAACATACCCCATAATCATCTGTGAAATTTCATTCACATTCATAGTCTGCAACCAATATCAAATGCACCATTTAGCAAAAAAAATCATTGATTCCTTAGCCCCACACAATTTCATTATTTCAACAAAACGAAATTGATTCTAAGAGTTAATTCTTAGATATCGATTAAGTAAAGAGTGATGTACCTGGCCAGTTGTAGCTTGAAGTACACCAAATGGGAGGATTAGAATGAAAACCATAAGGTATGCTAGTAGGACACCCCAATATGGAAGCTGTGTTTGCTTCCCAAACCCTTCAGAAGTATAAAATGAAACACCGATCGTCGATACTAAGATCATGTAAAACCACCATTGAGGGATTGAACTGTATTTCTTCATTAACCTATTGTGCACATCACTAAACTGGTCTTTGCCTTTGTATGCTTTCTTGAGTTGGCGCCAAGAATCCCTGCCCCATGCACATGAATATAGTATAAATTAATATTACAATATTATGTTAAACGTTAAGTCACGATTTGAGTATATTGAGCAGGTACTGACCTCCCATGAGAAAGAAGAAAATCTGTTAGAACGGAAGTAATTACCGCGAAACTGAACCCATAGGAATATATAGATAAGGTACTCATATAAATCTTGGAGTACTCCCTGTACTCATTTTGGTTGAATGAAAGATCTCTCTCGTTCACAATTCGTGAAGTATTATAAATTTGTCCATCAAAATCCAACAAATCATAAGCAGAAAATGGGAAACGCTTTGCATTGTATGAATTAGACCAATAGGCAATGGGGGTTACTATGTATAGGAATAAAATGAAGCCAATCAATAAGTTTACGACTGCAAACGTGGGAATAGCTAAAGGATTTCCTATAGCACCACCCATTGCAATCCAGTCTAAGGCAACAGAGCCAATGCCAAGACCAAAACGACCAGACCCAATTTGTTGGGCTAACACTGAATCTTTCCAAATCCAACAAACAACTGAAAGAGCACCTATAGATGGAAAGAAATAGTTTGGAACAACAGAATACGCAAAGCTTGAGATAGCCGTCAAAAGAAGGAACTGGAGTCTTGTTAGATGTCCCTTTGGCCTCAACTCTTCTTCATGCAATGCTCTGAAAAAAAATCACAAATGTTACTAATGTAAAGGTTTAGGGGAACAAAATGCGCGCATATTAGACATACAGACGCGATTAATTGAAAGAGAGACCTGAATACAGCTACATCGACAAGACATAGGGGCCACCACATAAGAGGAGAATCCACAAGGAATTTCATAAAGATTCCAGCAAATCCATAACCCGATACCTGTTAACGTACATTCATCAAAAATCAACAACGCAATCAATTAATTTGAATTTTGTTATCTTTCATATTTAGGTATATGTATGAATAATCTCGCAGGGAAGTCTAGGACTTATTTACCTGAGTCGTGAAGGTCAACAGTAAACAAAGAATAATATTCATATTCTTTTTGTAGAAAATCTTTGACATCATAAGCAGATCCAACCCAAAAGGATTATCTAAGCCAGATGTAGTGAAGACAGATATTAAGACATGCTCTTTGATGTTGAATGGACCCGGGTTCATCGAAAGCGTCCACTTCGTCCATGGAATTCTCACAGGTTTGGTTGGAAGTGTGGCTGCCATAAACCTTCCAATTGGGAGGTGTAACATCCTAAAACACTGAGGTGGGATAGACATGCCGTACTGACGGTAAGAGAAGTATTGCTGTGTAAAGGCTTCAATGATGCACGAAATGGGTCCAAGTACCCATGTTCGAAATGTTATGACGGGCAATGTCGGATCGTCTGTGATAGGAACAGTGAGTCTCACTTGCTCGATTGGTGAATCATTGGTTTCATTCTCTGTCTCATCTCCTACATCATCATAAATTAATAATCATTGAAAGTTTAAATGACATATTAGTTGCCTGCAATATTATTTTTCTTGAAACCCAAATTGTTTGTGTAGATTGTAATGCCGTACCCACAAAACGCCGCATAGGTTCGTGTTCGTTCATGGCGGGCAACCCATTGGAGATGGTGACCATGAACGAAGTCGAACCAAATTTGAAAAAAATGAAATACTAATTAGACTTATAACAAGAGCTGTTAGCCCTTACCTTGTATTTCCTCTGCCATGAGACAAACTTAAGTGTAGAATGAAGTAAACGATGGAGCAACAGAGGATCAGAAGGAGGATGATCTTAGAGATTAATCTTAATTATATCGATTTCGTTTAGATATATTCATGGAATTGAATGTATTCACAATGGAAACAACCAATCAAGAATGGAGCCATAATTGTGGGAATAATACTGTCATTACCATCTTTACATTTATAACATGATAGGGTGGTGGATCCCTTCTTTCTAGGAAGTTAATTAGCTGTAGAATTTTTTTAATGCTACATCCACAAAAAGTTTAACGAAAAGTTTAACAAACAAATAAGGTATCGAGATCTTAGACAACGTTAAAATAGTAAAAGTACAAGAGTAATACTTTTTGATCTCGCCATCTATTTGTTTGTAAAACATTTTGT
The DNA here is from genome assembly GCA_002174775.1 of Macleaya cordata. Taxonomy (NCBI): domain Eukaryota; kingdom Viridiplantae; phylum Streptophyta; class Magnoliopsida; order Ranunculales; family Papaveraceae; genus Macleaya; species Macleaya cordata. The sequence goes on along the minus strand of MVGT01000180.1, from coordinate 651,834 downwards.
ACAAGTAGCATTCCCCTTTTTATGATGCTGTGAAAGAAACATAATACTACATTGGGGATAATGTTTATTATTTTACAACAATATTCCACAGATTTTTTTTTATCGAAGTCAATCTGACGGTCGTACTATTTTTCAAATACCTTCGTGATTCGCATTCATCCTAAAGTGATTCGCGTCCACTATGGACTGTGTCATTCGGTATAAAATTCTATAAGAATTTCGATAAATGTAGCATCACAGATACTACATGCACAAAAAGTTTAATAAACAATGAGGTGGTGAGATCTTACCCAAGATCCTGATGGTAAAACTAGAGGAGTAATACTATTTGATCTCGCCACCTCATTCGTTTGTCAAAATTTTTGTTAAAGTTTTTGTACAAGTAGCATTTTTCAATCTTTGTGGTACTTCTTCGTCTGTGACCTTTATTGTAGACCTTGTAGGCCCACCATGATTACTTGTTGCCAGATCGTGATCTCCTTCATAAATTTCCCCAAAAAAATCTCCTCTAGCTAGCATTATTCTTCTAATTTTAAGCATTCTTTGGTGTGGGCCCAATCGAACAATAACCTACCTTTTAATTGCAAAGATGATTATGAAATACTAATAATAGAACTGATTTTGTTAATTTGTCAAAAGTCCTAAAATTTCTTACCTTTTCCAAAGCTTCCATCAGATTGTGTGTGGAAGGTATTTTCGTTTCAATGTTTTTGTTTTTTAAAGATCATGAGCACGGGTTAAGGAGGCCAACCAAGAAACAAAAGAAAAAAGATTTCATGTGCCTTGATAAGCTTTCACATTCTTATCATCCAATACATATATTTGATATAAAATTCTTCGCAAACGAGTTTGGAATATCAGAGCAATCTGATTCTATCCCCACCATAGAGTTGTTGAATTGCTTCTGCTGGCCTAGGTAAGAATCTCTTGAAGTTCTAATCAGAATATGATCTCTAAAAACTCTTGAAGAGGGACGAATGCTCGCAAGATGATCAGCTGCGCGCATTATGCATGCATCCACGACGGCTTAATCGATCGTAGATAAACATTTCTCTATCATTTCTCACGCCTAACAAATTCTCATGATGGAGCAAAAAGAAAAACCTTCAGGTCATCCCTCTTGGATTCACCCTTTTTTTTTTTTTTTTTTTTGCAAGAATTATTTAGCCTTAAATTTCTCAGTGTTAAGATAAGTCAGATTTTTTTATTTTTTTTCTTTTCGATTGGAATTATATTGGAAAAAATTTATTAAGAAAAACATTGGAAACCAATCTCATAATTTAAAGTTTTTTTTTTTTTTTTTTTTTTCTTTTTGAGATTAGAACACAGAAAAACATGGGGAAACCAATCAAAGTGAAAGATCACTCCTACGAAATGAATTGAAATCCTTTGCCCCATTTTGCCTGCCCCATCCCCGTTTCAATGCTGATTTTTTTTTGTGGGACCTACATAAAGACGATCCTAATGGCTGAGATTTTGCGAGAATATTATTTTCTTCACCATATAGCATTTTATGTTGTAATATATATATTGAGTTCCTAGCTAATTAACTAGTGGTGTTTAATTTAATTTGCAGATGAATTCGACAACTCTCCAATCGAACAAGTGAGGCTAACGGTTCCCATAACTGATGATCCAACACTTCCCGTCTTAACATTTCGAACATGGTTGTTGGGTCCAATTACATGTGTGTTCCTAGCAATTTTCAAACAGATCATGACTTATCGTCAAAATCAAATCTTTATACCAGACTCCTGCTTCACAATCCTCATCCTTCCAGTTGGAAAGCTGTTGGCAGCAACACTTCCTACAAAACCAATAAGGATTCCAATCGTAAATTGGACTTTTTCGATGAACCCAGGGCCTTTCAATATAAAAGAACACTTTGTGCTAACAATACTTTCTAGATCTGGGTTGAATTATCCATTAGGTATTGTCATCGTTGTGATAATAAAGGCTTTCTACCACAAAAATATCAGCTTTTGGGCGTCATTTTTGTTGATTCAAACGTCTCAGGTGAGTAGTACTGTGGCCATTTAGTATTTCATTTTATGTGTGCTCTTATCAATCTTGAAATTTATGTAAGGGATTTTTAGGAAAAAAAAACCCAAAAACAAGACTATGCCCAACTTTCAGCCTCAAAATTGTTTGCATACTCTATGCATACTGTTTGCATATACCGATTTGCATATATCGTTTGCATATGCTGTTTGCATACTATTTGCATATTGTTTGCATACCAATTTAGGCAGAATTTTAAAAATCAAAACTGAGTGGGAGGGAAGTTATATCAAAGATGGAACTGGGGTTCCATGTTTCTGTAATAAATGACATGGAAGGGTATATCAAACTGAACTAACAAGAGTACCTTGTTTTGATCACTAGTGCAAGAGCAAACATTTTTTTTCCTTACAAAATTATATATTGGAAAAGGAATTGAAAATATTTGGAATAGTTTTACTAGCTAGTTTTGTATAGAAAATAATTCAGCCCGAGCTTGTAAAGGTTGTACGTCAATTTTATATTTATGCAAATCTGAGAGTAGGCCGCTGTGTCCTTAATACTCTCCATCAACGCAACTATGATTTGAACCCTTGACTTCTCTAGATCGTTTGCTCTGATACTATGTTGAACAATCACTTTCTCTAAAAACTCGAGTTTGTATACTAGAATCGTCAATTTTCTATTTATGTAGATCTAGGGTTAGCCAGGTCCACTGTCCCTAATATACTAGCTAGGGTCCAAACCCAATCCTTTAGCTGATCCATCCACAATTGATCCATTTCATGCAGATGGTTGGTTATGGGTTTGCTGGATTATTTACCAAGTTCCTTGTCGATTCTCCTTATATGTGGTGGCCTGCCTACCTCCCTGATGTGTCTCTTTACAGGTTCTCTCTCTCTCTCTCTCTCTCTCTCTCTCTCTCTCTCTCTCTCTCTCTCTTTTTCAAGTTTGTTAAAAAGAAAAAGCTCATTTGGAGATTTTAATTAGGAATTTTGTGGGACTAAAATTTTGGTGGAAAATTAGTTATAAATCATGTTATAAATCTAACTACTTTTCTACCAAATTTCTAGTCCCCACAAAATCCCTACTTAAAATTCCTCATCCAAACAAACCATTAATTAATTTCTCTAGATAGCTAGATGATGCATGCAGTAGTTAACTAGTCTTGATTCTAATAACTGTCCAGGACGTTGCACGACAAGGTGGATGTAAGGCGTAAAGGACAATTAAGAGGATTACAGTTTTTCATTATAGTTTCAGTATCAAGCTTCGCCTATCATATTATCCCTAACTATTTCTTTCCTTCTATTACTGCCCTCTCATTTGTATGTTGGATTTGGAAAGATTCCATCACTGCCCAACAAATTGGTTCTGGTCTACATGGTTTTGGAATTGGTTCTTTCTCTCTGGACTGGAATACTATATCTGGTTTCCTAGGATCTCCCATGGTTATTCCCATGTTCGCAATCCTAAATTCGATGGTTGGTTTCATACTAATCACGTATATTATAGTTCCCATCGCGTATTGGACTAATTCGTATAGCGCCAAGCGATTCACATTGTTCTCTAGTGATCTATTTGATGCCAATGGACAATCTTATGATGTCTCTCGAATTCTCAACGAGGATTTATCCCTTAATGAGCAGGCTTACAATAACTACTCAATCATCTATTTGAGTATCTTCTTTGTATTTTCCACTGGATTTACTCTTGCAAGTGAAACTGCTACTATAACACACTTCGTTCTCTACCATGCAAGGTACGCGCGTTACTAATTAATGATTTATTCATTTCTATGCAACTTGATTAGAGGTGGAAAAATATTACTCAACCCACCAATCCTACCATAACTCGACACGCTAGCTAAACAAGTTAGGTTCATTTCTATGCAACTTGATTAGAGGTATAAAAATATTACTCAACCCACCAATCCTACCTTAACTCGACACGCTAGCTAAACAAGTTAGGTTTAGGGTTGAGCATTGTTTATCTGTCGTCATCAACCTTGTTATGGTTAATTAGGGTTTACCCTAACCCCTGACTTATTTCCATGTTTAAACTTCATGATATATCCAAAGAAATTGAAACCTCCTAACTAGGTCTCTGCCCTTTGCTGAGTTTTCTTCATATATTTTGTACATAGAGAGAGCTGGAACGTATGCAAGAAAGCTTGGAAAGGTAGGAACCAATTTAATGATGTACACAGTAGGCTGATGAAGAAGTCCTATGAACCCATTCCTCAGTGGTGGTTCTACATAATCATAGTTCCAATGATTGCTCTTGCTCTTCTCAACTCTACATATTTCGGGAAAGAATTTCAGCTGCCGTACTGGGGAGTTCTACTGGGATACATGTTGCCTTTTATTTTTATTCTCCCCGTTGGTGTGATCAATGGCACAACAGGCCAGGTATGTACTTATATACGTATAATTACATCTTGTTGTGGAAAAACCAATTAATCTGATTCAATGCTAATATGTAGTTAGTTTACGTGTCCGATGATCGAATATATATGCAGGGAAGCCTCGACATGCTTGGTCTTTCGCAGTTACTTTTTGGTTCAATATACCCGGGCTACCCTCTTGCGAATTTGGCATTTAAATTCTACTCTACATGTACTCTGACAGCTGCCCTCGACATTATACCTGAATTTAAGCTTGGTCAATACATGAAGATTCCTCCAAAGTCACTGTTCATTGCTCAGGTAACAAACAATTAATATAGATCGATCGACATGCAAATTCTACTAACTTGCTTTATATACGTATTGAATGATTTTATTTATTTATATGGCTGCCGCCGCTGAGGGCGGGGAATGCATCATGAACAGATTGTGGGCTCTTTTATCTCATACTCAACAAGCCTTTGTACGGCATGGTGGCTTCTATCCACGATGGATAACATGTGTGACAAGAAAAAGCTTCCCGAGGGAAGCCCCTGGACATGTCCTATTGTGCACGTACTATTTAGTAGGTCTATGATTTGGGGTGGAGTTGGCCCAAGCCGTATGTTTGCACCGCATGGCTTATACTCCAAAATCTACTACTTCTTCCTTATAGGAGTGGTTGCAACGGGGATGGTGTGGATCCTATCACGTATGTTCCCTGAGAAGAAGTGGATTAGACTGACCAATGTTCCCCTCATATTCTCGTCGGCGGCATTCATGGTCCCGACTGCTCCCGTGCATTATTGGTCTTGGTTTACAGTGGGTATCATTTTTAACCTCGTAGTTTATAGGAAATACAAAGGATGGTGGGCTAAGTACAACTATGATTTGTCCAATGGGCTTGCTATAGGCTCTGCATTTTTGGCTCTTGTAACATCTGTGAGTGTCAACATAAAAGATGTTTATGGTTTGGAGTGGTGGGGATTGTTGATGGATGATCATTGTCCTCTTGCTACTTGCCCTACTTCCCCCGGTATTAAGGTTGATGGTTGTCCAGTTATTCATTGATGCTTTTTTCGTTAGGAACTTCTACTTTGGCGAAGACGTACTTAAAAGTTTCATGTGTGCATATGGTGAATATGATTGATGAATATATGAAATTGGAAAATGAAATGTGCTTAGATATATGGTTTGAATGAAAATTTTCTGTGAACATGTCAGTCTCCATGTAAATAAGCAGTGAAAACCAACAAGTTGAACAAAGGATTTAAAAAAAAAACAGTTTAGTTGTCTTTTTGCAAAGGCTAGATGCTGTGGTTAAAAAACATGACTCTTTTTTTTACGGCAAAGCACCGTAGCAAAATAGATCAGAAATTGTCAAATTTTGCAAAAGGTAAAAATTGCTGCAGCATTTAAGGCAACCAAACCCAAATTGTGGCAATTGGGAGTTTGTATGAGTAATATGTTCATTTTATATTTTTCTTTTATTCGTAATTTTAATTTGTAACTAAAATATGTAGTGAATGTAAAATATAGTTTGATTAATGAAATCTGTTGAGAATAGTCCCCACTTCGGAAGATGAATGCCTTGCAACTCAATACATAAAATTTTAGGCCTCTCTACTCATTTCTAATTGATTGAGTTAGATGCTTACAAACTTAATAAAATCTTTCTAAAAGTTATCAAATAAAATCTTCCCAAAAGTTACTAGAGAAATTGTTAGAAAATAATTTCTAATATGTATATATTGGGGTTTTGGTGACGGTTTATATTAATTAGCGACGGAGTTAAGGCTGTGCCGTCCCCAAAATGATGCGACAGTTTTATTGTTTGCGACGGGTTTGGCCCATCGCTAAAATCCTCTTATTGATCCATCTAGATCACCAAGATATTTATAGCTGAATCTAATGACACAACAAGAGGGATCCAAAGGGTAGAATCAGATACTCAGTTGGACGTAAACTTGGTTAATCAATTTAATTATGTGATACAGAAGTAATTAGGGCACTTGGTGAATCAAAAGTATAAAACTTTAGAATCATGGTGCTAGCTCTTTTGTCATAAAAAGCAGAAGCATAGAGTACCGATTTATCATCATTAATCTCTAGATCTATCACCAGCAGGCAAGCATCAGATAATTAAAGAATCTTATTTGTAATTAAGGCCCTGCTTGGTACACCGTCAATATTCATAAATGCGAAAATTCACGGTTCTTATAGGTGCTAATTAAAATTCTATAAATTAAAAAAAAATAAATAGTATATTGCAAATCCTACCAAATATTTGTTATTAAATGTCTCCATCAATCATCTACAAATACATGATGAACCGATTTGCGAATATTCACGGTGTACCAACCAAGGCCTAAGCGAGAACTCTTCAATTCTGTCTCTGTTCTTTATCAATTGGGCATTGTTAGAAACATCGGATCCTAATAGTCAAATCCCAGCACACCAAACAGAGACAAAAAAAAAAATATTTGAAAATTTGGAGAAAATGTAAACAAGTAGTAAATCAAACCATAAGATCATTTAATTATGGGTTAGGTTATATAGCCCCCATAAAAAACCCCATTAGTGGGACCCACATGGAATGCATCTAGGGGTTAATTTTTAGAGATAATGATCTACATGAGGAGAACATAGTTACTTGAAATCAATCTCTTCTAAAACTTGTAACCTCAAATCTACCAGTCAAAATAAAAGTTTAAAACTTGTAAACTTTTTAAGGACTAATTCGAGTAGGTTAAAAATTTTAAATGAGCTAATTTTTTAATATGATGAAATACATAACAAGGAGAATATCCTCTCCAAAAATCAGATCTTGGATGCGTTACATGTGAGCCCCAAGCGGAAGGTTATATAAAAGGGGCTGTATAAGCCTTTAATTATATACCACTTAAGATTACACATAACTAATCATAACTAATTATGAGCCTACCAAACGGGGCCAAAGAAAGCACACTTAACATATTAACCCTAAACACTAAATTAGTACTGATCAGTCACACATAAATATCCACCAGTTGTGCCTTCTAATTTCAGTACTAATTTAGTGTTTAGGGTTAATATGTTAAGTTCCTCAGCAGCAGCAGGAGTGGAAGTGGTGGGCGTAAATTTAGGTTTATGGCAGCAACTCAATTTCATCTTACAGCAGAGAGACTGATCCATAGGGTATGGCTGCTGGATCTTAATTGGCTGCCTTCAACCTCAGCAGGAGTGGAAGTTTTGGCCATTATTAATTTAGGATCACCGCAGCAGTTTAAATGCCTTTTACAGCTAGCAGTACGCGTACTCAACCGGATCAATAGCGCTGGCATGGCTGCTGCTGCACCTCCGCTGCTGCTGCCTTCATCCTCAGGAGTGGATGTTACGATCATAGAAGTTTCTAAGGTCATGACTAGGATGACAAGCAGGAAGGGAATGAGCTGGGAAATAAACTTCATTTTGATGATCGATCAGGAAATTAATATCTAACTAGTTTTCCACCAAATCTCTAATCCCTACAAAATTCCTACTTAAAATCTCCATTCAAACAGACTATAAAATTACGACAGAGGGCCGAATTGGAGAAGTTGTAGTACCAATGAGAACGCTCTCTCCTTTTATAGAGCTAGGGATAGACCTGATCAAGGGGAGGTGCGTTAATTTTTGATTATATATATATAAAAAAAAGGTCATTATATTTTATTAATATAATAATAAAGCTTTTTGGCCCACCCATCTTACAAAATAAATGCCAGATACTTATGTGGCAGGGTATGACCCACCATTTTTCTCCTTCCAAAAGTGTTTTGAGGGGTTTCTAACTTATGTGGCAGTGGAACCCACCATGCCACATAAGCATCTGGCATTTGTTTTGTAATATGGTCGGGCCAAACAGCAGCGCTGTTAATATAATTAGCTAGCCATCTAATATATATTTCTCTAACAAAAATAAGGTGCAGAAAACCTATTTCCTATTTGGTGAGAAGACTTAGAGACTCGTACATCTAGAGAGAAATAAAAGTTGTGTTTTTCGAATGCTCTTCTCAGAACAACAAATGAGGACCGTCGATTTCGAATCTAGATTGAGGCATTGGGCTGATTGATCGTGATATCTGATCTATATATCTGTGGATCGGCATTAACTCTGTCACGTGGGATTCGATCAGTTTAAGGAAATGTAGTTGACGCCACAGACAGACAACAACTGGCTAGCCTTTAATCGTCTAATATTGTGGGTCCCATTGTGTTATGTTAAGACCTATTAAACAAACAAATGACAAGAGAATAAAGATGACAAATAGGCTTCATGCATTAGATGATTAAGGGCAAAACCTATGGCGTATCTCAAACTCACCAACAAGTAAGGTGGGTTTGAGGTATAACTTGATGGCAAGGCTGATTGGCGAGGGTTATATGCGACACACTTTTTTTTTAAAATTATTTTATTAATTAAAATATATTTTTTAAATTATTTTATTCTTTTTAATTATCGCAAAACTTATCTGCGATTTTGCGTCGCAGAACATATCTGCGGGTACCCTTAACCCCCTACACCCTCCATCAAACTATCAGATAAGGTGAAGGTTTTAGTGTTTAAGGGTACCCACTAGCCTTAAAAATTCTCTTTAGAATTTAAGAGTGTGCACTGACCTTGCCCTAATGCATTAATGACTAAAGAACTAAAAAAAGAATATTTCCCACGCTCTCTGTTAAAATTAAATGGTGATTTAAGATTCACCCCCAGAATACATGCATTTGACCCTAGTCACTCAATTTTAAAGTTCTTTAATGTGTCATTTTATAATAACATGATACTTATCAAAATAAAGAATTTACTACCACACTCTAACGCCATATTTGGATAAAGAAAATAAAATCGCATTTCAGGGGATAAATGTGGTTCCAGACTTAATTAACAGCCGAATTAAATACCATAGCGAAATCACATTCTCGTAATCTAAACATAAGCTAAAGAAGACGATCAAATAGGTGGAATGAATTGATTAATTAAGCGTTAATTAAGCAAATTTACATCAAACATAGAAAAGAGGAGTAGTGGAGTACCACATTTCGACCTTGATGGAGATTCCCATATGAAAGAAGAGGACAAATTTTGCCCTGTTGAGGACTAAAACTTTCACAAAATCGAACAGTAGTCAAGAAGAGTAGTCGATGACTGTCATTCTAGCGTTTTTTGACAAAGTGGATGAGCATCATGTGATCGATATGGCCACCAGCTTTTACTTGTCCATTTGTCAAAACATGTAGAGAACACATCTGGGATCTCATAAAATAGTTGTACAAATGTTAGATCGGATTCGAAAGCCATAGGACTAATAATTGTACTCCTTTTAAGGGCATTTCTAGTGGGAGCAATTTTTATGTTCTAGTGGGAACCTTTAATCCTTAAAAATGGATCCCAATCCATCATTTTAGGGATCTTTAGTGGAGGGCATCATGGGATGAGCAGCACTATGGGCACGCTCATCTCATGAGCTACATGCTCAATATTTAATTCTTAAATATTAGAAAAGCTATTTCTCTTTCCCACTTTTTCTATTTTTTCTCCTTAAACAAAGGAACACAACATATCTCAACTGATTTTTTTTCTCTCTCAACTTTTTTCTTTATTTTTTTTAGTTTCTTCACCCATTTTTAGGGATTCTCCACTAGTGCAAAGCACTTTTTCATCGTAGATTTTCTATTTTTAGGGATCTATTTTTAGATTTCCCATTAGAAATGCCATTTTTAACTATTTCTCCCATTTACACTCCTTTTTAACTATTTTACCCATTTAGAGAGACGGAGTTAGAAATTTTTTTTGAGTAGAAACTAACAAAAAATTTGTGCTGGCGTTAGAACATCCTTAAATTTAATTTGTGATTATATAGTCCCCTTATATAGCCCTCTTATGTACGGAGTTAGAACATCCTCTTCAAAAATTAACTCCCGGATGCATTAAATATGGGCCCTACAAACGAGGGATTATATAAGGGGTTATATAACTTAATCCTTATATTAAAACAATAAAATTTGTGTTATGGAGGAGGCACCCAAAGGATTCATGGGCATTACTATAGGGACATCAAATTTTGACACCAAAGATTACTTCTGCTTATTTTATTGATTGGAAACCAATCATAATAGTTGCTGAAAAAATATTAATTCTATTTCAGCCTTTCATACCATTTTTAAAAAGCAGATGTAATATTCTGGTGTCAAATTTTGGTGTTATTCTAGCAAAACTCGAGATTCATTGGATGATGTAGTGAAACTCATTTTTTTTTTAATTTTTTTTATGGATGTAAACACAGGAAAGGACCATGCCTTGTTTCACTTTAGTTCCACATATAAAATCGGATTAAATCCAGTTTTCAAATCCCAATGAATCCTTACAAATTATTCTGACACATTGGTCAAAATTATTATCAAACTTTCATTTGTTTGTCAACTGAAAGAAAAAGATGAGTGTTTCTATGCATAGCAAATTCTTGGATTCATATGCAACTTGGAGTCGATCGAATTCCATAGAATTCATTTTGACCTGTACTTGAAACAAAGAGCTGAGGACCACTCACTCTGTTCATGGTGTTTCGGAGCTCTTTTTATAGAGAGTAATTAAATGCATCCTGAATTCCCCAAAGGAGTAATGGCCCCAGTTTTTAACCTGGTACATCAAATTTATTTTTACACTCTATTTACACGGGATTGAAGACCAACACATAGATAATCCAAGAATTAATTTTTGTGAGTATGACCTACGCTCTAAAACAAACTCACGTCGTTCTAAAACTTTAAACCTTGTAAAAAAGAGTGGAAAATTTTTGTTAATGTAAAAGTAATTTTCCACTATTTTTACAAGGTTTAAGGTTTTAGTACAATGTGAGTTTGTTGTTATAGGGTGATCTCCATGATGACAAGATTAGCATCACAATAATAATAATAATAATAATAATAATAATAATAATAATAATAATAATAATAATAATAATAATAATAAATCAGTTTTTATTCCTAGAACATGTTCATACAGCACGATAGATCAATGTAAATAGAATGTAAGAAAAAGTTGGATGTAATATGTAAAAATGCCCGAGTCCTTTGTAGAATTCAAGATGCATTAAGCAGCTCCTTTAAAAATTAATAAAGTTTATTTAAAAAAATGTTTTATCGAAATTGTGCCTGATTTAAAATCTGATTTATAATTTAAAGGAAACAAATACTTTTTAATGAAGTTATTATCTCTATTGTTTAAGCTCAATGTTTATGTTTTAATATGTTTTTTTTTATTTTATTTTTTTGTAGGAATCTATTGCGCCATCATGACTTATCCTTTAAAAGTAAGTGTTTTTTCCATTTCTTTTTAATTTTCTTTGCATTGATGTTTAGATAATTTATATCTTTTGCTTCTTAATTACTTTTATTTGTCACTAATTTGTAGCATGTGAGTTCTGCACAAATGCATACCATTCTTTATTTTTGAATTTTTATTAGATCTTCATTAAAAAGTTAGAGCTATAATTCGTAAATGTAGTTTTATATACATGCCCTAGAATTCCACAGTTCACTACATCATTTGTATTTTTGTTATATATACATGATGTACTGCGTATATATTAGAGTGGTTGGAAATATGGTTGCCTAACTTGTTGATCATGGTATCAAATCCTACAATGAAAATTTATCTTTAATTTAAGTCCAATTCAAAAAAAAAATAAAAAAAATAAAAAAATGCTAGCGGGATGCTGGTCATGATCAGCAGGATGACAAGGAACAAAAACAGCTTGGAAGAAAACTTCATTTTGATGATCAAGATAAAATAAAGATATTTAAAAACAAAACTTCATTTTGATGATCAGGAATAAAGATATTAGGAGTGGGTGGGTTTAATTACCTACCTACAATGCAGATGATGCAAATGTTTTTCCTAGCTTAGTGGGTTTTCTAATATGAAGATTAGCCCAATATTGCATTGTTTGATGACAAAATAGAGATGAATCAAAATTTATAACAGGTTCACCTCTGGAGTTGTGGGCCAGGCCCAAAATCAGTTCTATCTGGTCCCAAACTCCTTATATGTTGGACTTTGTCTGACAATAATGGCCCAAGATGAAACCCATTTTATGGTGAAAGTTAGAAGGGAATGTTTCAAGTTTTAACCTCAAGGGTGTTGTTGGCCACTCTAACAATAAGAATTTATTAAGTGGGTGTTCTAAGAAGCCCAAATATCTTAGTTATAAAAAAAACTTAAAAGACGTGCCACAACAGCCTGTGATCCAAATTTAGGAGACCTATTTAAGGGATTTGGTTTAAATTTGAAAAGAAGAAGGTAATCATTGACTAATATATCACAGCTTGTCATTATCTGATTAGATCATGGAAGATCTACTTTTTTTTTTTGGAACTTTTGACAAAAAAGATGAAGTATACATGGTATACTTTTCTATCTTGGCA